>PVIW01002825.1:0-196547 GCA_004026585.1 Noctilio leporinus
GTTGTTTCACTTATTCATGCATTGGTTAGTTCTTGAATGTACCATTACCAGGAATTAGACCGCAATTATGTCAGGATGATGCTCTCTAACCAATTGAGCTACCCACTAGATGTAAGTGTAATTTTCTTTTCTTTTTTTCTTTTTTTAGTATTTAGTTCATTTATTTGGCAGATGAATTATCTTTTACTCCTTTATCTTGTGTTTATTTGACACAAAATAGGTACCTTCCAATTATAGAGGTCCACTTGATTTTTTAAAATTATTTGAGAGGGAGAGAGAGAAGGGAAGAGAAACATCAATTTGTTGTTCTATTTATGTATGTAGTCATTGGTTGATTCTTGTATGTTCTTAGTGACGATGCTCTAACTAACTGAGCTACCAGGGCCACTTTTTTATGTATGTATGTATGTATGTATGTACGTATGTATAAACCTGATACAATACGTTCGTAAGCATTTCTGTGGTAAGTTACAGACTCCTCTCACTGGAAGGAAGCGGAACTCCACCTACACCTCCCTTTCAAGGCCTTTGCCCGGAGGTGTTGCCCTGGGTGCGGGTCTCCGTCGCTGGTGCTCTGAGAACTACATTACCCGGAAGCCTCTGCCTTGGGCTAATGAAGGCCCGGAAAGGGGTGCTTCAGTTCCTGAGGACGATGTTGGGGCGGGACTTCCTGTTTCCTTTTTAGGGGGACATTTTGTTTGGCTTTGGATTATTAGCCCACCTCGTCACTCTCCGAGGTGCAGTCTGAGACCTAAGTGACTTGGGAGGAGGCACCTCCATGGTTCCGGGAACTTGTCTTCCGCCAGGTATCCTGTCTCCTCACCCGCCTTCCCCGGTCCGCAGGTTCCGATGGCAGAGACCGTCCTGTTGGACCCGGCGCAGGTGGGTGCCGCGCCGTCGGTCCTCCCAGACCTCCGACCCTGAATCTAGAGCCTCAAGTCAGAGCTGTCAGTCCGGACCGTGGGAAGGGGCGTTCCCATAGGGTCCCAGTGTTGACAGGCATGATGATGGCCCGAATGTGAGACACAGCGGAGCATTGGGGAACGTCTGACGGGATCAGAGTGAGGGAAGATAAGCTTGAGCAACTTTGCCTTCATTCTGAGCTCGATGGGAGCCCTGGAAGGTTCGGAACAAAGGGACACGATCGAAGGGTTTTATAAATATTCCACTGGGGAGGATATTTTGCGTGGGGGGTGGGGGTGGGAGATGATGAGGACAGTAAGGCACAGGAAGATGGAGACCTAGTCTGAGGTCACAGCCTTTGGTAGCTCTAAGGACTGAGGACAGAAGATTGACTGTCACCCCTGAGTACTGATGGCAGGGTAGGTGTAAAGGGTAGTCATGAGCTTTTGAGTCTCCTTCGTGGTTGCTTGTCTCTCACAGTCTCTTCCCACAGGTTCCCATGAACTCGGAAGTAATTATGGACCCTATACAGGTGAGGAGAGAAAGTGGGTTCTCTCATGGATGCCATCCCCACCCCAAACCCCACCCTCTTTAGGATTGTGGTGTCATAGAACACTCAACCTGTATTCGCCCAGCTCTTGAGTCTGAAGACCCTGGAGAAAGCCCCAGCCCAGGGTTCTGGATCCAGGCCTGAGGTTATACAGAAGGGTTCCTGTTTCTGGTAACCGTTGGAATAAGGTGTGGAAGGTTGTTCCAGGCACAGGAACCAGCATGTGCAAATACTTGGAGGTGAGACTGAGGTGGGAATTTTCAAGAAACTACCAGTGTTGGCCTTGGCCGAGTGGCTCAGTCAGTTGGAGCATGGTTCCGTGCACCAAAAGGTTGCAGGTTCACTCCCCAGGTGGGGCACATGTGGAAGGCAACCAGCTGATGTTTCTCTCTCAGGTTGGTGTTTCTCTCCCTTCTTTTTTCTGAAATCAATTAGAAAAATATTCTTGGGTGAGGATTTTAAAACTTTTTAATTAAAAAAATATATTTTTCCATCATACCCAGTAGGAATCAAGAGCGGGTGGTCAGGAGATAGGCCTTTGTTCTAAGGGTGGTGTAGCCGAGGCAGGTGTGGAGCAGAGGAGGAAGTTGATCTGCTCCAGGTTTTAACAGGCTTTCTCCAGCTGCCAGGTAGAGAACGGACTGTGCAGGGTGAAGGCTGAGGGAGTTTCAGTGCAGACCAGGGGGAGACTGCTTTAATGGTTTAGGTGCTAAGAATGGATGGGTCAGATGGGTGAGTATGTAGATGGTAGAAGTGATTGGATCAGATATATATTTTTTAAATCTCCACCTGAGGATATTTCTAACAATCATTGGTTGTTAGAGAGGAAAAGAGAAATATTGATATGAGAGGGAAATATCTATTAGTTGCCTCCCTTATGTACCCCGATCAAAGTGGCAACTTTTTGGTGCACAGGACAGTGTTCCAATTGAGCCACCTGGTCATGGTGGATCAGGTATGCTGATGTGTGGGTGTGTGTGTGTGTGTGTGTGTGAGAGAGAGACAGAGAGATAATCCCCAGGTTTTTGGCTTTAACAACTGGAAGGGTAGACACTTTATCAGTTAAGGTGGGCAAGTCAGGGGTAGAAGTAACTCACTGTGGCTGTCGGAAGTTTATTTGACCCTGCAAAGGGGCTGAGATGGTCCAGAGAACACTGCGTGGAGGTGTCAAGTGAGCTCCTGGATGTAGGATGGGAGTTCTGTGGAAGGATTCAGGATGGAATGTCCAAAAGATAGATGATGGCATAGAGACAGGTTTAGGAGGGACAGTCTGCATCACAATGGCAGTGCAGTCAGTGAGCCAGAAAGGCCAATGACTGGATGGGGGACAGGGCAGACTTGTGAGACAGAGAGTGAACTAAGAGTGATGTGCTGGTGGAGAGGAGTATAACTGATAGCCCCTGAGCCTAGTATCAGGGCTTAAGGAATAAAGGTGAGCCTGATCTTATGAACCTTAGACCTGGCTGCTATGGTGGGTGTTGAGGGTACAGGAGCCTACATACCAGGCCCAGAACTTAGTACCTTTCTGCCCACCTTGCTGTGGGTGGACATAGTGATCACAGGGGCCATGAGACAGCATGGGGACTCTGTTTGACCCAGTCCTGGTATTTCCTCTGGGTTCAGGAATTAGGTAGGAAGGAGTACAGGGGCACAGATGAGTGTCCTTAGAAGACAGGCCACTCACAGACTCAGCCCTCTTCATGGTGGCAGGGACAGGTGACCTTCCAGGACGTGTTCGTTCACTTCTCCCAGGAGGAGTGGAGGCTCCTTGATGAGGCGCAGAGGCTCCTGTACCGTGATGTGATGCTGGAGAACTTGGCACTCACAGCCTCGCTGGGTAAGGCTGTCACACCCACCCCAGGGTTCTGGAGTGGGCTCTGTCCTTCCCATTTCCCAGGGCAACACTGGCCTTTCCCGTGCCAGAGCCGTGGGCACTGCCTCCCTCCCCAGTGTCTTGGAGTAGGTGCTGGGGATGCCACCTGAGTCCTGAGCAATCCATACACCTGCTTTCCTGAAGGCTTGCATGGCTGACCCTGCAGTGAGGGATCTTACAGTCAACCAGTGGATCACGTCTGTCTTGTCCTTACCCCAACTGGATGCCTACAGCCAGGTCCATGGCACCCCTTTGCCCCAGGTTCTGCCTCCTTCCTCTAGCTGAGATTTCTGGTGGCCTGCCTGTGTCAGAAATTGCAGGGACCAGGATGGTTGGTCACTATTTGCTGGGATCGTTGGACTATTCCTGAGGTGGTTTTATAATGCTCATTTCTCTTTGAAGGTTGGGTTTCCCAGACCAGTGCTGCCCACTTACCTGTCCTGTCTTCCTTAGGCTATGCATCTTCCATGTCCTGTATGGTGGCCCCACTGGAACTGGGCAATAAATCCTGGCTCTCAGACTGGACACACATGACTCCAGCTATGACCAGAGAGACTCTGGATATGCATGGCCCTGGTGAGTGAGAGTAGGGGAAGGAGTCATATCAGGGCTGGGTCCTAGTCATTCCCTAACTCCTCTGTGCCCACAGTGGTTTTAGAGCCAAGGCCACTGGCCACGTTTTGATTTCTCTCCCATTTATACACTTGTCTTTTGTGCTCTACCCTTTGGCCTCTGCCTGTCCCCCACTTCTGCCTCCACATCTCACCTGTTCCTCTCCACTGCTCCCTCAACAGTGCTCCCCAATTTTGGCCTGTACTTAATGGGTCAGATGTGTGCAGGTCCCAAATCATCCTTAAATACCAGCGATTCAGTTGTACCTCTTCAGAGGACACAGCCTTCTGCACAACTCTCCCCTGCCCCCAGCAGTCAAGGCCACACCAAAATCTGTTTGTGGATGACTTCACCGGAGACCCTGGCTTTCCTGGGCTGTACTGCACATTGATGTCTTCCTCTAGTCAAAGCATCTTCCCTTCCATGACTTGGGAGATGCCAACCTCTGTGTGGTAGCCCTTCGGTCAACTTGAGCTCAGCCCCTTGTCTATGGCCTTGCTCTTAGGTCTGTTAGACCCACGTTTGTAATGAGACTGTCCCCTCCCGCCAGTTGAACTTCACCAGCATTTGTCTGCTTTCAGGTTCTTGGTGTGGAATGGAGGATGAGGAGATACTATTTTTTAAGCAGAGGATCTCTACAGGAGTGTCACAGATCAGAATGCTCAAGGCAGGCTCTTCTACTCAGAAAACCTACCCCTATAAGCCATGTGACCTGGTCTTCAAAGACATTTTGCACTTGGCTGAGTACCAGGAAACACACCCTGGGCAGAAATCAGGTGGGGAACAACTCTGGTTCAATGCAAACCAGAAACACCATCAGAAACAGCATAAAGGAGAGAAACCCTTCAGAAGAGATGAGGGCCAGGCCTTTCTTATGAACAGCTCCCCTGTCCAGCCATTGGAAATGCCCTTTATGACTGGGAAAGGTTGTGAGGACTTCTCAACTAACTCGGGCATTTTCGGGCACCATGCCCCTCACAGTGCCTGGAAGCCACACAGTGGACAGAGGCATTATCAGTGCAGCGAATGTGGGAAGGCCTTCAACCGCAAAGACTCTCTTGTCCAGCACCAGAGAGTCCATACTGGAGAGAGGCCATACAAGTGCAGTGAGTGTGGGAAAACCTTCAGCCGCAAACCCATACTTGCTCAGCATCAGCGAATCCACACCGGAGAAATGCCCTACAAGTGTCGAATATGTGGGAAAGTGTTTAATCACAGCTCCAACCTGATTGTACACCAGAGGGTTCACACCGGAGCAAGGCCTTACAAATGCAACGAGTGTGGGAAAGCCTACAGCCACAAGTCCACGCTTGTTCAGCATGAGAGTATCCACACTGGAGAAAGGCCTTACGAGTGCAGCGAATGTGGAAAGTACTTTGGTCACAAATACAGACTCATTAAACATTGGAGTGTTCACACTGGTGCAAGGCCTTACGAGTGCATAGCCTGTGGGAAATTCTTTAGCCAAAGTTCCGACCTCATTGCACACCAGAGGGTCCACAATGGTGAAAAGCCCTATGAGTGCAGCGAGTGTGGGAAAGCCTTTAGTCACAAACATGTCCTTGTTCAGCACCATAGGATTCACACTGGAGAAAGACCGTACAAGTGCAGTGAATGCGGGAAGGCCTTCAGGCAAAGGGCTTCCCTCATCCGACACTGGAAAGTTCACACTGGAGAAAGGCTGTAGGATGGTGGGATATGCCATCTCCTCATTCAGTGAGAAGCTCTGTGAGTCACCTTGGAGAGCAGCCATCAACCGGAATGGAAGCAAAACCCTACCCATCTGAAGCCACCCCAGGGAGATTCTTCTGAGGGCCTGCTCCAAAGGAAGCTTTCTGGAGCGACGTTGCATGCACTTTGTCACTAGCCCAGGGCCCCTGCCAGAAACGTCACTGCCAGTGGATCTGAAAAAAAGCCATCTCTCTTTGCCACATTGTGCAAGTATCACCCCAACAAATTCTGTTAGGCACACTTGTGTTTCCCTCCCTTCCTTATAGGGAACCCTCAGTATTCTATTCCCATTGATCCTACTCCTTCCTGCACCCCACCCCCCACAAGCTGGTGTAAGTGTGGATGTGACCCAGTTTCAGCCAGGAGGGGGTATGTTTGGTTTGCTGTCTATTTGCAGAGCAGGTTTCCAGTTTTCATGGACTTTGTGAGGGTTGCGTGGCACTCATGGTTGGTTTGTCCATTCTCCAAGTCCCCTAACTTGGGAGTTGTCTGCCCTCATATTCTGGTTTTGCAGCAAATGCCTTTGTTTTTCAAATTACCTTTACTCTTGGGGAGTTCTGTTTGCTTGTGGACTGGGTGGAGGACAGAAGTGGGCTCAGCCAGCATGAACGGATGGGCAGCTTTTGGAGTATCTCAGTGCTGTGAGCTCAACAGCAGGTACAGCAGCTCTCGTTCTAGTTTCAGCCTAACCTGCATTGCTGCCCGAGGCTTCCTAGGGAAGAACACTGGTCTGTGTGTGCTGACCTTGTGTCCTGTATGCTAAGATTATCTGTGACACCCTGAGTGGTGGGCATTTGGTGTGACAATAGCTGGTGTTTCTGGGAACAGTATGTCCCTTATTCCCAGGGCATGTTTCACATTTTCCAGCCCCCTTGAGGAGTACTTGACCCTGTGGCGCCTGCCAGCATCCCTGAAATCTAATAAGCAAATGTCACTGTCCCTGTACAGACCAGTTAGGGATTGTAATTGGTACAAAGACACTGATTAGTAAGGCGCTGGAGACTACAGTCAATGTAGGGAACGTAACTTCCAAAGGTGTATCCACAAACATTCTCCTCACTATGGCCTTGGCATGAGGGTTACAGAAATTCTCAGGGCTCCCAAATTTGCGTCTCTTATGGCTGTAGTCACTATCAAAGAAATCAGACATTTTCTGCAATAAATTGTACATTTTATAGTGTGCATTTGGTAAGTTCCAATACATTTCCACCTGTGCAACCAAGTTTCCCCGATTCCTGTAATAATCCCCCTCTTCCTGACCCATTGCGAGGCAACCGCCGCTCTGGTGTTCTGTCACTAGATTTGTTTGCAGTTCCTAGAATTTTATATATGATGTATATGGACTAATTTAATATTTATGTACCTGGCTCCTTTGGCTCTGCATGATTATTTTGAGATTCATCAACGTTTTGTGTCAGTAGTTAATTCTTTTTTATACAAGTTTTTGCTGAAAGTATTCCATTTTAGGGGAATAGTTCCAAAGTAAGTAATCCAAGAAAACTCACACAATAATGAAGCCACAGTATGTATTATAAGCTTAACTTGAAAGTGATATGGTCTGTTGGAAGTAGACTAATTCTGCAACAAGGTGGAAGGAAGAAGGCTCCACGATTGAAAATACAGGAGAGAGTGATTTTGGGGGGCCTTTCTTGGACACTGGTGACCATGATTGTTGGTTATTCTGAATTTTCTTGACCATTTTAGTCTTTAATAATAAATAATATTGATTGATTTTTCAAAGGGTCAACTAACATTTGTGAGGCAAATCGCACTTGGTTGTAAGGTCTTGTTTTCATGCATTGTTGGATGAGCCTCAACAATGGAGACGTTCTAAGAAATGTCCTTCGATTTCCTCCTGTGAACTACCAGAGTCACTCACACAACTTAGTCTAGCCTATTACACAACTGGGCTGCATACTACAGCGAATTGCTCCTAGGCTACACGCTTGTGCAGCATGTTACTGTGCTAAGCACTGTAGGCAGTTGTAACAATGGTAAACATTCATGTACCTAAACATAGAAGAGGTAATGGTGTGCCTAAGGGCTTTGCAGAACTGGATGTTGCTCTGGGTGAGTCAGTGAATGGTGAGTGGTGTGAAGGCCTAGGACATGACCATTCGTGACTGTAGGCTTCATAGATTGTACAATCAAGCTACACTAAATTTTTTTTACATACTTTGATTTCTTCAGTAATTTAACCTTTGCTCACTGTAACTTTTTTGGTTTTTTAAACCCAATTTCAAAAGCTTTTCAACTCTTGTACTAACAGCTTCAAGCACAAACATTGTACAGCTATACAAAAATGTTTTCTTTATATCCTTGTTCTATAACTTTTCTATTAAAATTTATTTTTTACTTTTCAAACTTTTGTGACCACGTACATCAAGACTTAGAGCTGGATAATGAAAGTGTAAACTTTTGTGGGTCCTACATTCACTGAGGTGCATCTCCTGATTCTGGGATTAGCGTGATGGTGATGAAATGTGGTCAGGTTTTTTAACATTATATGTATTTTACCACAATAAAAATAACAGCTTTTAAGATGTCTTAAGAATTTTCATAGCACACAGACATATACTGAAGGCACTATTAGGAAAATATTCAAATAAAAAATACAAAGTCTAAAAGACACTTTGTTGGAAGCTTGTGTAGGAGGTAGATGGTTAATAATTTCTTATTGATAACCAGTTCATAAATATCTGAATTTAAGTTCTTTAGCTTGTTTCAATTTCCTCTCCGAACAACTTTACGTCATGAGAGTCAAAAGGAGAACAATCCAGTTCCCCCAATCCCGTGACAGTTTACCTATCTGATCAGTTCTATTTCTTTAGGAGTTAGCCTCAGTGTACAGCTCTGATTTGAGGGCAAAGCTCAGGGAGGCTACAGGACCTTATAAAACCTCTGAATCAGTAGCTCTGGCAGTGACAATGGCTCCAGGACACACACAGGCCTTCAGATCCTGAGGACTTTCGTACACTCTCATCCCAGTCAGTTCCTGGGACACAGTGTCTGTGTCCCCCCTGAAGGAGGGGCTTATCCACTCGAGTTTACTACAGCCTCCCTGTCTTTTTACTGATCCATCCACTTTCTGTACAGAATATAGTTCTGACCCTGGGCCTTAGGAGTCACATCCATGGACACATAACTACATGACTTTTGACTTTAGGATGCAGGCTCCCAGTTAGGTCAGGAGAGAAAGCTATGCCTCAGCAACTCAGCAACATGGCACCTCTCTGAGCAAAAATGGTAACACAGGCTGCTGCCAAACATGACTATCTCCCAGGTCACTGCCCCATCCTCCAGCTAACTGTAGAACCACAAATAACCTTTGCGTTCAGGGCACCAAATGTGGGGCAATGTCCAGTGAACTTTTCCAGGAGAGCTCATGCAACATCACAAATGGAACCCAAGCTGGACTGATTGCTGTTCTTTGTTTCCCATTCCCTCCAAAACTCACAAGGTACAAGGCCCAGCAAAACCCGCCCCCCTTTCCTCCTGGTAGTCCAGCTCTGTTCACACCCACAACACAGCACACGGAAGCCCGAGAAGCTACATGCAGCTTAACGAATAGGATACTTATTATTACAGAGAAATATGCTTCCAAGATGGAAGCATAGGTAGACCAGCTGTATCTCCCTCCACAACTAAGAAGGAATACAACTACCTCAAAACTAGAGACATCCAGAAATTCCAGACAACTGAGGTGCACAGAAGTCCAACAAACAAAGATATATAGAAGAAATACTCATTCAAGTCCTGGCTGGTGGCTCAGTGGATAGGCACCGGCCCGCGAACCCAAAGGTCAATGGCTCGATTCCCAGCCAGGGAACATAACCAGGTTGCAAGCCAGGTCTCCAGCCAGGTCTGTAACTGGAGGCAGGTGAAAGGCAACCACACATTGATGTTTCTGTTTCCCTCCCTCTCTGCTTCTCTCCCTTCCCCTCTCTCTGGATATAATAAATAAAATCTTTAAAATAAATAAAATAACATAAAAACAAACACAACTATTAGCAACAAAACCTAACAAAATAAAAACAAAGATACACTACAAAACCAGAATAGGATCAGGATCATAGGTATGGAGATGATTGGGAGGATTATCAGCTGGGGGAGGGAAACAGGAGAAATGGGGAAATGGTGCAGGGATTAGGAAACACAATTGGTGGGTATAAGATAGATGGGGAAGAATAATGTAAGAAAGAAATCGGAACATATGCACAACCCATGGACATGAACTAAGGGGTGTGAGGTTGCAGGAGGAAAGTGGGGTCCTGGGTGGAGGGAGCAAAAGAAGAAAAATTGGGGCAACAGCATAAGCAATAAAATACACTTACAAAAAGACTTATTACAAAAGCCAGCAGGGTGAGTGGGGAGTTTCTCTGTATGGGGGACCTGGTAACTAGAAAACCTGTGAGATAATAATGCCCCCCCCCCCAAAGAAAAACCCCTGTAACCTGCCAGCTGAAGTCCTCTTGTCCACAGCGGACTGATGTGCACCCCTAAACCAGCTGGGGGAGGGAATGAGGCCTCGCCACAAGAGCTCCAGTGGCTGCTGAAAGCTCACAAAGTGAGAGCACAGCAGTCTACTCTCCCTGAGCATTTTAGAGGCCAAGGTGATACACAGAGGCTCCCTGTGAGCTAAGAGAGGCAGGACAGCTTCTGTGATGGACACAAACAATGACAGAACTCCAGGAAGGGCCCCTGGCACGTGTGAAAGTGCAACATGTACCCAGAAAGCTCCTCACATACCTGCCACTTTAATCAGAGGCTCAAGAAGGGGAACTGACAGTCCACTTGCCAATGCTTAAAATTTGGGTCAAACAAATGTTTAAAATTTTAAAACCCTGGCTGTTGGCTCAATGGATAAGATGCCAGCCTATGAACCCAGAAGGTTGCTGGTTTGATTCCCAGTCAGGGCACATAACCAGGTTGGAAGCCAGGTCTCCAGCCAGGTCTGTAGCTGGAGGAAGGTGAAAGGCAACCATACATTGATGTTTCTTTCCCTCTCTAAAAATAATAAAGTATTAAAAAAATTTTTTTAAATATATATTTTTAAAGGGATATATCAAAATGCTGTGGTACTGACAACAAATACACACATTTAGAAGAATGAAAAACTGAAACAAATTGTTGCACATATGCTCAAATTTTAAAAAGGGTACAAAGACCACTCAATGGGAAGTGAAGCTTTTCAGCAGATGGTGTTGGGAAAACTGGATATCCACATGCAAAAGAAATGACCCTGCACCCTTACATCCACCATATAGGATGTAAGGGAGTAAAGAAATTGGAATTCAAACCCTGGCTGGTGTGGCTCAGTGGATTGGTGCTGGCCTGTGAACCCAAAGGTAGCTGGTTCAATTCCCTAGCCAGGGCACATAACCAGGTTGCAAGCCAGGTCTCTAGCCTGGAAAGCCAACCATATATTGATGTTTCTCTCCCTTTCTTCCTTCCTCCCTGCCCTTCTCTCTATAATACACTTAAAAGAAAACATAGGAAAAAAGCATCTTGACATTGGATTTGGCAATAATTTCCTGGACATGAAACCAAAGGCACAGAGAATAAAAATAAATTGGATGATGCAGAGATGTAAAACTTCTGTGTGGAAAAAGACTAAATGAACATAGTGAAAAGGTAACTCTCAGAGTGGGAAAATATATTTGCAAGTTATGTATCTGATAAGAAATTAGCATTCAGAATATGTAAATAACTCCTACATTGAATGTAATCAATAATTTCAAGATAATGGGGTATGGGGCCAGGTGTGTTTTAAGGACAGTGGGGGGACCCCTTTATAGAGTGCATGGTTTTCTAGCCATTTTGCTTTACATCTGAAACTAGTGCGAAATGGTACTGAATGCAAACTGTAGCTGAAAAATCAAAAAATTTAAAAAGTTAAAAAGAAAATCATTAACTTAAAAAAATAATAAACACAAAAGAAACCCTACATTTAAGTAACAAAAAAGCTTGATTTTAAAATGGGCAAAAATTAGAATAAACTTTCCCAGAGAACATATACTATCAACAAGCAGACGAAAAGATGTTCAAAATCATTGATCCTCCAGGAAATGCAAACTGAAACAATGAAATAATACCTCTTGTCCTTTAGGATAGTGTTATAAAAAAATAATAATAAAATAAAAATAAAAACGTTGGTAAGGGAGTAAAGAAATTAGAACCCTTAAGTACTGTTGGTGGGAATGTAAAATGGTGCCACTACTATGAAAAACAGCCCCTCAGCTCCTGAAAGATATTAAAAAGTAAGTTACTATGTGATCCAACAAGTCCACTTCTGTGTGCATATCTAAAGCAGGGCCTAGAAGCAATATTTGGGCAATTGTGATTACATTATTCACAATTGCCAAGAGGTGGAAGCCACATGTGTCCATTGATGGATGGACACAGAAAAAATGCCATATACATAAAATGGAATATTATTCACCTAAAAAGGAAATTCTGACACATGCTATATGAATGAACCTTAAGGCCATTATGCTGAGTGAAATAACCAAGTCACAAAAGGAGAAAAACTTTTTTTTTTTTTGTTATACACGGTATTCAGAGTGATCAAACTCACAGACAGAAAATAAAATAATGGCTGTCGGGATAAGGGAGGGGGAACGAGTTGTTGATTTATGGCTATATTTTCAGTTTTATAAGATTAAAAGACGTCTGGATGTTTGTTGCACAATAACGTGAATATATTATTACTACTGAACCTTACCATTTAATATGATTAAAATTGCAAATTTTAGCATACAAGTATTTAAGACACAATTTCAAAAGAAATGTACACGCAACTGCATAGCAGTACTTCCCAGTGCTAATCAGAGCAGACCTGACTTCGAAGTCTTTTCTGGCTTGCTGTGAACTTCTTGGTGCCGAATGAGGTGGGAATTCTGCCTAAAGCCTCTCCCGCAGTCGCCGCACTCATAGGGCTTTTCCCCTGTGTGAATTCTCCGATGTTTAATGAGGCTGGAGTTGTATCTAAAGACTTTCCCACATTCACTGCACTCATAAGGCTTCTCTCCTGTGTGCACTCTCTGATGAATAATGAGTGTAGAGCTGTCCATAAAGAATTTCCCACACTCACGACATTTGTAAGTTTTTTCTCTGGTATGAACATTCTGGTGCCGAATGAGATGGGAGTTTTGGCTGAAGAGCCTGCCACACACGCGGCACTCGTAAGGCCTCTCCCCGGTGTGGTTTCGCCGATGTCTGATGTGATTTGAGTTGTGCCTGAAGAGTTTCCCACATTCGCTGCACTCATAGGGCCTTTCTCCACTGTGAGCTTTTTGATGTCTCTCAAGTGTGAAGCGGTACCTGAAGAACTTCCCGCATTTGCTGCACTCAAAACGCCTTCCCCGAGTGTGGACTCGCTGGTGAATGATGAGTGTCGAGATGTCCATGAAAGACTTCCCGCATACACTGCACACATATGGCCTTTCTCCAGCGTGAATTCTCTTATGTCTTTTGAGTGTGAAGCTGTACCTAAAGGATTTCCCACACTCACTGCATTGATAGGGCTTTTCTCCAGTGTGAACTCTCTGATGACTAATGAGTGTGGAGCTGTCTTTAACGCATTTTCCACACTGGCTGCACTCGTAACGCATTGGCCTGGTGTGAACTCTCTGGCGTTCAGTGAAGCCAGACCTTTGACTAAAGAGTCCCGCACATTTAGGGTGCTCACGGAGGCTTATTTCAGTGTGCACTTTCTTCTGGTGCTCAACACATATGTGGCTAACGGTTTTTCCATGTTCATCACACTTGTAGCCATTGTGCCCACTTTCCAGAGTCTTCCTGCCTTTAGTGTCATGTGGCTTCCCTGTACTGGGAGGGGCCACAGGCAAGGAAAGGCTGGAGCTGACCTGAAAGCTTCTGCCACTCTCTCTGCACGTTAGGATCCCCTCTTCAAGGCAAACACTGCAGTTCTTCACAAATGAAGGCCTCTGCTCATCCCATCCAGATACTTTCTTTCTACTCTGCTCCGTATGGCACCCGGAAACACTGACTGCACATGTGTTCACCACTTGCTGAGGGTGCATTCCATTTTGCTTAACAAGGCGCAAAACGTCTTTCAAGAGTGGGCCACACATCTCATAAGAATGAGACTTCTGGGTGGATGGCTCTTGACTTGGAGCCCAGACCTGTGACACACCCGCAGCATCACCTTGCTCCAAAGGGGCCTCCTCCTCCTGGGCTCCATGCCTACAACCTGTAAGCACACGAATGCCAGTGAAGTGCATGCTGACTTTGGTGAGAAGGGGCAGCCCCATCAGAAATGTGCGTCAGAAGCAGCTGACAGACAAGGGGGCCTAGATAGTGGGAGGAAGCCTGCTACCCAGAGCAGGCCTGGGAGCTCATGATGGGAGACGATGGGGAAGGACACAAGGAAGGAACAGGCACAGAAAAGATGCAGGGTCTCGAAGTCAACCCTCTGCCAATAGTTTTCAACAAGGGTGTGGCTGCTGGTGATTGGTGAGCACTGTGTAGTAGGTTGGGTTCAGACCAACACAAGTCTGGGACACAGTAGCTGGTGTTCCAGGATGATTTAAGGACCTGTGCAGACGTCACTGCACCGCAAGTATAGATCAAATGCTGAGACCACTGCAAAGAGAGTAATGGAAGGGAATGGGTGACAGGCAGAGGTCACAGAATTGCGGTGGGAGGCTGAAAGATTAGAAATGACAACAGAGAGGTAGAATAAATGGGGCCTCTGTCCCTGGCATCGCCCAGTGGTGAGCACAGGCCTGGTGTCCAGTGTGATTCAGACTGGACATGCCCTTTCCTAGCTCCCAAGGGCCATTCCTCGTTGCCACTGATAAAGTCATATCTACCCTGACAGGCATTCAGGAACCTCTCCCTTTCTCAACGTGGGCACCGATATGGGACTTGGAACAGATCCGTCTTGGCGAAACACAAGGAAAAGGGTGGCTCACATGGACCCAAAGTGATCCAACCCATGACATCCCACATTCTAAAATCATGAGCACTTCACAGTAAGGTCTTGCAGAACCAGTGGTCTCCATTCACAAGTAGTGACCACATTGGAAGTGGGGACAGTGCACACTGCCTGGCCTGGTACCAACAACACATGTGCCAGCAAACCAGGAGAGGAAGCAGTGCACATAGTCTCATAGTGGGAAGGACAGAGCTGTCCCTGGAAAGAACAACAACAGAGCCAGCTCAGGACGCTGGGGTGCGAGTGAGGGCCTCACCTACAGAGGACAACAGTGCCAAGTTCTCCAGCATCACACTGCGGTACAGGCCCCTCTGAGCCTCATCCAGGAGCTGCCACTCCTCCTGGGAGAAGTGTATGGCCACATCCTCAAAGACCACACGGCCCTGTGAAAATGGGGACAGTTTGAGCAGCTTGTTTCAACTGTGTTTTTGTGGCGTCTGTATTTCTCTATTTCTCATCCATTGATTACAGATTAAACTAACAGCCAGACTTATTTACATCACCCCTGCGATTTAGAGCCCATTGTCTGAATGAGCTCCTTAGGTAACTCTCCCATAGCCAGTAAATATTTCCCCTGCCCGAAAGCAGCCCATGGTGAGATATCAGACAGCCAGGGACAGCCACTAAGCTGGAAGACCTGCCAAAATTGTCCGTGATAGTCCACACTAACTATTCACCTCACCCTCCTCATCTTTCTCCAAGAAAACCCCAGAAAATACTCTGGCTGAGGCTTCCTCCTGCTCCGTCCACTTCCTAATCAATTCTGGTGCTCCTTCACGAGGCCCTGAGTGGTGTGGGGTTCCCTGTACACTCAGAAAACATAAGGAATAAAGATCTTTCTCAATGATGTTGGCCTCCCCATGTTTTCATTTACTCACTTATCCATCAGCAAATAAAAACCCTGTGGGTACAATCACTCATCCACATTTCTCTGTGATCACAGTCCTTCCCCCTCCCCAACTTCCCAGTGGCACCGATGCTGGCTCTCTGCTCATGGCCACTGACCACTGTGTCCAGCACAGAGCATAACACATGCGTGGGAGGTGGCAGAAAAGTACCACCTAGGCTTTGGCCTGGACTGTGGGGCCCTATCCCTCTCCTGTCAGCCAGTTTCCCTGGGGTCCCCCAGATCTTGCCTCCCAGCAACCAAACATGGACTCACCCTTCTCCTGTGAGTGCCCAGTGCCAGGGCTGGGGGCCAACCCTTCACATTCCCCTCACCTGCACAGCAGTCTTTAGACTCAACTCCCTCCTTTCCCCATCTTCACTCTGACTCCTCCAGGGTGGTAACCCCAGAGACTCCCCCAGCCCACCTGTAGGCATTCTTCTGGCCTTTCAACATGCCTGTTGACACGTGAAATCAAGGCAGTGCATCCAGCATCCTAATCCACTCCAGTCTTCCTTTGAACACCAAAGGCTCCTAGCACCAGAGAGCACCAAGCCCCCTTGGGCGCCTCCCGCAACCCTGTCTCTTGCTTTAACTCAGCTGCAGAAACCTACATGAGCACCTCATGGTGCCTGGCCCTGGCCCACTTCTGCACCGCACATGCTGTCTCACGTCAGCCCGGGCCCTCTCCACCTAACCCACACCCAGGGCCCAGACCAGCAAGACCAACGACCAGCTTCCATGAGACAATGCAGGCAAGGGTCACCACAAAACCGTGCTGAGTCCCCAGAGCGGTGAAGAGCCCAGCTTTGCCCTGACCCTACTGACAACTGACCTTCGTGGAGAGGCCTCAGCATCCACCTCATGTCCACTGTCCCCTTACTCTTCCCTCACAGACACCGCACCCCCCCCACACCCAGGTACCCTGACCTGAGACATGGCTCTGGCCCCCTCCCTGCCTCGTCCCTAGTGGCACTGAAGCATGCTACTCTGAAATCCGAGGCAGTCACCCTAATTCTACCCTCACCTCCACTGTCTATCATCCAACTCTGTAGCCACCATGAGGCTGTTAAAACCTGGGTCAGATCACCTCCCTCCTCTGCTCACACCTGCCCTACCTCCCACTGTCCTCAGATTGGAGGCTGGGAACTAATGGCTGTCATTCTGGGCCTGGTTCCTGCATTCCCTGACCTTGACCTCTTGCCACCTCACTCCCTATCCCACCAGACGGAAGAGGAATTTGCAATTTCCTAACCACCCAGCTAAGTCTCATCTACCAACATTTGTTAAGTTCTTTTATTATTATTATTATTATTTATTGATGAGAGAGAGAAACTAATCTGTTTCCCACATTTGTTGGAAGATCCTTAAATGTGCCCTGACCAGGGATCAAACCCGCAAACTTGGCATATCAGGAAAACACTCTAACCAACTGATTTACCCGGCCAGGGCTCACCTGCTCACATTTGAACTTTCTGGATCCTGTACCCAGGATGTCACATCTTACCTCATCAGTGTCTGAAACAGAACTGATCCATATAACCCAGGATTTACTACAGGTCCTTGGCTATGTGGAACCATGGGATTTTCAGGCCACAGAGAGGGGGGAGGACAGATGGAGTCTCAGCATATCACCATTCTCTATTTTGGGGTGCCTAAACCATGAGGATGATAATTAGGGTGGATGGGAGCCCAAGACACCTTCCACTCACCTGTGCAGAGTCCATAAGCATTTCTGCCACCGCACAGGACCCTGTGGGAAGAAGGAAGCCATGAGAGAGGAGTAGCCAAGGTAGGATCTCTACAAGCTGAGCTGGACTACCACCTCTGCCCTGGAGCAAAGTGATCTGAGCTCCTCAGAAATCAGGGCTGCCTCTTACCAGCTGCGTGATCCTGGAGAACAGATATCCGTAAACCTCAGTACCCTCATTTGTGTAATGGGCATTTAGAATGGTTTCAATTCACAAGGAATATAGTGATATTAGATGTAAGGCCTTGGCTGATGTGGCTCAGCCTGGGAACCAAAGAGTCGCTGGTTCGATTCCCAGTCAGGGCACGTACCTGGGTTTCCAGTTGGGAGCATGTGAGAGGCAACCACACGTTGATGTTTCTCTCCCTCTTTTCCTCCCTCCCTCTCTCTTTCTCTAAAAATAAACTCATTTTTTAAAAATCCCTAAGTGGTACAACTATGTATCAGGTGTACTAGCCCCATGATCAATGGTTTTGTACATTTTCATTGCAAAAGAAGTGGTAGAGTTTTGAAATTTGGGCATATATTTCCCCCACTTTTTAGAGTTTTTAGAGAATATGATACATAAAGCTCTTACATCATGAGCAAATAGTTAAAGGTGAGTTAGCATTCAGACCAATTATAAAGTGTTTGGGTAAAGTTAATTCATCCAGTATGTTCAGTTTCTAATTGCCTACCTGAGTACATATTTAGAGGGATGTTGGCTCATCAGTGTTAAAATCAGTAACTTCCATATATTCTTCAGTTAATGAGCTGCAGGGAGGCACTGAGCATGCAGGTCGGCTACTGCTCCTTTCAGCAGCCAAGCCTGACCGTAGTGTAACCCACTGGGAGTGTGTGGGGAGCCCTTAACAATGGATCCCCCTCTTGCACTGAGCACTGGTGGGAATACCCTGGTCTGGGATCTCACTGCTCCACTAACCCAGATGGTCTCCCTTGTGTTCCACAGGGAGTGGCCTTCAGGGTCTGCTCAGCCTGCAGCGGGGAGAACCTATACCAATCCACACATCACCTCCACCCCAGGTCAGCCCCATACCCCACCTGAACCTCCTTTCCTGCAAACACGGGCCAGCATTCACCCTAAACCTGGGCTGCTCCTCTCTGAAGAGGCATCAGGAAGGCATACCCACCCCTGCACCCTTTCCTCTAGTCTCAGGCCTCCCCTCCTCACCACAGAGTCCACCTGGAATAACTTATGCTTCCTCAATATGACCACTAGGCCATATCCTAGTCCAGTCCTTCCTCCCTTTCAGAAGCTCCAGCCCAGCCACCTTCCCAGGGCCCCAGACATTTCTGTCCATCTACCCAGGTGATGTCTCCATGTTCTGACACCGCAGAGTCACATGTCTAAATACAACTCATGATCTTCCCCCTGAATCCTGTTCACTGCACTGACTTCCTCATCTCCATTCCTTAAACCACAGGTGGCAAACCCAACACCCAAGGGCTGAATCTGGCCCTCCACCTGGTTTTATCTGGCCCAGCACCTTGTTTCTACCTGGCTCACTTAACTGTTGAGGAATAGTTACATTTATACAGTCCTAAAATTACATTTAGCCCTTTGAAGGCAACAGCGAGTCTGATGTGGCCCCTGGTGAAAAGAAGTTTGACATCCTTGCCTTAAATAAGTAAAAAACCTGGGATGGTCCTTCATTCCCTACTTTTATTCACAAGCACACCTGATGCGGCAGGAAATCCTGTTGGCTCTATCTTTATGGCCTACACAAACTCTTGTCACATCCCTCCTCTACTGACACCCCTCTGGTACAGCCCTCCCACAATCCTCCTCAAGTCTACTGTTGGGTCCTCCTTGCTCATTTCCCATCCACTTAACAAATTTTTAAAAAAGATTTTATTCATTATTTTTAGAGAGAAGGGCAGGGAAGGAGGAAAAAAGGGAGAGAAACATCAATGTACAATTGCCTTTCACCTGCCTCCAGCTGGGGACTTGGCTGGAGACTGGCTTGCAATCTGGGTATGTGCCCTGACTGGGAATCGAACCAGTGACCCTTGACACTTCTTAACTTTAAATCTCAAATCTGGATATGTCCCTAAGTTAGGTTCCTGCACTGAATTCCAATAAGAAGAGGGGTGGCCCCCCACATGACACCTAGCAATTCTGAGACACCAGAAGGGTGTTCATGTATTCAACTCAATTCTGCCCCGGGACAGCATCAGATCTCACAGGTTTAGGGCTCAGTCCTCCAAGACTGTCCCCTCACTACCTATGAGATGTGAGTCAAAAGCTCAGGCTACATCTGTATTTCTGACTAACTGGTTACAGATCGGAGGTTCTAACGGCTCCCTCCTTGGAAACTCAGTTCAGATGCCAGTGGCAAGCCCAGGTGGTTATCTGTACTTCTGACCCCAGTGCCTGTAAAACAGAGATTCCCAGGATCCCCTCCTTAATTTGCTAGAAAAGCTCACAGGACTCGGAGAAACATGTTACAATATCAAGTTGCCAGTTCATTATAAAAGGATATAACTCAGGAACAGATGGAAGAGATGCAAATATAGGGCAAGGTGTGAGGAGTGGGCACAGAGTTTCCATGCTCGGTCCAGGTGCCACTCTCCCCAGATCTGCACGTCCTCCCCAACCCAGAAGCTCTCGCAACCTCGTCTCTTAGGGGGTTTTTGGAGGGTTCATTCCATAGACATAATGGGTTAAGTCATAGTCAGGAACGATCGATTTGACGTCCAACCCCTCTCCCTGACCGGGAGGTCAGGGGATGGGGCAAAAAATTCCAACCCTCCAATCACAGGGCTGGTTCTCAACGCTTTCCAAAAGTCACCCGTTCGCAGAACAGAAAACACCTCTATCCATCTCAACACCTGGGAAATGCCCAGGGTTCGGGGAATTGTGAGCCAGGAGCTGTGAGGAAGACCAAATACATATGAAAATTACATTTTGGTAAACCGAGCGCGCAAATAAATACAGATTTCTTAGAAATCACATTATCCCAGCCTTTCAAGAATGCCAGCCGCTCGGGTGGTCCCTCAAGGCGACGCTCGTCGCGCTGTTCCCCGGACACAGAGACATCGGTTCCCCGGCGCTCAGGCGAGGCGACCCGAAGGAAACGCTGTCCCCTCCTCACACAGCGGACCCGTAAGGGACCCAAGGGGGCCTCTCCATCCAGGCTCCGACTCAAAGGTGGAAGCTGGGCGCGGAGGCCAAGGGGGAAACGCAACACCCACCTCAGTCGGGCTCATCCGCCGGGCCGCGCCATCCGCCTGTGGGAAGGAAGATCGAGGGCGACAGAGCGCTAACGGGGCGCCGCGGTCACCAGCGGGTTAAATCGAACCTCACGGCCGCCTCCGTGAGGCACAGAAAACGCCTCTCTGGGTTCTTTGTCTCCTCGGCCCCGCCCCAGAGCTCCGCAGCCCCCGAAAATAGAGAACCGGAGAAGAATCCCGGGAACAGGAAGAACGCCGCCGCCTAGGAAACGCGTCCGGAAGTCCCGCCTCCAGTGCGCAGCGACCCGTAAAAAGGCAGGCTAAGCTCTCATTGGCTCTGCTCTCCGCCTTTTTCTCCGCAGAGCGTTCTGGGTAATGTAGTTCTCCCATGGTTTCCCACTCCGGCTGGGGAGGATGCTTCCCTTTCTGGATAAAGGCCAAAGAACGGCGTGAGGGGTTGCTGGGAAGTGGAGTTCCTGGTTTCCAAGGACGCCACGGGGCTCCGTGGCTCTTAAAAGGGACGAACCTAGCTTTCCCTGGCGTGCGGTCTAGCACAGTGTCGGAAACAGACATTTAGTATTACAGATTCTGTGACGCACTGCCAATTGCCAAAGGTTACGGAAAGGACGGACACTCGACACCTTAATGGCACTTGGCCTCCACTCGTAGGCATCGGCTGAAGTTTCGGAGGCTGTTTAACGACCTTCAATAACCCCGGTCAGAGACGAAAAGGAAAAGATTCCCCCCACCACGCCCCAACCCGGACAGTTTGATGAGGAGTTGGAGAAGAGGTATCTTTCTTGCTTACATAATCAGTGATTATGTTCCTACCTAGAGAGCAACACTTTTATTGGAATATTCTTAAATTGTATCTTTATTGAGATAATATTATTACTCCATGTCTGAGATATTTTCCATTCTTTTTGAAAATCTGACAAGGAGAGCTACTTATTAAAGGTCCTTTCCTTCCAAGAGAGTGTGCGCCCTCCTAACCATTGAAGCGCATGTGCAAAAGGGCCTGTAATGCCTGAGAAGATCAAAGTGTGTTCTCTGATCCCGTCTCCTTGCTGGGAGGTGGTTTATCATTTCACCTGATACTGCATCAACACTCAGTGCACACAGAATTGAAATCATCTAACAAAATCTTGTGAAATGGCGATTACAGAAAGTTAACAGTAATGGTTGTGTAGTTAACCATAGAAATTGGCAAAATGGTTCTAGAGAAACATATCTGTCATAGATGGGGAAAAGTTAAGATTTCAGCGCAGTCTGGTCCTGGCTGAGTAGCTAAATTGGTAAGAGCATCTTTCCAATACTCCAAGGTTTCAGATTTGATATCCGGTCAGGACACATGCAAGCATCATCCAACTGTTGGATGCAATAAGGAAATATTTTGTTAAAAGATTTCTGCACCTATGTTTAGGAGAGATATTGGTTTGTAATTTTTTTCTTCTTACAATATCTTCACCTGGTTTTTTATATTAGGCAATGCTGGCCTCAAAGAATGAGTTGGGATGTATTCCCTCTGCTTTTATCTTCTGAAAGGAATCATAGAGGATTTACCCTTTTATCATGCAATGCACCCCTGTATACCTGGTTTCTTAGTATTAGTATTATGATGGTATATTTTTCTCTATCCATTTACTAAATATAAATGAGGGGAGACCCTAAAAATGGAACTTTTTAAATAAAAAATTGTGTATTCTTACATGTTTAAACTCAGTCACCTTAAAAGTATCCTCCATTAACTCAATACACCTATCAAGATGTTTTTTCCCACTGCTCAAAACTGTTTTGAACTGGTCCATTTTAATGCCTTTTAATACTTTTATTTTTTGTTGTTGTTGTTGTTCACCTCTTCCACAGTAGCCAAATTTTGAAAACTTTTTTCATCTGGGGCAACAAAACTTGCTTGCACCTTGGCTGGTGTGGCTCTGTGGATTGAGCACCAGCCTGAGAACCAAAGGGTCACTGGTTTGCTTCCCAGTCAAGGTACATGCCTGGGTTTTGAGCCTGGACCCCAGTTAGAAGAGTCAACCACACATTGATGTTTCTCTCCCTCTCTTTAAAAATCAGGATAATCTTTTTAAAAAGGAAATACTCCCCAAGTTAATCTTTAGAGTCAATACAGATATTGAAAGTCCTAGCAGCCCTGGCTGGTGTCTCAGTGGATAAGGCACTGGCCTGTGAACCCAAAGGTCGCTGGTTTGATTCCCCAGTCAGGGCACATAACCAGGTTGCAAGCCAGGTCTCCAGCCAGGTCTGTAGCTGGAGGCAGGTGAAAGGCAACCATACATTGATGTCTGTCCCCCTCTCTCCCTTCTCCTCTTTCTAAAAGTAATAAATAAAATATTTTTAAAAAATCCTAGCAGGTTAAAAAAAAAGTTGCTTGGGGCAAGATTAGGTGATCACGGAAGGTGGGGAACAGGGGTGGGGGTCATGTCATTTTTGGTCTCAAACTGAACACTCAGCATGGTGTGGGCAGATGTGCTCATAAATTATCCGTCATGAAATGGGCAAACATGCTGTCTTCAAAAAAAATTCACCGAACCCAAACGTAGCCTCTCACAACACCAGCTGGTACACTGATACAGACAGGTTCCTAGAACACTCATCTAGCAGAAGTCTGTTCTACAAGGGACCTGCCCTCCAAAAAGTAATTCCATTTTTTTGGGGGGCCCCCCCATCATATCTATAGCTATTAGTACATTTAAACCACTTTCTTTTTTCTTGTAGACAGCATATAGTTGGTGATTTTGTTTTGCTCCACTCTGACAATGTCTTTTGATTGATGCATTTAGACATTCAAAATGATTATCGATACAGTTGGATTGATACTACCTACCATATTGGTTACTCTTTTCTATTTGGTGCCCTTGTACTTTGTTCTTAGTTCTGTCTCCTACCCTTTTGTAGTTTTAATTGAGCATTTTGTAATTTTGTTCTCTATCAGTTACACTTCCCTTTTCATTTTTATTTAGTGGTTGCCCTAGAGTTTACAGTATACATCTACAGCTAATCCGAATCCACTTCTATTTATATTTTTTTAATATTTTTTTCAAAGGTTCTATTTATTATTTCCGGAGAGAGATAATAAAGGAGAGAGGCAGAGAGGGAGAGAAACATCAATGTATGGTTGCTTTTCACCTGCCTTCAGCCATGGACCTGGCTGGAGACCTGGCCCACAACCTGGCCATATGCCCTGGCTGGGGAATCAAATCAGTAACCCCTGGATTCGCAGGCTGGCGTCTTATCCACTGTGCCACCAGCCAGGGCTGAATCCACCCTTAAATAACTGTACCACTGCACAGGTAGTGTGCACTTTAACATAACAAAATAATCCTAATTCCTCTGGTTTCTGTATCATTGCTGTTATTCGTAATACACACACACACAGAGGTCTGTCTCAAAAGTATCAAGCCAATGTCAGTATAATTTAAAGTTTGTGCAGCCAATACTTTCGGGACAGACCTCATATATACATACATACACAGTACACATATATACTTGATATATTGTTGCTATTTTCTTGGACAAACTGTAATTTGTTACATTAATAGGAAAAACAAGGTTTTATTTTATTGCAAATTGGAATATGTAACCTATATCATTTTCCTTCTCTCTAAATAATTTAACAGCTTAAAAACATTAGTAGAAAAAGGAATTCAAATAAGACCCAAATCTATATGCTTGTGTAGGAGGCAGATAGTTCAAAATGTTTTATTGGTAACAAATTCATATGTAACTGAACTTAACTTTGTTACTTAGTTTAGACTTCACTTTCCCACTTTAAACAACTCCTTTCCTCAAAGTGATTGTTGGAACATAAAAGAACCTTTGTGGTTTATACACAATGTTACTTTAATAGGTAGCAAAGCCTTGTTTATTCTTATTTGATGCCATGCTTTTGCACATACATGAATACTAAAATATATATATATGTATATTTATATGTGCTTAGTAAAAATAACCATACAAGAGTAACTGTAGGACTTTAATACAAAAATTCTAGAAATGTAAGCTAGAGTGCACCTGGGGGTTTTAAGTTGGGTAGAGCTGGGAGAGAGAATATAAAGGGGCCAATTAAAACTATAGGGGCAATGGATATATTGCCCCTACATTGACTTGGTGATGCTGTCATTGTGCACAAAAATAGTTTCACTTTTCATAAATGCAATTTATGTCAGTGTGTCAATAAAGCTATTAAGATTCCATATAAAATCTAGATCTCTTCTTCCTCCAGAAATATCCTAACATCTGGCAAAGTTGTACTGACTCCATCAACACCATTCCCCATGTTGTAAGTGGATCAACCCTCATTCCCTCTCAAAATAGAAGGAAATGCTGACAAATGCATCAACATGGGGAAATTATGGTAAGGAAACTAAGCCAGTCACAATAACACAAATACTGTGATTCCACTTGTATGAAGTATCCAGAGTAGTCAAATTCAGAGAGAGAGAACATAGAAAATGGTTGTTTGGTGCAGTAGAGTAAGGGTAGGAGGAGTTGTTTAATAAGTAGAGTTTCAGTTTTGTAAGATAAAAAAGAATGCTGAAGGTTAGTTGCACAAATCTGTGAATTTTTAACATTACTACTCTACAATTAAAATGCTAGAGAGTAAACTTTGTTATATGTATTTTACCACAATTCAAAATGTAAAATTAAAAAAACCTACATTACAGTAGTTCCCAGAAATAAATTAGAGCAGATACGTGGCTGAAGTCTTTCACCATTTGCAATCCTCTCTCTGGCATACTTTCAGGTGACACAATGTGGTTGGAGTTTTGGTTGAGCACAGGCCCATATGTGCTGCACTCATATGATCTTTCTCCACAGGGAAATCTGTGACGTATAATGGGGCTGGAGTTGCACCTAAAGACTTTCTCACATTCTGTGTATTCAGAAGGCCCCAATCCAATGTGAACTCATGACGAGCTTCTCCAATGTAATGAGTTTAGAGTCACACCTAAAATATTTACCATATTCTCTTCACTCATGAGGTCCTTGCTAGTATGAACTGTGTTTAATGAGGTTGGAGTTGTATTTGAAGAATTCCCCACATTCACAGATCTCACAGGCCTGTCTTGATTGTGGATTTTCTGGTGATGAACAAGGTGGGACTTTCTAATGAACGCCTTCTGACATTTGCTGCATTCATAAGGCCTTTCTCCAGTGTGGATTTTTTGATGCTCAACAAGTATATGTTTGTGGCTAAAGGCTTTTCCACATTCATTGCATTCATAAGGCCTCTCTCCAGTGTGATTTCTCCAATGTTTAATGAGGTTGGAGTTGTACCGAAAGAACTTCCCACATTCACTGCACTTGTATGGCCTTTCTCCACTGTGAACTCTCTTATGTCTAATTAGTCTGCAGTGGTACCTAAAGGCTTTCCCACACTCACCGCACTCATAAGGCCTTATTCCAGTGTGATTTTGCCAATGCTTAATGAGTTTGGACTTGTACCTAAACAATTCCCCACATAAGCTGCACTCATAAGGCCTTTCAACAGTGTGAACTCTTTGATGTCTAATGAGTGTGGAAGTGTACCTAAAGAACTTTCCACACTCACTGCACTCATAGGGCCTTTCTCCAGTGTGGACTCTCTGATGTTTGATAAGTGTGGAATTGTACCGAAAGAACTTGCCACATTCATTGCAACCGTAAGGTTTTTCCGCAGTGTGAACTCTCTGGTGTCTGATGAATGTGGAGCTGTACCTGAAAAATTTCCCACATTCACTGCACTCATATGGCCTTTCTCCAGTGTGAACTCTCTCATGCCTTATCAGTCTATAGTTGTACCTAAAGAATTTTCCGCATTCTCTGCATTCATAAGGCCATTCTCCATTGTGAATTCTCTGATGTTTCATGAAGTTTGCTTTGTACTTAAAGAATTCCCCACATTTGCTACACTCATAAGGGCTTGATACAGTGTGGACTCTCTGGTGACCAATGAGGGTGGATTTGCATCTAAAGAATTTCCCACATTCACTACACTTAAAAGGCTTTTCTCCAGTGTGGACTCTCTGGTGCTGAACAAGGTGGAACTTTCTAATGAAGGCCATCCCACACTTGCTGCACTCATGAGGCCTTACTCCAGTGTGGATTTTCTGGTGCTGAACAAGTATCTGTTTTCGGCTAAAACCTTTCCCACACTGAGTGCACCTGTAATCATTTTTTCCAGTTTCAAAGGCCTCTCTGCACTCAGTGTCCTGAGGTGACTTCCACCCCTGGTGAGGGGCCAGGTGTTGGAGGGGGCCTGAGTTGGCCGGGAAGTCCTCTCCACCGTCACTGCACATGAAGGGCCTCTGTTCCGCGAGAATGCTGCCATCTGTCACAAACAAAGGCCTCTCTTCATCTCTTCCAGACACCTCCTTTCCTATCTGCTCCACTTGGTGCTCGTAAAGATCACTCTCACAAGTGTGCAGCCCTTGCTCAGGGTGTATTCCATTGTACCCAGCCTGTTGCAAAATGTCTTTCATCTCACAGGGTGGGGCCTTCTTGGTGAACAGATCTGGCTTTAGAGTCTTGACCTGTGATTCCCCACCAGAATCACCTTGCTCCAAATGTTCCTCCTCATCCTGGGCTCCAGGCCAACAACCTGCAAGCAGAGAAATGCAGTGAAATACATGTTGACTTTGGTGGGAGAGGGCAGCCCACCAGAAATGAGCATCAGAGACACCTACGAATAAGTCCACGGACCTGCTAATGGGCAAGGGAGCCTACAGCCAGTGAGAGGAAGGCCTGCTGTGCAGAGCTGAGCCTGGGAAACTCAGGATAGCAGAATGATGAGGAAGGACTCAAGATAGAGGTAGTGTCTTAGTCCACAGACTGGATGGTATTTCAACAACCACAGTAATCTTACAAGCAACAGAAATTTCTTTTCCACAGTCCTGGATGCTGGAATTCTAAGATCAGAGTGCCAACATGGCCAGATGAGGTCCCTCTTCCATTTCACAAATTTCTCATTGGTTCTTCACGTAATGGAATGGGACATGGAGCTCTGTGGGGGTCTCTTTTATAAAAGGGTACTGTCACCCCAAAGATTCCACCTCCTAATACTACCATTTTGGGAGGACAGAAACATTCAGACCATGACAGGTACTGTGCAGGGAGGAGAGGAAGGGTCTCCGAGTCACGCCTCTGTATTGGCATTTCGCAAGGGCACGGCCTCTGGCGACTGGCAAGCACTGTGTGGAAGTTGTGTATCCAGACCTAGAAATGCCTGACAACAACAGACATATTGCAGTTCAAGGACCAGGAAGGATACCTGTGACCTTATGACATCTTACGTGTAGTTGAATGCAAAGGGAACAGCAGTGAAACAAAATGTGGGAGACGTGAAGGCCAGGTACTCTGGTTGGAGTGTGGCAGAAAGGGATTATAAATCAGAATAGAAATGAGCTGTGGCCACCGGACCTGGCATCCAACAATGATGAACAAAGCCCAGGTTCCCAGCTCTGGCCCCACACCCTTTCCCAGCTCCCTTGCACCAGGCTGTGTACTTTTGAGCATCTCTCGCTGTTGCTGTATCAATTGCCATCCTATCAGGCACCCGGGGTCCTTCCATTGCTCAAGGTGAACACTAATGGGACACCCAAGAGAGGCCAGTTCTGGGTGAAAACAGAAAAAAGTGTGGATGCACCCAGTGATCCAACATGGGACACCCATCACTCTAAAGTTATAAGAACTTCGCAGGAAAGACAGTTGAAACAACCCAGTGATCCCTAAAATTAGTAATTACTGTAGTGTCTAAAATCCCAGGCACAGGCAGACCCTAGGAAATGTCAGCAATAGGAGGGAAGGACTGGGATACTGAGGTTCCAGCATCTAGCATCTAGACTAAGTGACGCATGCAGGAACAGGCCAGGTCTGAAGAATATCTCGCACAAACTTCAAGATTTCTCACTCCTCAGCCCTTTCTTGTGAGTACTCAGAGCAGCAGGGTTGGGCTGCTTGGGGACAGAGGGGACAGTGCACACAGCCTGGTCCCGGTACCAACAGCACATGTGCCAGCAAATCAGGAGAGGCAGTGTGCACAGTCTCGTGGTGGGAAGGACAGAGCTGTCCCTGGAAAGGACAAGAACAGAGCCAGCTCAGGACGCTGGGGTGCGAGCGAGGGCCTCACCTACAGAGGACAACAGTGCCAAGTTCTCCAGCATCACACTGCGGTACAGGCGCCTCTGAGCCTCATCCAGGAGCTGCCACTCCTCCTGGGAGAAGTGTATGGCCACATCCTCAAAGACCACACGGCCCTGTGGAAATGGGGACAGTTTAGTTCATGAGTAGCTTGTTTTAACTGTTGTTATGGATTCTGTATTTCTCTATTTCTCATCCATTAATTACAGATTAAACTAATAGCCAAATTTGTTTATATCACCCCTGCAATTCAGAGCCCACTGTCTGAAAGAGCCCCTTGGCTAACTCTCACACAACCAGTGAATATTTCCCCTGCCCAAAAGTAGCCCAGGGTGAGATATCAGACAGCTAGGGACAGCCACTGTACCCCAGGGCACTAGGATTATACAAACTAGCCATCCCTAGGCTGTCACCTCGCACTCCCTGCATTTCCCTGGGGCAGGCCAATGAAGGCTCTAACCTAAGGCTTCCCTTCACTCCTGTTTCCCCATGTGGCCCTAGTGCCTCCTCCTCTGGGGAAAAATAACAACCTCCTTTCTATGCATTGGTCTCTCTGTGTTGTCACTTACTCATTCACATCCATAAAACAAAATCCTGTGGGTACACACAAACTGAAATGTCACCGGTTTGATTCCCAGTCAGGGAACATGCCTGAGTTATAGGCCAGGTCCCACCCCAGTTGGGGGAGTGCAAAGGCAACTGTTTTTCTTACACATCAATGTTTCTCTTCCTCTCTTTTCCATCCCTTCCACTTCTCTAAAAATAAATAAAATCTTTTTAAAAATCCTGTGGGAAGCCCTGGCTGGTAGCACAGTGGATAAGGTGCCAGCCTACGAACCCAAAGGTCGCAGGTTCGATTCCCCAGCCAGGGCACATTACCAGGTTGCAAACCAGGTCTCCTGTCAGGTCTGTGGCTGGAGGCAGGTGAAACGCAACCATACATTGATGTCTCTCTCCCTCTCTGCCTCTCTCCCTTGCCCTCTTTCTAAAAATAATGAAATAAAACCTTTAAAAAAAAAAAAAATCCTGTGGGTACAATCTCTCTCAGGGATCTTCAGTCCTTCCCTACACATCTTCCTTCTTCCCAGCTTCCCAGTGTGACAGTTACTAGGTGTTGTGGCAACAGTGCCTGCTGTGCCCTCATGACCACCGATCACTGTGTCCAGCACAGAACAGAACACATGTGGGGCTCCATCCCTCTCCTGCCTGCCACTTTCCCTAGGGTCCCCCCAGATCTGGCCTCCTAGACAACCAAACTCAGTCTCATCTTTCTTCTGTTAAGTGCCCGTTGCCAGGGCCAGAGGCCAACAGTTGACACTCCCCACACCTCCTCCTTCTTGGCCCTGACTCCTCCAGGGTGACATTGCCATGGGAAACCCAGCCCAACCACAGGCGTTCCTTCACCAATGTGCCACTTCCCACACGGAATCCAAGCAGTGCATGGGAAATGTATCCAGCGCCCATCTCAGCCCCACTCCGGCCCCTGCGCTTAAGTCCCCTAGTGCCAGGGCTAACCCAAGACTGTGTGTCTCCCCTCCTTGCCCTGTTTCTTGCTTCAGCCTCAGCCACGCTTCCTACCTACGTGAGGCTGTCATTTAGCTCAGCAGTCTTCCACTTTGGCTTTGCACTCGCTGCCCCCTACGTGGTCAGAACCTCCCTCCCTCCTCACTGACAGCCCAGTTACACTGACCTCCCCCCACCCTCCCACTTTACCCTTGGCCTAGCAACTCTCCAAGCTGAGCCCATTTCTCCCCTCAGCATCCATCATGTGTGCACACTAGGCTTGGGAAGCTTCCTTTCTTTTTCAATTTATTTTTGTTTAAGACTTATTCATTTACTTATTTTTAGATGGAGAGGAATGGGAGTAGAAAGAGAGGGAGAGAAACATCGATGTGCATGAGAAACAATTGGTTGCCTCTCCCATACCCCCAGCTGGGGACCTGTCCTGCAACCCAGGCATGTGCCCTGACTAGAAATTAAACCAGGGATCTTTTAGTTAACACACAGGTGCTCAATCCATTGAGTCACACCAGCCAGGACTTTCTTTCTTTTTTAGAGAGAGAGGGTAATAGAGGGAGAAATAGGAGAGAGAGAAATATAAATGTGAGAAACATTAACTAGTTGCTTTTCATACGTGTCTGGACCAGGGAACAAACCCACAACCTAGGCATGTGCCCTGACCAGAATCAAACTGGTGACCTATTGCTTTGCAGGATGACACTCAACACACTTAGCCACACTTGTCAAGGCTGGCTTTGGAAGACTTTCTCACTCTTCCACACCAGTCTGGCACGCACGTGCACACACGCACACATACACACACGCATGCATGCACGTGTGCTCTGCTTCCTTATCTGTCTGTGATGCCTGCCAAGCCACTCAGGTGCCCAGTCAAAGAGACCCAGTACTCAGGCCTTTCATTCCCATTCCTTATGTCCCAATGGCCCTGTCAACATAACCTAGAGATGCTGCCTCCTAAATCCAACCCACAGTTTTATGCTTCCTTTATCTTTTTCCACACATCAACCACTATGCTGTGACCATCTCTAATCTGAATCCTTCCTCTGACCTTAGACCTCTGTGTACAAGTGCCCACTGACACTTCCAGTCTCTGGGACACTTGTGACAAGGACAAAAAGTTACTCTTCATATTCCACCTGAAAATTCCTCATCCTGCTGACTTCCCCATTTTAGCTGATGAAGCATTCCTCCTTCCTAATAAGGTCAAAACCTGGGGTCATCCCTGCTTCTTCCCTCCATCTCGCCTCATCTCTCTCATCTTCCACATCAAAAAAAAAAATATGGGCTGCTCTAGTTCAAAACACATCCAGAAACCAGCCACTGATGATACCTGGATTGTTGCAAGGAATTCTGACCAGGTCCCCCTGCCTTCACTCACACCCCCAGCCTGTCTTTCACTCTGCAGCCTAGGGAGTTTGTTAAAATCTGGGTCACCACCTTCCTTTTCTGCTTCAAAACTTCCCACCAACCTCAGATTAGAGGCCCAGGACCTCAGCCTGTCATTAAAGACCTAATACGTACTCTGACCCATCCTCCACCCAGCTCCCCACTCCTACCAGATATGACAGAGCCTGAGGTTTAGCTGCCCTTAACATGCGCTTAACATGACAGCTAAACTTCATCTCTTAGAATCTGAACACTCTAACAAGGAGTCCCTGCCACATCAGCTGTCAGAAATGGGAACTGCTCCATATAACCTGAAACTAGATATAAAATCCTGGGCCTGGTAAAAGCACATGGTTTTCAGATTCAAGAACGTGAGAAAGACAGGAGAAGTTTCAGGATCCTTCCATTCCCTGAGGGTAAATATACTGAAGTGTCAAAGCCACTGGGGTGGTGATTAGGCTGGGTGAAAGCAGACACACCCTCCTCTCACCTGTGCAGGGTCCATAAGCATTTCTGCCACCGCCATGGGACCCTGTAGGAAGAAGGAAGCCATGAGAGATGGGTAACCATGGTAGGATCCTACAAACTGAGCTGGACCACCACCTCTGTCCTGCCCTGGAGCAAAGTGATCTGAGCCTGATGGTCTAAGCTCAGCTCCTCAGAAATCAGTGAGGCTTCTTATCAGCTGGGTGACCTATAGAAGGACTCATGGAAAACAAAATGCTTTTTAGGGGGCAGAATGCTTCTAATTCTGTAGGGCTGACACTGGTATCAAGTGTAAGGAATACGTACAAGAATGAGCTATTATTGTCATAGAGTCAAGAATTTTATATATTTTCAGTGCAAATGAAGTAGTAGGGTTTTGAAATTTAGGGTCTTTATTTTTCCTGCTTTTTAAGATTTCAGAGCATTCATATCTAAAACTATATTGTAAGCAAATATTTAGCAATAAATCAGTGCCAAACCAATTATGAAGTATTTACATAAATCAAACTTATTGAATAGGTTTATTTCATTTTTATGTTTTTCCAATTTTGCTTATTGATTTTAGAGGGAGGGAAGAGGGAGGGAGAGAGAGAAACATTAATTTGTTGTTCCACTTATTTATGCATTCATTCTTGTATGTGCCCTGATTAGGGATCAAGATTGAACCTGAAACCTTGGTATACTGGGTTGACACTCTAAACAATATAGCCACTCAGCCAGAGGCTGAATAAGTTTGTCTAATTGCCTAACTATCCTCACCCAAGGACATGTTTGTTGACTTTATAGAGAGAGGGGAAGGGAAAGAGAGAGAGAGGGAGAGAAACGTCAATTGGTTGCCTCTCCTACACTCCAACCAACTGAGCCACACAGGCTAGGGCTATATATTTTTTAATCCTCACCAGAGGATATACTTATTGATTTGAAAGAGATATGAATGGAGAGAAAGGAACATCAATGGGTTGCCTCCCATATACTCCCTGATTGGGGATCGAACCCACAACCTATTGGTGTATGGGAGGGTGGTCCAATCCCAACCAACCGGGTGAGGACCACTAGTGTTTAAACCCATCAACTTTTCAGACATTGTTAATGGGCTGCAGGCCCACAGACTGAGCAGGCAGATCAGCTGCTGGTTCATTCAGCAACCAGGCCTGCCTGTTACATGATCTTCTGAAAGGAGTTTGTTGGTGGCCCTTGCCTAAGGCCCTGACAGGTGAAGGTGAGTCTTGGACTATGACCCAACAGCTCTATCAGCCTGGTGGACCTTTCCTTTGTTCCACAGGCAGTGGCTCTGGGGTTGGTGGAGTCCCCTAGCAGAGAATCTACACTCGAGTTCTTCAGGCACAGGCCAGGTCCCTACCTCAGGTCGGCTCTTCTCTGGGGACTGGTGTGTGTCAAGATGCCAAGACCCACTCCCCATGCCCTCCCCGCCCTCCCCACAGGGCCCTTCCTGAATGATGACCTTAGGTCTTAACCTCCTGCAAACAGTCCCCAGCCCCCACGCTCACCAGCCCTTCACACCCTCCACCCCTTTGATGTTTCCGATCCTACCCCCTCCCTCAGCTCCCAGGCCTTCATGGTCACCCACACACAGGACACCTTCACGACGTGACAGCTCCATCCTGGTCCATCTTGGGATCATCAGGTCCAAACTCCGGTTCATTCTCTCCCCGTCCCCAAACCTGCTCCTTCCTGCCTTGCTCGTCTCTTCGTACTTTCAGACGTCCAGGCAAAAAACGGCTTGTTTGCTCGGCCTTTCTTCTCATTTTTGCCACAGGAGACCCAGTCTGCTCATCACATGGCGCCTGATCACCACCAGCCTGGTCCGGCCCCCACCGTCACCACCCTGGGGTCCACGGTGGTGGCTCCTGGTTTAAACTCCCAGCTCGGGATTCGCCCCTCCACACCATCTCCCACGGCTGCGAGCGACACTCGTCGCCCCATCTCCTGGACACAGAGACCCCAGTCCACCAGCGCTCAGTGCCCTTAAGCCTAAGGGAACTTCCGCTGCCCCCGCTTCTCCCCGCGGACCCGCAGGGACCTGACGCGGGAAGCCGGGCGGCGCCCCTTCCTCCAGGCTCCGGCTCGGAGGTGGGAGTCAGGCCGGGAGGCTGGGGAGCCGGGGACGCGGCACGTACCTCAGTCGGGCTCCTCGGCGCTGCCCGGCCACCGGCCTGTGGAAAGGGCGAAGGCAACGGGGCGAGAACAGGGCTCCGCCGTCGCCAGCGGGCTCAGTCGGGCCTCACAGCCGCCTCCGGGCAGCGGGGACAACGGCTCTGCTCTAGCTGCCTTCCAATCCCGCACTTCCAAGGCGCCGACCCGGTGAACAACCCCAGCGCCTCCAACATGACAAGCAGAAGGAACGCAGGAAGTCCCGCCCTACGCACAGCCGCGCGCGCCCCTCCTACGCTCTCATTGGCTCACTTGCCACTACCTCGGCCCCGCGCAGCTTAAAGGCTTCTGGGTATTGTAGTTTACTCTACCGCCACCCGAGGTCAAGTATCCGTTGGAGTGCGGCTTTGGAAAAGGAGTTTCAAGGCTTCAAAAGAGGGCGGGGCTTAGCGTGCTCTTAAAGGGGACCTACCCAGATTCCCGACGAGTTCACAAAGTTCCAGAAAGTAACGTTATTTCAGACTCTATGAAGCACACCAAGTTCCCAAAGACTGCACATTCAAAAGGGGCCATGATGTCGTAATGTCGCTACGTCCATTCTTAACTTACCGCTATCTTGTGGCTTGTGGAAAGCAGGACCAATAAAATGTCATTGGTCCTATCAAGACAGCACAGAGTGTGTAAAACAAGGTGGACTCATGTCAACCAAAATGGCTGTTAGTCGTGACACTTTGTTCAAGAGGGAAACTACCTACATAAGAGAAGCCACAAAAAGGGATAGATGTAATACAACAATAAATTTAAATTAAAAAGAGAGAGAGAGAGAGAGAGAAACCACACCTGGCAAGGAGACACCCTTTAGGTATCTGCCCACATGGTCAGAGCAGACGTTCCTGTAAGGAGACACAACAAAGGTATCCGCAAGTGTGATCAGAACAGCCACATCTGCAGAGGAGGACCACTCATAGATAGGTTCCTGGGGAAATTCCTCACTTGGCATCAGGGGTGCCAAGACACTTATTGAAAAGACCCAGAAGGGTGGAGTACACATACTACTTTCAAGGTATAACTGAGGCGGGTTCCAGACCACTGCTGAGACAGCCGAGCTCCACACACCAGAGCTCTGCTCCACCCCATGCTGATCTCCGTTGGCATTGGCCACTGGAGGCCCTGCCTTGCTGGACTGAGGCAATATTTAAGAGACTTGACAGAAAGTGACAATAAACATGGGAGCTATGCTGTGGTATTTAGTTTTCTAAGAAATGTTCAGTGAATACCTGCACAATAGTAACTGCCAGCTGTTCTGTGTATACAGCACTGTTCTGTTTTCTTAGGTTTGGTATATGTCTATTTAGCATTCATTTATCACAAGGCCAAACTAAGGTGTTTCCGTAGCGCAGTGGTTATTCATGTTCACCTTACAAGGCCAAACTAAGTCAGTTTCACAGGCTCACAAAACTCATACTACAAACACTCCAAAAACAGATCCTAATATGTGTTCCATTTCCAAATGGGGGATGTCCCCACGTAGGTACTCCCAAGCACTTGTTATAAGCGCCTAGTCCCAGTTCCCCGCCTACCCACACTTCCCTGCATGTGGACCATGCTTCCACGTGGACCTCTGTGGTGCCCATCCTCGCATTTATAGGGTGTCAGGAGTGTAGCTAAGTTACTCGATGGTATTGCTGCTGTGGCATTCATTGTTTGGCCAAGGGTGCAGGGACCTTAAACTGACGGGGAAAGAAAGAGGTCACTGAGATTTCCTTGACAAACTTCAAGATTTCCAACTCCTGAGTGGAATCTTGCAAGGCTTCTGAGCAGCAGAGTATGGGGTGCTCGGGGATGGGCTGTGCATTGCACACAGCCCAGCCCTGGCACCCACAATATGTCAGAAAAGGAATTAGTACCGCTGGTCCGCATGAAGTAAGTCCAGATGCACCCTGGGCAAAGGGAGGAAAAGAGTGCTCAACCCAGGGCACTGGATTAGGTGTGGGGACCTTACTTAGTGATCACTATTATAATAGTCTTATAGTTGTCTTGTAAGACTTAAAAGATTCTTGATGGCTAGACACAACTTAATGACACTAGGACAGATATATAGGGCTTAGAATGAGAGAAGGGCATCTCGCAGGGCCACACAGCAGGCTGTACAGGCTGACACCGTTTAGTAACCTGGAGCTGTAGGGGGGCACCCTAGGCAAAGGAGGTGTCCCAGGGTGACCCAAGTTTCCCAGGCTCCCTACCAATGACCTCATTTGAGTAATATCATGAGCTCAGGGCAACAGGGGCTGTCCCTAATAGTCTGTATCCGGATCTGGGGCGGGAGGGATAGTGTATAGCAGTCCAGAGTGTGAGACCCTATAAGGATAGTAATTAAGGGTGCAGATTTAACCAGCTGCCCCCAAAGGGAAAGTGACCAGGATCAATCCAGGCACTCAAAACTGGAGTAACAGAATTCAGAAAGGGAATTCTGAAATTATGGCAGGTGAAGTAACCTGCTCACAAAAAGACAAAAGCTGATTCTTCTTACAGGAGATAGAGCAGTCAAACTCGGACAGAATAACATAAAGGCTGCCAAAGGCTACAGAAGTATCAAAGATGTTTAATAGGTAGTTTCATTATGTAAGACGAAGAGTTCACAATATTCATTGCACAACAATGGGAATGTTGTACAATATTGAACAGTACACTAAAATACTTAAGCAATTTTTGGGGGTTGGGGTGGGGGAATCACTGGGGTCAGCACATCTGGAGTGCAATGGATAAATGGGTAAGCCTCACTCTAGGAAAACCACCTTTGCAATCATAGTATCTCCCCTGCTAGTTAGGTATTGCATGTGTATTTTATTATTTATTAATTAAAGACTTAGTAATTAACATATGTAAAATGCTATTCTTTTAGGAAATGGAGAAATGACCCACTTTGGCTCCAGGGTAAGAACTCCACTCAGGACAAAGAATGTTGCAGTTTTTATCTCATTAACATTTTCCTTACTTCCAAACCTCTTCCCTACATACTCCCTTTTTCTCCTAAAAAAGGGTCCGATTATAATGGAATGGAAGACGGTACAATCCGCTGTTTTCTCAGATCGTGGACCATAAAGATTCAACCCCTGTCCCTGTTTATTGGGTCTGGTAGATGACAAGCAGCAGCACCAGCTTTTCCAGTTTCGGGATCCCTGCCCCAAAACCTGTCATCATCTCTCTGAAACCGGCTGCCAGTGGTAGCTTCCCGAGGTCTCCAGACTTTCAGATGTTCAGGCAAAAAAGGTAAAGAAATAAAACTTGGGACGCTCTTCCCCTCGCCACTTTGGCTCACAGCTACGTGCGATGGATTAGGAAATCCTGGAGGTTGAAGCTGGTCCAGATTATCATCACGGAGCCCCCGACCGCTACCAACCTGGTCTTGTCCCCACCGTCTCCCCCTCGCGGCGGCCTCCCAGGCCTGGCAGCTTGACCCGCCCCTCCGCACCGCCTCCCCTTCCAGCCGCTCAGGTCCTCCCTCGAGGAGACACTCGTGACCCTGTACAGGGGCCCGCCGACACCTCTGCTGCGGCTCGACGTTCGCATCAGCCCCGAATCAAGCCTGGCGGCGCGCGGAACCACCAAACCCACGCGGGTGCCGTGGCAACGCGTCCAGGTAACAAACTGCCTTCTTTAGCCCCGCCCCCTCGCGGTGCGTCATAAGCAGGGGGCCCAACTCCTCCCTCACGCGCTGCTGCGCGCGCACCCACACTGAGCCCTCATTGGCCAGCCGCCTCCACCGCAGTACATTCTGGGTAACGTAGTTTCCTCGCAGTTACCTGAGCGGCCGCAGAAGGCAGATGGTTCCTGTCATTACTGGCGCAGCGGTTCTGTGCGGGGCGCTTGGAAACTGAGATCTGGGGACCAAACGGGGTCAGACTTTGCTGGCTTTTAAAGGGGTTGCACACAGATTTCTTTGGCACGTAGTCCAGCACCGTCGCAGAATTCACCTCCACCCTGAAATGTTTATTGGCCTTTATTTCTTTTTTATTTCTTTTATTATTTTTAGAAAGAAGGGAAGGGAGGGAGGCAGAGAGGGAGAGAAACATCAATGTATGGTTGCCTTTCACCTGCCTCCAGCTACAAGACCCGGCTGGAGACCTGGCTTACAACCTGGTTATGTGCCCGGGCTGGGGAATCGAACCAGCGACCTTTGGGTTCGCAGGCTGGGGCCTTATCCACTGTGCTACCAGCGAAGGCCTGACCTTGTTATTTCTGACTCTGGGCATCTCAAGCCAGTTTCCAAAGGCTCCTCATAGGACGGGACACGTGGTGCGATGGGTGACACTCTTGTCCCCTCTGTGCTGTGGGCTATCCTGTTTAAGGTACACCGAGGCGTTGGAGTCCTTTTTATGAGCTTCAGTAGGGTTGGTCAGGGACAATAAGAAAGTCTCCCAGACAGGGCTGTGATGGGGAACAGAAGGCAGGATGACAGGAGGCACGAAGTAGTTAGGAGACCTCTGCCTCTGGCTCCCACAGAAAACATCTTTCCTGCCTGTATAGTCAGTGACGATGTTCCAATCTAGAGAGCCATGTCTTTATTCAGATATTGATTACTCCGTATCTGAGGTATTTTCTGTATCTTAAAAATCCTCACCCAAGGACATGCTTATTGATTTTAGAGAGAGGAAAAGGGAGGGAGGAAAAGAGGGAGAAAATTATCTATGTGAGAGTGAAATATCCATTGGCAGCCTCTCCGGTGCACTCTGGCTAGGGACAGTTGCAACCCAGGCAAGTGCCCTGATGGGGAAGCCAACAGGTGACCATTTTGCATTGCAAGACAACACCCAACCCAGTGACCCACACTGGGTCAGGGTTATTTCCCATTTCCTTCTTCTTTTTTAAATATTTTATTCATTATTTCTAGAGATAAGGGCAGGTGAGGGAGGAAGGAAAGGAGAGAAGCATCGATGTGTGGTTGCCTTTCACCTGCCTGCAGCTACAGACCTGGCTGGAGTCCTGGCCTGCAACCTAGCCATGTGCCTGACTGTGGAATCGAACCAGCGACCTTTGGGTTCACAGGCCAGCACCCATCCACTGAGTCATGAGCCAGGACCTCCATTTCTTTTAAGACTCTGAATGCTCTCTAAAAGAAGAGAGACTTATTACATGCCATCTTGGGACATTGTATGACTTTCTGACAACTTGCCCACATGTGCAAAAGGGCATCTCATCCCTGTAATACAGGTTTGGGTATTTGTGATCTCACCTCTTTGCTGGGAAGTGGTTCATCACTTTATCTGTATGTAAGTGCAGGGACAGCGTCTGCCAGGGAGTTGAGACAATCGCTGGAAAAACACTTGTGAAATGCATATTACTAAATATTACTGTTGTTATTAGTGATTTTGTAATTCTTCAAGGAAAGTTACAGAAATGATTATAGATAAATAGATCAGGGACAAGTTAGAGGAAAAAAGATCTCAGTGATGTTTGAGCAAGAGGCATGGAGTGTGAAAAGTCAGAATGAAGCTGAGAATGTGGCTTGCTGAAACCGCAGCCACACTCACTGTGTCATCTCAAAAGGTGATTATTTTTAATACCTGAAAATATCGTACATTAACTGCTTGGAGAAAAAGGTAAAAATGATCTTTTTGATCTTTTTAAAAAGAGTTGCCAGAAATGTTAAAATGAATAAGGAAGTTGTACTGTTGTATTCTTACTGATCTACAAATATGCAGTGAGCACTTTGATCTACTTTTTCTCTCACTGTAATTGACAATGAAATCACTTAGTGGTAACAGTAGCTCAGAATCATACCTGCATAAATAACCTTGGGGATATGCCTTATGGTCTGTCTCTCCTCCAGGTTTGGCTGAGGAAGAACAAAGGGACTAATTAAATGCTTCTTTTTTCATATCCAGGAAAGGAAAATATTGTTCTTTGGCCAAATTCCAAAGTCGTGAACAAAAACCAAGATTAGATAACTTCAGATGACCAACAGTCTCATTCCAGTAATGCATCTTCTGAAAATTAGCAATTCACTGATTTTAGATGTTCCAAACTTCAAAAATTCAGGTCTCAAGAGACAGCCAATCAGTGACAGTCCCAGGGTCCTAGGCAAAACCACATTCTGCCAACTATCCTTTAGGTAAATGGAGAAATCAAAAGTGAGATGTAAAATCATTAATATTTTGACCTAGGTGAGAATAAAAACGCTACCTGTAAAAAAATCCTGTGTGATACAGCTAAATTAAATAATAAGAGGGGAATACATAGCCTTAAACAGCTTATTACAAAAGAAAGGTTTCAATAACCTAAGCTCCCCTGTTATGAAACCAGGAAGATAAGACCCGACTAACTTCAAAGCAAGGGTCAGACAGGAAAGAATACAGATGAGAACAAAACTCATTGAAATAGAAAACAGAAAAACACTTTTACAAATCAATGAAATGGGAGGGGGCAGTGGAAAGAAATGGGAAAAACTGGGACAACTCTAATAGAACAAGAAAGAAAGGAAATTTTAGAAGTCGGTAAAACAGAAATCTGTTTCTTTAAAAAGACTGTCTTTCTCTTTCCCTCTTCCTCTCTAAAAAAGTCAAATAAAAATTCTTAAATAAAAAATTGCCCTGGCCATACAGCTCAGTTGGTTGGAGTGTTGTCCTGATACATCAAGGTTACAGGTTTAATCTCCTATCAGGGCACATATAAGCAGCAACCAATAAATGCATAAATAAGCGGAACAACAAAATCCATGCTTCTCTCTCTCTCTCTGTTTCTCTCAAAAAATTCAATTAAAAATTTAAAAAATATTGGCAGCTGTGGAACTGTCCTACTGTGGGGACTGAGAAGCATTTGAGGAGGCTCAGATGATCTTTCTGGACCCCATGAAATAGTTTGCTGCCTGGCCGGAAGAGGCTGTTTGGTGTCCTGACATAGGGAAAGCCAATGCCATGTGTCTGGCTACTTGTATCAGAAACAGGAAGCCCTCTGCCCACATGGTGCTGATGAAGGGCTTTGACAAGGGCGGCTTCCACTTTTTCACTAACTTCAAGAGCTGAAAGGGAAAAGAGCTGGATTCTAATCCTTTTGCTTCCCTTGTCTTCTACCGACAGCCCTTAAGCCGTCAAGTACCTGTGGAGGGCCCTGTGAAGAAGCTACCAGGAGAGGAGGCCACATGCTACTTCCACTCCCACCCCAAGAGCAGCCAGAGTGGGGCTGTGGTCAGTCACCAGAGTCCCATGATCACTGATGGGGAGTATCTGAGAAAGAAAATGAGGAAGTGGAGAAGTTCTACCAGGAACAAGAGGTGCCAGAGCCAAAATACTAGGGTAGCTACGTTCTACACCCACAGGTGATAGAATTCTGGCAAGGCCAAACCAACCATCTGCACGACCAGATTGTCTTCCAGTGAAGCCCCCCGACTGGAGACTCCCTTTCGGGGCCCACAATTCACTAAGGGGAGGAAGACTGGCCCTGTGAGAGACTTGCTCCGACTCCCAGACTGTGCCCATTGGAGACAGGACTGATGCTGAGAGGGGGTGTAGGATTGGGAACCAGGCCCTTCCGAACTCAGCGTATTTCCCTCCCCACTCCTTATCTTTGGGGGTCTTCAGAGTTTATCCTTCAAGTGCTCTGCACTCATCTGGCTCCCAATAAGCTGTCTCATGGAGTGTAATGGTGGCATAGAGAATCACAAATTGAAAGTAACCCCATAATTATTTTCTCGATTTTGACAATAATTTATTGGAACAGCTCTCTCTAGAAGTAGCAGCTAAGGTGGATCCCTTTTCTGGTGAGAGGGTGAATCCCCAGTAACCCTGTGCTTCTGCCATCGGGCCTGAATCACACTGGCCAAGCAGACTGGTCTCAGCATAAGCACCCAAGCCAGTCTAGGCCACTGGTTGTTCTTGAGGGCAATGCATCATTGTAGCCAAGGCATTGACGGTGGCCACGAAGCAATATGCTCTTGCAATTCCATGAGTGATCCTGATCCTTCCTTCCCATGTCTGACCTGTGCAGTTCCTCCTCCTGCCTCAAATACCCACTGTCTCTTAAAAACATTCTTTTTGACATAAACTAGCTGAATCAATTTATGTTGATTGCAAATAACCTTAACTAAAAATTTTTTTAAGTATCAACAGTGAGAAAACTTTAGGTAGCCTGACAAAATTAGACAACCAATTAACAAAATCAGGAAAGAAGACATTATTGACTACAGAAGTTAACAGTATTATAAGGAAGTATAAAAAACAATTTTTATCCAATTATCAAAACTGACATAGAAAATCTATATAGAACTATACTAAATAATTTGTATTGAATATCTTCCTACAAGAAAATTCCAGGCTCACCTACCTTTACTAAGGAACTCCAGCAACCATTTCAAAAAGCAGTATCAGAAACATCTCAAAAACTTATAAAAAAGGAATTACTTTTCCACCTTAATCTGAGGTCAGTTACTCTTATAGCAAAGTCAAAGGTATCACAAGAAATCTACAAACTCATTAACCCTCATCTACAGATGCAAAATAAATTAACGAAGTATCCCAAAACTAGTTCAGCAATATATAACAATATTACTTATCATGACCAGAGTAGGATTTGTCTCAGGAAATGCAAGGTTAAACATATTAAGTATCAATTAATGGAATGTATCATAAAAGCAAACTGAAAGGAAAAAACCATACCCACATGATGATTATCTCTATACATGGAAAATACTGGAATGGAGTCTGGACGTATATGACACCTATACAGTCAACTTAACTGATCCATGAAAAAGGAGCAAAGGCAATTCAATGGAGAGAGGATGGTCTTCAAGAAATGGTGCATGGGTGAGCATTTAAGATCTTTCTTCACAGTAACTGTTCTCAGCTTTGGCTCAAATAAACTTATAAAATTCTCCACAAAAAAAAAAAAAAAAAACAATGGTGCTAGAACTACTTTCTAGACATTGTCACATTTTAAAAAATTATCTAGACATGGATCTTACACCTTTCATAAATATGTTCTCAAAATGTGTAATAGAAAACAAAACAAAAACAAACAAACAAAAAAAGAATAACAACCCTAGCTTGGCATGGATCAGTTGTTTGGGCACTGTCCTATAAACCAACAGACAGGTCACAGATTCAATTCCTGGTCAGGGCACATACCTAGGTTGTTCAGTCCCCAGTTGAGACGTGTACAAGAAACAACTGATCAATGTTTCTTTTCTCCCTCCCCCCCACCCCAGTCTCTTTCTCAAAATAAAAAAGGATAATACAACTAAATGTGTAACACAGAAGAGAACTATAAAACACCCATAACATAATAATAAAATGCAGGTAACCCTGTATTTGGCAACAACTTTTCAGATACACCAAAAACAATCCATGAAAAAAAAAAAAATGCATAGATTGGATCTGATTAAAATAAAATCTTGCACTGTGCAAAAGATGCTGTTAAAATCTGAAAAGATACTAATCTGTCATTAGGGAATTGCAAATTAAAGCAATGACATACTGCTACAAACCTACTTAAATTGCTAAAATCCAAAACACTGAACACCAAATGCTGAGTAAGGACATGGAGAAACAGGACTGAACTCTTGTTCATTGCTGGTGAGAATACAAAATGGTACAACCACTTTGGAAGACTATTTACCAAACTAAACATACTTTTACTATATGATCCAACAAGTCATGCTGTTGGCTTGAACCCAAACAAATGGAAAACTTATGTCCACATAAAACCTACAAACATATATTGAAGGTATATTGATACATAAAATTTGGGAGGAACCACGATGTCCTTCAGTAGGTGAGTGGATAAACTGTGGTGCATTCAGACAATGGCAAGTTGTTCAGTAATAACATGGACACAGATCTTTGCAGCAGCTTTATTTGTAACGACCAAAAACTGGAAACAACCCAAATATCCGGTTAACAACTGAATGGGTAAAAAACAGTTGTGGTATATTCTAACACTGGAATAACACCCAATAATACAAATGAACATACTATTGATATATGTGGTAAGATAGATTAATCTCAAAATAGTCATAGTTGAAAAAAGCCAGAGTCCCCACTCTCCAGATAGATTACATAAAATCATAGAAAATGCTTGCTGCTGCTTGTGAATTGTGGGAAAGGGGTTTAGAAAGAACTGGAAGGGTGCTAAAAAGACACAGGAGTCCCTTGTGTTGTGGTTAGACATTTCATTATCTTAATTGTAGTGATTGTTTCTCAGGTACATACACATGCTGAAACATTTAACACTTTTCATTTGCGTGGTTTATTTCATGTCAACCATACCTCGATAAAAACCAAACATATTTACCATCCCTCTTGAAAGGATACATCTGCCAACTATTTTGGTTCTACCATATCCCTCACCCCATAATCTAAGAGGGTAAGCCTGGCCTCAATGTCAGCAAAAACTAGACAGCAATGAGGTCCATTTCCACTTCGTACATGAGGACTACCAGTTAGATCCAAGAGGCCCTATCTCTGGACTTCTCTTTAGTCAGTGCTGGTGCAGCAATGGCCATGACATCAATAGCCCAGGGAGGTAGAGGGATCCACCAACCTTTAGAATACTGCAGGTCCTGAGAATTTCTTTACACTCATCCCTCACAGGCACAATCACATGGACATTTGTAGAGGACTCCTTTAGGACAGACACATATCCTCTCATTTGTCAGTTATCTCCACTCAATTATCTAAGTACTTCTATACAAATTATGACTTGCACCTTGCCCTGTAGGCCTTCCAGTCAATGACACCTGCCCATTGGATTCTGGAAATCAGGTCCAGGAGGTGAATTCCTCAAAAGTGCTGGGGAGTATGGGGAATTTCCTAGGAAAAAGGGACCCAAGTCATGTTGCTTCCAGAAGCACTGGAAGTTTTTCACACCAACTATGCCCTTCTCAGAATGAACTCTGGGCTCCCAGGAAATCCCCATTCCAGATCACAGGATTAGGCACACAAAGCTCTTCAGTCTTTTCCAGGAAGTCTTGGACAACAATGCAAATCAGGACACACTAGACTAAGATCTGTGTGCTACCATCCTGCTGTCCCCTCTCAGGCACATCAAGTTGGTGCCAACAAAAGGTGTTCCTCCCTTCATGTTGGCAGGTCAGGTTTTTTCTCAGTCACATCACACAGTGAACAAGCCCCTCTAGAGTCCAACCGGCCCCAGCAGGCCTGTACCACTGTGCAAACCAGGGCAGCATGGGTCAAGCGGTACCAACAGTGGATGGTTGGGAATCAGGATGAAGACTCACAGCTCTTGTGTTTACAGTTAACAGTTAACATTGTAAGAGACATCTTGCCTGGAAATCCCATCAGATTCTCACTCAGATCCCTGTGCCTAGAGATAGGTCACACCACTTAGAATCCAGTCACAGGGGAGGAAGTGAGGACCTTTAATGGGCTCTGAATGCTCATGATTCCCTCCAGACAGCAGCAGGGTTCTGCCTTCCCTGAGCATGTTGGAGTGACTGACACATTGTGGGACCCTGACAGCTGGCAGCAGAGGTGGCTCTGCCACAGGCATTGGCACTGATATAACAATCAAGAGCCCTGGACAGTTTACAAGTGCCATGTACCTACATGGTATTTCCTGGGAATGTGACCCAGGTTGCATAAATGAACGTACAGGATCCACCTGTTGGCTGATGGCTCCCTCAGCACCATAGGTACTCAGCGCTTTCCTCTCCTGAGTCCTAAGGCTGAACAAAGAGACAGGACATTTTCTGCATGCATAAGGCCTTTTCCTGGCGTGAACTTCCTGGTGCTACACAAGCTTAAGAGACACAGCTAAAGGGCCACCCAAACTCTTGCCATCAGGGGGTCTTTCTCCAGTGTGGACTTTCTGGTGCCGCACCAGATGGGAGCTCCGGCTGTAGGCTTTGCCACATTTGTCACACACATAAGGCTTCTCTCCTGTGTGAACCCTCTGGTGCAGGATGAGGCTAGAGTTGCGGCTAAAGAATTTCCCACATTCTCTGCACTCATAAGGCCTTGCTCCCGTGTGAACTTTCTTGTGTTGAACAAGGTGGGAGCTGCTAATGTAGGCTTTTCCACACTCAGTGCACACGTAAGGCCTTGCTCCAGTATGAACCCTCTGGTGTAGGATGAGGCTGGAATTGTGGCTGAAGCATTTCCCACACTCACTGCACTCATAAGGCTTTGCCCCAGTGTGGATTCTCTGGTGCACAATCAGGTTGGAGCTGTGGCTAAAGAATTTCCCACACTCGCCACACTCGTAAGGCCTCTCCCCTGTGTGGATTTTCTGGTGCTGCACAAGTGTGTCTTTGCGGCTGAAGGCCTTCCCACACTTGCTGCACTCATATGGCCTTGCTCCAGTGTGGATTATCTGGTGCTGGACAAGGGTGTCTTTGCAGCTAAAAGCCTTCCCACATTTGCTGCACACGTAAGACCTTGCTCCCGTGTGGACTCTCCGGTGTTTAATAAGGCTGGAGTTATGGCTAAAGAATTTCCCACATTCAATGCATTCGTAGGGCCTTGCCCCAGTGTGAATCCTCCAGTGCTCAATAAGGTGGGAGCTTTGGCTAAAGAATTTCCCGCACTCGCTGCATTCATATGGCCTCTCCCCAGTGTGAAATCTCTGGTGCTGAACAAGCGTGTCTTTGCGGCTAAAGGCTTTTCCACATTCACCACACTTGTAAGGCCTCTCTCCAGTGTGGATTCTCTGGTGTTGGACAAGGTGGGAGCTTCTGCTGTAGGCTTTTCCACACTCACTGCAGTCATAAGACCTCTCTCCAGTGTGGACCCTCCGATGTTGGACGAGTGTGTCTTTGCGGCTGAAGGCCTTGCCGCACTCGCTGCATGTATAATGTCTCTTCCCGGTGTGAAGTTTCTGGTGCATTTTTAGGTGGGATAGATGAATGAAGGTCTTCCCACACTCCTTACACACATGGGATGTTTCTGCACTGTGAACTTTTCTGTGGTGAGTAAATGCTGATTTCTCCTTGGACACATTTCCATGTGGCAGGCAATTCACAGGCCTCCCTTCAGTATAAGGCATCCGTTTGTCAAGCAGAGTCAAGGTGCTCAGGAAGGCTCTCCCGTTGTCACTGCAACTGAAAAGCATCAGTGCATCGGGGTCCCACTGGAGCCATGCAAGGTTGGAGCTGGGTGGGAAAGACTTTGTGAACCCAGTCCTCTTGAATGGACTCAACCCACGGTGAGGGGTCTGCAGCTGGAGGAGGTCAGGGCTGTCCAGCAAGTCCATTCCATCCTCCATGCATGGAAATGGTCCGCCCAACATGTGGAGGGCACAGCTCTTCCCCAACAAGGCTCCATCGCCTTCCCTGCTGAAGAGCTTCTCTCCACTGTGTGGCCCCAGGTGCTGGTCGAAGTTTGCTCTGAATGTCAGTCCTCTCCCACAGGGGCCACACGTGCACAGCTGCAGTCGGGGGGAAACTCCCTGGTGACCAGCCAGGGGCAACATGTCTCTCAAGAGTGAGTCACACAGCTCACACGGGAGGGTTTTCTGAATAAATGCCTCTGACTCAGGAGTCCTAACTGATGACACTTCTGCAGAAGTGCTCTGCTCAGAAGGGGCCTCATGGTCTGCTTCATGCCAACAACCTGAAAGCAGACAACTGCTGATGAAGTACATGCTGACTTTGGTGGGAGGCAGCAACCCCATCACATACAAGTGTGTGACACACCAGGAACGAATTCACTGGCGTGTTGGCAGGACAAGGGAGCCAGGAGAGGGGTGAAGAAGGGCCCACTGTCAGTGCTGGGCCTCTACAGGTCACAGAAAGGAGGAACCCTAATGATGGGGAAAGACACATGATGGTGCCCAGGACAGGGAGGAGAGGCGAGGTCTCCAACTCACTGTCTACAAAAGGGCTCCAGCAGGGCCATGCCTGCCAGTGTCTAGTAAGCTCTATGCCAAAGGCTATATTCCATCCCAGGAAAGTCTGACTGCAAGGAAGCTGCAGGTCACTAAGGACTATTCACTAATGTGTGCACAACACTGCAGAGCATTGTAGAGGGAGCAGAGAAACATGAGGGAGATGCAGAGGCCGGGGAAATGGGGATACAGCCAAGGGATGGAGACAAAGGAGGAGACAAGTGGGCACAATGCCAGGAGTAGAGAAGGAGAGAGAGCAATGAAGGATTGTTATGGGCCTTGGCAAGAAAACACGGGTGCACAAAATGCAGGTTGAAGGGACAACCTGAACCCAGTGCTAATGTGACATGACACTCTCTCCCAGCTCCCACTCTGCAGGCCAGGCCCCCTCAGGCTCCTCTCACTGTGGCTGCAGTCAGGTCCCCCTGGCAGGCACCCAGTGCTTTCTGCCTGTCTCCACCTGGGCAACCCCATGGGATCTGACAGATGGAACTTATAAGGAAAACACAGGAGAGATGAGTGGCCCAGGCAGACCCACCCATGGAGACGAAAACAAGGTTAAAAAAGAACCTCGAAGGAGAATTTGGCAGAACAGTCCTATGACCTCCACGAGCAGTCACCATGTCAACACCTGTAGTCCCTGGCACAGCCAGGCCCCAGGAGATGTCAGCTGGAGAATGAGGGCAGAACCTGGGACACAGACAAGCCATGGAGCTAAACAACACCCAGCCAAGGAGTATCCATGCCAGGCAGAATCTGTTGAGCCAACTGAAGAAGCCCCAAGTGCCTAACCCATTTCTTCAAGGCTTTAAACAGCAGACGTGGGAACTGCTCAATGATGGGGGGGACCTTACACAGGACCCAGCCCTGCCACCATAGCACCTACTCTTGGAACTGGAGAAGGGAGGGAAAAGAGCCACTGATCTTGCTCAACAGAAAGAGCTGCCCCCGGGGAACAGGGAATGTGCAAATCCCAAAGACCCTGAGGTAGGTACAAGGGCCTGTGGAAAGCAGCCTTGAACACAGCCCCGCAAAAGCCTCCCTCCTGGTATTCCTGTCCTTATATAAGCTTTCTTTGTTGATGGGATTGACCCATTGCTAAGCAACAGAATGCGGCAAAAATGATGGGATGCCATTTTCAAAGTCAAACCAGAAAAAGACCAGCTTAAGTCCTGGGCAGTCTCTCTTGCTCACTGGCTCAGAGAGAAGGCAGCTTCCTTCTATGAGGTACGCCACAGGAAGTGAGAAAGGCCTCTGGCCAACAGCTAGGAAAGAGCCAATGCTGACAGTTCAAAAGCTGCAAGGAAGTGAATCTTGTGAACAATGATGTGAGGGAGTCTGTAAGCGGAAACTTCCTGAGTAGCCTTCAAAGGAGAGCACAACTCTGGCTGACAGCTTGACTTAAACCTCACAGGGCAGCCTGAGCCAAAAGCATCAGGTAAGCTGTGACCAGATTTCTGATGTACCAAAACCGGGATAATAAATTTTTATTGTGTTAAGCCACTAAATTTGGGGAAAATGTGCCATGGACTAAGAGATAGCTAACCCAGGGACTTACCCAGTGAGGACACGAGGGCAAAGTTCTCCAGCATCACATCACAGTACAGGCTTCTCTGGGCCTCATCAAGCAGCTCCCACTCCTCCCGGGAGAAGGACACGAACACATCCTTGAAGGTCACACAGCCCTGCTGTGAAGGGAACAGTTGAGCCCACAAGGCAGCACAGCACCTCTTCCCACATCCCACTGCTCAAACAAGCGCTCGTGGGTCCCTGTCCCCTGAGCCTCTCAACTCAGAGATGCTAGGCCTTGGACACCTAGCGCCTGTCATCTCTTTATATCCAATCACTGAATCCAGCCCTGAGCAGAAGAACCAGGCAGGAGGGCCAACAAGAACTATGTAAACTACAGGTGTGGCAGGATGGGCCCCAAACAGTCCCTTGCCAGCCCGTTCTCCTAGTGTCCTCCACACCAGGCCTCTCAGACACAATTTTAAGTCCCTCAGTCCACATGAACTCCTCCCAACATGAACACCACTCTGAACCACACTGTCCTCACATCCGGCAACAACTTGCACAACCACTGACAACTTCTGGCTCACACCACAGGCATCCCCAAGGCAACCCCCACCCCCACTTGGCACACAATGTCCAGGAAGTGCTCCTGTCTTTATGACAGCCGCCACTGCCACCCAGGTGCCTAAGCAAGACATGCAGCTCTAAGTCGCAAATTTTGAGTTTCTGGTTATCAACAGTATTGCCACCACAACCTAAAGATACTCCCTCCAAAATTTTAAAAAATTATATTGTTGTTGTATTATCCCTCCAAAATTTAATCCACAGCTCCACCCCACTCCACACACTGGCTGCCACATTTTGAACTTCTTCAACCAGACTAAAATCCTGTGTCCAGCTTGATGCCTCCACTAAGGGGTCTCTGGGACTTCTTAAACTAAACATGACAAAAGCCTAACCCCCCCCCCATACAGTCATTGAGAATTACTCCTGCCACCAACTTCTCTCTCTCAGCTGCCTGCATGTCCATTATCCGATCTGCTAAATCAAGAAAACCCTGCAGTCACCCATGACTCTTCTCTTTTTCTTATTCACCCTTTACATCAGAAAATTCAATTGACCTACTTCAAAAACAGATCCCAAATCCACCAACTTCTCTCACCTCCTCAGTTACCCCCCTGGGCCAACCTCCATCAATACTCTGGAATGTTGCACTAGTTCCTTCCTCAGGTCCACACTCTGTTCTCAACCAGACAGCAGCCAAAGGGAGCCAGCCTGTTAGGATCTGAGTCAGATCACCTCTCCCTTGTGCCCCAGCTGTTCCAAGTGTCACCACCCTCAGAACACAGACCCAGCCCCTGAGATTGCTATCCTGCCTGACTCCTGGCCCTGTTGCTAACAGACATGAAGACCTGCGTTTCTCTGAGGATTCTCAATTTGATCTTACCTCCAAGCATTTGCTGTTCCTGTGCCTAATAAACACTTCCAGTTCTCATCCTATTGGTTGCCAAAAGTAGGAACCTCTCCATGTAACTCCTGGCCCCGATTCAGAATGCTGAGTCCCCAGACTCAAGTGCAGAGAGAGGAACCAGTAAAGAGTTCCAGAATATCACTGTCTCACCAGAAAATCTGGTTGGCTCTGCCAGAGCAGGGCCGCTCAGTTGGTTGGAGCATCTTCCCATACACCAAAAGGTTGCTGGTTTGATCCCCAGTCAGGGCACAAGTCTAGGTTATACAGGTTCAATCCCCGGCCAGGGCATGGACAGGAGGCAAGTGATTGATGTTTCTCTCTCACATTAGTGTTGCTCTCTCTCAAATCAATGAAAACATCAGGTGAAGCCTAAACAACTTAAAAAATATGATCGGCCCCACTTTAAAAACATGTACAAAAACTATATACGCTTCTCTAGTCTCCACTGCCACTTCTGGGGTTCTCCCACCGCCAACACCCACTAGGAACCATCCTGGTCTCCCTGCCCACCCGCCTCCCTCAAGCTTTCCATTGTGCAGCCAGAGGAAGCCTGCTGGCATCCTAGTGACATCACCTCCTTCCCCTGTTCCAAACTTTCCGTGGCTTCCACCGCTATCAAAACAGAGGCCCGGCTTCTCCGACGGCCTCTCCTGGCCTGAGCCCTGACAGCCTGCTCTGTGTTCTCACCGGACGATGGAGAGACCCGCGGCTCCCGCACCTGTCCCGACTCAGTCCCAACTGCAAACACTTGCCCCAGCGGGCTCCCGTGCCTTGGAAACCCCCGCACACTTCGCGCCGGTGGGGGGCACTGGCGATGGGAATCCCGCCTCATATCCGGCGGGAGAGACCGCCCTCCGTTGGCCTGTAGGCTTAAGAGGAGGGAGCGCTACGGGGAACACGAGGACGGTCCGAGGACACAGCAGCGCCCAGATCGGCGGCCGAGGGCCTGGGGGGAGCTGCCACTTACCCCAGCCCGGTCCTTCCGCGCCGCGGCCGCCATGGGAACCCGAGGGCGCAGCCTGAACCCCGCACCTCCACGGGGCCGGGTGGCCTCGGACTGAGGGTCGCACGGCGAGCCCGTCCCCCTGGCCCCCGGCCTGCAGTAAACACACGCACGAGGCTCAGGGAGCCGCCTCCGGCGGCCGGCGAGGACAGGGCGCGGGCACCGCGGCCTCAGAACGAGCGCAGCCCAGGCGGGCGCCTCGACGCAGGGCCGCCCGCGCCCCGCCGGGGACCATGGCTCGTATCGAAGGAGCGGAGGGGCGGCCTCTCCTTCTAACCGTCCTTCCTGCCTCGCTCCCGAAGAACCGCGCGGCAAGCGGACCCCACCCTGAAGGTGGACGCTCCGCAGCCCGCGGGGACCCTCGGACACTCCTGGCGCCTGTTCAGGACGTCAGGACGGCGACCCCGGAACTCCCGCCTCCGCCGGCCGGGCCGCCGGCCACGCCCCCTCCTGGTTGGCCACGACGCAGGACGGCGCGCCGGGCGCGGAATCCTGGGTAATGTAGTTTGTTCGCGGCGTTCCGGTACCCAAACGGCACCTTTCAGATTCTGGAGACAGCGACGTGAAGTTTGGTAGGAGGTAAAAGATGGGGAAGTAGCGTTCTGACAAGCCAAAGCACGTCTTAAAAGGGACGCGACCAGCCTTTCCTGGTCGCTTGGGACAGTGCCACGTCCTCCGGGGTCTCCAGCTGGTGATCCATTCTTTTCTTTTTTTCTTTTTTTTTTTTTTAAAGATTTTTATGTATTATTTTTAAGAGAGAGGGGAAGGGAGAGAGGGAGAGAGACATCAGTGTACGGTTGCCTTTCACCTGCCTCCAGCTACGGACCTGGCTTGCAACCTGGTCATGTGCCCGGGCTGGGAATCAAACCAGCGACCTTTAGGTTCGCAGGCCGGCGCCTTATCCCCTGTGCCACCAGCCAGGGCTTGGTGATCCATTCTTTAATCCTCGAGAAACTGCTTCATCTTTGGGGACTGAGACTAAATAGAACGAATACACCTCGCTCCAGGGCCTCTGTGTTGTAGTAATGTTAAATACACCTCAAATCCACTGACTCCCAAGTTTGGGTCCCCACTGTGGCGGGTCAGCATTACTTGTGAACTAGAGTGCACCTCCTCGGTGACCTCTGTGACCAGCCCCTCAGGTGGGACGCCACCGGTCCCAGGCCCTGGTCTCAGAGCCCCCTCCCGCTGTGGAATGTTACAGAACAGCCGTCCGTCTACCAGGCAACTGCAGAGCCAAACACTGAACACCAAGAATGGCAGTGGAGAAATACCGGTTTTTTTACTAATGAATGGTGCCACCAAGGGTACAGAAGCTAATATTCAAAAGTCCTAACTCACCGATGGCAAAGGGCAAAATTAATAGGAGCTAACAGTCAGAGGTGAGGTAAGGGCAAGGAGGTCTTGCTATTTCTGATGTCTGCTCCTGTGTCCTTCTGTCTGGTCTCATGGTGAACTAGCCAGGTGGTCCTTCCACCTTAGGGCCCAGGAACTGAAACGTAACTTAGGTTACTATATGATCGTTAGCCAGCCAGAGGTACAGACTGTGACCATTTGTTCTGAGCTACTGTCTGTAGCCTTGGGGGTTGCTGACTAGGGGGAAAGGCAAGGTCTCTGAAAGATGGGAGGAGAGAGAAGTGAGGGATGATTTCTAGAGTTGGGTTTCAAATTTTGTCAAATGCCCAAGATCACGCTCACATACCTCTTTGCACAGGACATTCCCTGTGGGACTAAGATGTATCTGTATCACAGGTTTACATTATTTGCATATGCCACAGTGGGCGTTGTGACTGGAGGGGTGAAAGAGGAGCTCTGGGGGATCTGGAGGACAGGCCTGTGTATTATTATTAAACACAATTTATCCCTTTAAATGTGTGAGACAGACCAATAAATATTGCACAGGCCACTGGTGGAGGGAAAGTGCCAGACGAAGTATTTTCTGTAGAAAGGGTGAGGATCAGGGCAGGGAAAGGCGTCTTGGTCACTGGTTCCTTCTGTCCAACAGCTTCCTGCTGGCACAAGGCCCCCAACCCCTTCAGCCTGGACAAGCTGATCAACACCTGACCTGATGGCCTGCCTCCTGAGTAGCGGCAACTGATAATCGATCAGGTTTCCTTTAAGACTATGGTTGGTTGCTTCTTATATGGTGATAGCTGGGGGCCCACTACTGAGTGCCCAGCAGTTCCTCTCTTTGGCTGAGGGCTGGGGCTCCGCCTTGGGCATTCTGCCCCGAGCTGACAAGAGCTTGGGCTTATCAACTGTCAGGGAGGTTGGTAGTGTTGAACAGCTGTGATTGGCTGACACCCTCACCTCAGCCAACCACGTTTGGCTGTTTACAGGGGCGGGACTGGACTGGACAGGACGACTCAGGCTTGGAGGTGAAGGAGAACCCAAAAGCTTTGATGGGCTATTCATCAAAAGACGTGGGGCTAGCAAATATAGGTTTCTAGATTGGGGACGGTAAGAATAAAGTCATGTGACTGCCTGTCATTGGACATTTGTGACCTGAAAAGCATAGTAGCCATGATGGACAGCCAGTCCTGGAGGTGGCGGGGCTTAGTTCCTAAGCTGCTGTCCGGACTGGGCTGGGAAGAGAGGTTTCTTTTGGGGGTTGTCACTGCTAGGGGCGCAGGCCTTCGGGGTCTGGCACTTACCTCTTAACTCTGGGGTTCTCCTGGTGAATATAAACAGGTTCATAGACCACCAACCTCAGTTAAGGCCTCTCAGTGACCATGATGAACCGAGACAAAGAAAACATGACCCTATCATCATGTCTGACACAAAAACAAGAACCCTGTGTAAAGAGAACTGACCAGATAATCCCCTTGTCCTGAGGGACAAGTGGCAGCTGTCTTTTACAGGTGGCTGTTTTAGTGCAGCTTCCCTCCCCCACCTCGTCGGTAACAAAGGACAGGATATCTGATCACAGAATCAACTTCATGTCCTGATGGCGCTGCCCAAGGCTCTAGATCCTTAAGTCTGCAAATGACTGACCGCAAGCCCAGAGCCTAGAAAACTCCCCTTCTAACATCCTGCTACTGAGTGCCCGGCATTTCCCACGGTGGATGGTATATCATAGGGCACCAATAAGCCTCAGGGTTCCAACACAGGCCTTCCGTGTTGCTGGTGCTGTAGGGCACTGGCCCCACCTGTTTGCAGACCTAGACACTTGCCTCAACTCCAGACTCTCATCCATGTTACCCTACATGTAGATACGTCAAACTCAGTGAGTACAAAACCCAGTTCCTGCCCTGGCTGGTGTGGCTCAGTGCATTGAGCCCCGGCTTGCTGATTGAAGGGTTGTGGGTCCCTAGTTGGAAGCACATGCAGGAGGCGACTGATTGGTGTTTTTCTCGCACATCAATGTTTCTCTCCCTCTCCTTCTCTCTCTAAAAATAAAATATTTAAAACAAAACAAACAAACCAAAACAACAGAAAACAAAACCCTGGCTGGTGTGGCTCAGTGAATTGAGCACCGCCCTGAAAACTAAAGGGTCACCAGTTCAATGCCCAGTCAGGGCACATGCCTTGGTTGTGGGCAAGGTCCCCTCCCTTCCCCTCTCTCTAAAAAGAAACCAAATCTTCAAAAACAAAACAAAAAAACCCAAATCCAGTTCCTCATCTCTCCCCAACCCACTCCACCTCACTGCCCACCACCCTCCCCACTATCACTACGGGCCTTCATCTGGGTGTATTAACTGAGTATACATATTTTTTATTTTAAATAATTTCTTCAACCCTGGCTGGTGGCACAGTGGATAAGGCACCAGCCTGAGACACTGAGAGCCCAAAGGTCACTGGTTCGATTCCCCAGCCAGGGCACATAACCAGGTTGCAAGCCAAGTCTCCAGCCAGCTCCATGGCTGGAGGCAGGTGAAAGGCAACTACACATTGATGTTCTCTCTCTCCCTTCCCCTCTCTAAAAATAATAAATAAAATCTTAAAAATGAATAAATAAAATAAAATAACTTACCATAAAAAAAGGACTTGTTTTGTTTCTCTTAACATTAACAGGGTTTTAATTTTTTTTTAATTTTTAAATTAGAGTTGACTTACAGTATTCTATTTGCTTCTTATGCATTGGATTTTTTAAAAATATTAAAGCCCTCTCTTATTACTGTCACTTAACATAATACTGGAAGTCCTAGTCACAGCAATCAGGTAAGACAAAAAAATAAAAGACATCCAACTTGGAAAGAAAAGTAAAACTGTCATTAATTGTAGATTATGTTATCTTAAATGTTTAAAATCCCAAAGACTCAAAATTTTTTTAATTAATGATTTCTGTAAAGCTGCATGATATAAAATCAATACACACAAATCAATTACATTACTATGCACTAACCATGAAACATCTGAAAAATAAAGAACACTATACCGTTCAAAGAGCATCAAAACCAATAAAATGCCTAGTGACAAATTTAACTAAGAAAGTGAAAGACCTGTACACTGAAAACTAAAAGATTTTGTTTAAAGAAATCTGACACAAACAAATGGAAGGAAAACATATTTATGGACTGGATGAACTAGTATTGTTAAAATGTTCATGCTACCTAAAGATAACTACAGATTTAACTCAATCCCTATTAAAGTGATTGGGACCGTGAGGTAAGGTTTCGGGAAGCAAGAAAAAAAAAATTCCAACGGCGTTTTCCAGAAGAATAGAGAAACAACCTTAAGGTTTGCATGGAACCACAAAAGACCAAAAAAAAAACCAAGGAAATCACAGAAAAGGACAAAACCAGAAACACTTACTGAATTCAAACAATCTTACAAAGTTATAGTAATTAAAACAGCATGGTACTGGTGTAAAAACAAAATGATAGAACACTGGTACAAAATAAGAGCGCAGAATTATATGCCCATGTATATGGTCAGCTAATATTCAACAAGGGTACTAAGAACATCCAATGGAGAAATAGTCTCTTCAATAAATGGTGGTGGAAAAACAAGATAACCACATGCAGAAAAATGATAAGCCCTGGCTAGTGGCAGAGTGGATAAGGTGTCAGCCTGTGAACCTAAACGTCGTTGATTTGATTCCCAGCCAGAACAACATAACTAGGTTGCAAGCCAGGTCTCCAGCTACATAAAAAAGAACAAGAAGAGATAAATAGTGTTGCCAAAAAAGTGGGGGAAAGAGAACCCTGTACACTGTTGGTAGGATTTTACCTAGTCTAGCCACTTTGGAGAACAGTATGTAGGTTCTTTAAAATATTAAAAAATACAACTATCTCAGGACTCAGCAATTCCACTTATGGATATTTACCCAAAGGAAATGAAAACAAGTTGAAAACAGGTAATAAATATACTTCCATATTTATTATAGTGTTGTTCACAACAGCCAAATGCCACCAGTGGATGAATAGGTAAAAAAAAGTGTGGCTCAAATAGCTGGAGCATTATCCATATGGTAAGCAGTTCTGTGGGGAAGAAGAGGTAGTAGTGGAGAACAACAATAGGGGGTAAACTGGGACAACTGTAACAGAACATAGAACAATGTGGGGCGGGGGGGGGGGGGCGAGGATTGGGTTCAATCCCTGGTCAGGCCATAAAGAAAAAAATAACAAAAGATGAGACCCCCCACACACATTCACACAAATGGAAATTCTGCTTTCTGCTACAACATGGATGGACCTCAAGGACATTATTCTCATTATGCTGAGCTAAGTTAGTGAAAGACATTATGATATCCCTTATATGTGGAATCTGAAAACAAAATTAAAAACAACCAAAAAAACTTTAAAAAAATAAAGAATGGAATTGACAGTTACCAAAGACTGGTGGGTGGGAGAATAGGAAAGATTGTCAAGGGCACCTACTAACAACTAGTAGGTAAGAAGTCCCTGGAGAGCTAATAATACACAATAGCCGTTACAAACAGTATTAGTGTAAACATCAAACTTGGCAAGAGATTAGATTGTATTTGTTCCCATCACTAGAAGCGACAAACCTGAGACATGATAGAGGTGTTAGCTAACACCAGGATGGAAACCACTGCAACAGAAGTGTGTCAAATCAATGTATTTTACACCTTAAACTTATGCAATTTTATGTCATTTATATCGCAAAAAAATACGTAAGTTAAACTGAGGCCTCAAATAGTCAAGTAGTACAATAAAACATACCCACTTGTAGGTGAGTTCTTACCTCCTTAGATATAATTTCAGGCAACCATTTTTTAGTATTCTCATTAAGTTTTTGTTTTTGTTTTTTTTTTAATTTTTTAATTAACTATTCTCAGGGAAAGGTGAAGGGAGAGAGGCAGAGAGGGACAGAGATATCAATGCATGGTTGCCTTTCACCTGCCTTTAGCTAAGGACCTGGCTGGAGACCTGGCTTACAACCTGGTTATGTGCCCTGGCTGGGAATCAAACCAGCAACCTTGGGGTTGGCAGGCCGATGCCTTATCCACTGTGCTGCCAGCCAGGGCTTTCTTATTAAGTTTTAAGTGCTTCATAAATAGTCTTCACATTTAACACAAAGACTTACGCTACTCAACAACCGACACGTTTTGCAACAAAGAAGGATTTTAATAAACACCTGCAGAGCTGCACTCAAGTGGGCACTGCTCCTGACAGGTGATGGGGAAAGGGCCACTTCTCAAATCGAGCTGCTCCCACCACTCAATCACAACAAAAACAACCAAGAACAAATAGTCTCAGGCTTGTCAGGGAAACCCGAAAGAAGCCAGGAATGCACTTTTTGGGTTACATCCACTTTTCTTCCTTCCTTATATTTGTTTTTTGTTTTATAAACATGCCTATGGACCCTCGCTGTTAGCACAGTGGTTGAGGCACCCACCTGCGAACCCATAAGTTGCTGTTTGATTCCCAGCCAGGACACATACCCAGATTGCAAGCCAGGTCTCCAGCCAGGTCTGTAGCTGGAGGTGGGTGAAAGGCAACCATACATTGATATCTCTCTCCCTCTCTCTTTCCCTCCCCTCTTCTCTAAAAATAAGAAATAAAATCTTATATAAATAAATAAGGGAAAAAAACATGCCTGACTGATTTTCAATGCTAAGAATAGAGCTACAGTTTTTGTAATTGCACAATGACCACAAATGCTCAGATGCAGAGTAAGGTCCTACAGTGGGTCAATTCCCTGTTACTCTTTAGTGACAATAAATGGTGACTGGTCTCAGAAAATTTTCTCCCAGCAGTAACATTTTCAGGGTTCCTATTTTTCAGATGCTAGGATATCTCCTATGGTCAAAAGCTTTCCCTCAGGAGTTACACTGGAAAGGTCTTGCCCCAGTATGAGTTCTCTGATATTATGAAGGTTAGTCCACTTGCAAGACTTTCCCACATCTCTCCCACTCACAGGATTTCTCCCCAATGTGAAAATTTCGAGGCTGGGTGAGAAATGAACAAGAGCAAAGGTGGCTCCATTTTCTTTTTATTGGTAGGGTTTCTCCCCAGTGTGACTCCTCATGTTTGACGTATGAAAAAGCTGTCACAAAAGGCTCTAAAGGGTTTGTCTCCAGTGTGGATCCTGTTGTCCCAGAAAGAAGCCTGAAAAAAGTAAAAGGTGGCCTCTCCACATTCACTACACTCAGGACTTCTCTCACGTGAGAACCTTCTTGTGATGATGGAGAAAACAGCTGTCACAAAAGGCTCACCCACTCACATAGAATTTGTTTAGAGTGCAAAATAGTCAAAAGAGATTCTCATTCTCTGCCTTCATAAGGCTTTTCCCTGGTGAGACCTGCTGGTGCTGCATGAAGTCTGGCTGTGGCTGCCAGCTTTCCCTCACCAGAAGCACTTACATGGCCTCTCAGTACAAATCCTCATGTGCCCCCCTGAGGAATGCCTTCTCACATTCACTGTAGTCACAGGGCTGCACTCCAGCATGACCTGCTGATGGTGCTACACGTCAGCATTCGTTGAGCCCTGTCCCACATTCCCTCCACTAGTTGTGATCCTTCCCTGAGTGGACTGTGGATGTGCTACCTGGTCCACATGAGTTCTGTTCACCGAAAGCATGTCATGGAGACTTGCTCCCGTAAGTCTTGAGTGCAGGTTATAATCTGTCCTTAAACCATTGTGTTCAGAGGTCATCTTCCTGGGGAGACTCTCCTGGGAAACTGTCCCTGGGCTTTCTGTGCTTCTGATGGCCATAACTCTTCCCTGGCTTCCCTCACTTGAAGTCCCTTGACACTCCTCAGGTTGGCTGACCCTGGAGTAAGGCCCTCTCCAATAGGGGTGGCTGAGAAAAGGCAGGCTTTATCATCTCAGGCTGTGCTTTATCACCTAGCAGGAATCGGAGACACCCACACTTATTAGTGATGTCAGCACAGGAAGTCTTCCCCACACTGTGCTCCTGTGCAGCTCCTCCCCACTGAGGCGCCTGGTGACAGACAAGCCCAGCGCTGGCCAGTTCTTCCAACCCTCCCTGCAAGAGAAGGTCTTCTTTACCACAGGGGATCTGCAGAGTGGGTGAACTTTTTGTGGCAGAGCTGGCCCTTTCCTCTAAAGAATTTCTCACAACATTGCTGCTTCTGCCTCTGATCAAGGTTTACACTGAACCAGAAGTTTAACTATGTGACTCACATGTCACTGCATGGTAGCTGACCTGTTGGTATGCCTTGTAGCTCAGCCAGGTACAAATATGTCTTTCAACGTTGGACCGTGCACATCACAGGCATAGGTCTTTTACGTGGAAGGACCTGTCCTGGCAGCTCTTGCATGCGACGCTCTTAGAGAAACACTTTGCTCAGAACACAGAGCCTCATCCTCCACTCCGTGGCGAGCAGTCTGGAGAAGAAAAATGCTGGTGAAGTGCATGTTTAATGGTGGCAAGCGGTGTCCCATAACAAATGTGGTCTGATGCAACCAAGGATTGGTCCATGGGAGTGTGGACGAATACCCGCACTAGAATCAGGATGAGGAAGGTGACATGGGCCTCAAATGTAACAGGGCAGAGGAGACTTCACAGGGGAGAAGACTGAGTACTAACAGATGAGACATAGGACTGGAAGGGTGGCAGACTAACAGGTACTGAGGTCAGGGTAGAAATGACAAGTGAACAAAGCTTCAAAAACTGAAGCTTTGGTGGGGTGAATTAGCCACCGTGGCAGAAAAATACCAGTAGACAACAGACTGCTCAGGTAATCTGTAGCCAGCCCTGATGTCCTCATCCAAACAGCTTCTCACCAAAGCCAGGCCTCCCGGTCTTCTTTCTGCACCTGGAGTGTCTACCTTCTCAGGAACCCTGGGCGTCCCTCTGGCTCCATGTGGGTAACCACTTGGGACCTGGAAACTGCAAGTCCTAAGGGAAAAGAAGAGCCAGTGAATGGCGAGAAGTGACCCAGGACGGCCCTTCACACAAAGAAGAAGTTAAATACTGGCCTACAAATTACGGAGCAGTCAAGCCCCAGGAAATGTCAGTTACAGGAAGGGGAAAGACCCTAGTAACAGAGACAGCAAGGATATAGTCACTGCCTCAATGCATAGCCAGGCCTTTTGGATCTATTGGGAAGACTGCAAGACTCATGACACCCAAATCCATCCTTTCTTTCAAAGCTTTGGGCAGTAGATGTTGAGGCTCTTCTAGGAGAGGAGGATGCAGTGCCCATTGCCCAGTCTTGTTACCTACACTACCTAGGAGTAGGAGCATGGCCTTAATGTAACCATGAGACAGAGAGCTGCCCCTTGGGGAAAAAAGGGAAGAACAAAACCCAGTCCAGGACACTAGGAATCACACTACCTCCTGGTTATCCATGTCTCTGTTAAACACCTTCAACTGAGTGTGGGCTAGACCTAAAAACAATGTCATAATCAGCAAAATATGGCAAAAATAAAATATCACTTCTGAGAGTAGGTTACAAAAATACCAAATTCTGTATTGGATGTTGTCTGTTGCTCATGCTCATGGAAATCACCTCCCTTGTTAGCTGCTTACATAGAAGCCAACATGGTGAGAAACAGAGGGAGGGCTTTGATCAACAGCCAGCAAGATTAGCCCAACAGCCTCCTGCTTGTGTGTGACAACCTTGAAAGGAGATTCACCTCCTTTGAAGGTCATGCCTGGAGGTGAGACAGTAGCCTTGAAGAATGTGACAGCAAAGTCACAAAAGGCCTTGGGCTACAGTACCCAAGTAGGATATGCCAGATTAATTTTTAAAAGATATTTATTCATTTTTAAGGGAAAGGAGGGAGAAAAACATTGATGTGAGAAGGAATCATCTACTGGTTACCTCTCATACATACCCTAACCCAGAACCAAACCCATAACCCAGGCATGTGCCCTCAGAACTAGCTACCCTTTGGTTTGACAGGTGACGCCCAAACAACTAAGCCACAGCAGCCAGGGTGATATGCCTAATTCTTGACCCACAGAAACTGTGCGATGATAAATGTGTTTTTAACCTACTAAGCATTGGGTAGTTTGTCATGTAGCAACAGGCAACTAACCCAAGGACTTACCGAGTGAGGACACGAGGGCAAAGTTCTCTAGCATCACATCACGGTACAGGCATCGCTGAGTCTCATCAAGGAGCCCCCACTCCTCTCGGGAGAAGGACACGAACACATCCTCGAAGGTCACACAGCCCTGTTATTATGACAGGGACAGTTGAGCCTATGGGCAGCACGGCACCTCTCCCCACATCTGATTGTTCACACAAGTGCTTCTGGGTCCCTGTCCCCCCAGCTTCCAATGACGATACCAGTCCTTGGGCCACTAGTGCCTGCTGTCGCCTTACATCTAATCACTGAGTCCAGCTCTGAGCAGAACCAGGCAGGTTCTGTGTAAACTAAGCATGTGGCAGGAGGGGCCCCAAACAGTCTCTTACCAGCCAGTTCTGGTATCCTCTAGACCAGGCCTCCCAGGCACCTCCCAACTTCTACCTAAGCTCCAGTGCCAGGGCCTTAACACTGTCATTCCACACTCCTCCCTGATCTCCCTCCCACAGCCTCCACCCAGCAGCCAGAGGGAACCTGTTGAGTGAAATGTTTGTTAAGCGATCCCCGTTCTCCACTCCAAACTTTCAGAAGGGAACCTTAGCTCCTCAGGCTGCCTTTCGCGCGGCCCGACTTCCTCCCACTGCTGCAGGTTCCCGTAAGACATGATGGAGATCCTGATCGCTTCCAATGCTGCCCCATTTCCAAGTCTTTGCACATGCCTGTTTCCAGGCCTGGGACACCATTCCCAGAGTCATTTCGTGCCTATCATCCGTGGCCTAGATTCAGGACCCTGGGCCAAAGAGACCTGCACCCGCGGACTCCAACAACTGAGAAACACGAGAAGGAAGGGTAGAGCCCAGGACCCCACCACCAGCATACGGAGGAGCGGTGGCCATAAATGTGTGACAGGCTGAAACCCTGAAGGACCCTCCACTCACCTGCGCAGAATTCATCAGCGCTGCCACCGCAATCACGGGGCCAGGAGGGCTGCGACGAGCCCTGCGAGGCAGGCGACTCAGGAGGGACACCTGCTGCCCGCTGCACTCCGAGTGCCGCTATAAAATGGCGTAAAAATCTCCCTAAGCCAGGCTGCAGCCTTTGGAAGCTGGACGCCGCAGACGAAGCCAGAGCTGGTGTCACAATGGCACAGGCACAGGCGCAGGGGCTCCCAACCACGTCACTCGCCTTCCTCGCTGAACTGCAGCAAGACGCCCACGCGGGCACCGGGGCCAAACGGCCCGACTCCAATCAACCAACCACGGCGCCCGGAAGTATCCCAGCAACGGGCCGGAAGTTCCGCCGCGTCCAGCCGGAAACGCCCTCTGCTGAGCCGTCATTGGCCAGTACTCCGCGTAAGCTAGACGCAGGCGCTTCGCCCCGCGGCCATGTAGTTCGCCTCTGAGCGCATGCGCCCCGGTTCCATTTCCATTGGCCACCCCCCGTCGAGCCTGCTGCGACGGACCGGAAGTAAGGACCGGGATTTCCAAACGCGGAGGCGGAGTTTCACTTTCTCTTAAACACGCTCGCAGAGCGCTGGGCTTGGAAGCGGTCTCTGCCCTCAGATATCGCGGGACTTGGGAACCTTTTGGCAATGCGAGCTCCATGGCCTAGTGAGTCGCACCCCTTGGGTAGGACGCGGCGTTCTCCTCTCAGGACTCCTGTGAGGTTCCAGTTTGAGGACGGCAAGGTAACTGGAACCTACAGGTAAATACGAAGGCCCTCACGTAAAGAGTACCTGTCACCTGTGCGCAGTAAATAAGAACTACGCGTACGGGTGGTTTTGCTTTCTGCGGTTGCCTACCCGTGATCATCCACCTTCTGGAAATAACAAATGGGGAAGCCCAGAAATAATTCATAAATTGCACTATGAACTCTAAGCCCTGGCCTGCTATACAGCTCACGTGATACATGAAGCATTTTTCTGTCCACTACGTACGTGTGCGTGCGTGCGCGCGCGTCTGTACACGATAAAACAGACTATAGAGGGGTCAGGGCTATCCTTATTTCAGGCACCCAAAGGGGTCTTGGAAGTATGCCCTGTGGATAAGGGGGGAATACTGTATTAATAAGACTGACATTACCATTAAAATCACAATGCTTTCCTGTATTCTGCTGTAGGAGGTGAAATCAGGGATGCTTCTCTGCAGAATCCTGGGTTTTCTTTTTTTTTAAATCATGATTCAGCAAGTAGCCTCCTAGGGTTTTTTTGTTTGTTTGTTTAATTTTATTGTTGTATTACATCCATCCCCATTTTGCTCCCCTCTGTCCCCCTCCTCACTCAGCCTCCTAGGTCCCCCCCCCCCCAACCTCCTAGGTTTTGATTAGGAAGTTTCACATAAGATACATTTGTATTCTTTGGCTTAGTTATTTCTTAAACAGCGAAGCAGAAGTGTTTCTTAAACTACATGTAGGCATGTTGCTGGGGAGATACATCACTGCAGGCCACACAATTGGGATCTTGGGAACATCAGGATTCACTACCCTCAAGCCTACATTACATCTAATTCACAGTAACCAGGACCTTTCTGTCCCTCTACTGTCCTCCCCTTATGACCTTCCGGACAGGTAAACCCAGGTACAAATATGTGATCATGAGATGGTCCACCTGAGGCCTTAGGTCGTCGGGCTCTGCCCTCATCATAACCATCATCATCCATGTATCACCTGAATCTGCAGCTCTCAAGAAAGCACTAAACCCTGGGGAGGTGTAAAATCTAGAACCACTGAGGATATCCCCAGGGTGGTACACAACTGCAAAACTGCAGAAACAATTAAGACACAATCTACAGTCACTTCTGCCAACATTCAATTGTCTGCAACTATTTTTTTTTTTTTAAGATTTTATTAATTATTTTTAGAGAGAGGGGATCCACTAAAGAACATTGGAAGTCCTGCTCTTCTACTTGACTAAACACAGGGACCTGGAACTTGATACAAAAACCTTTATTGGGTTTTCCCACAAAAAAGGCCAATCAGGGCCCAGGAAACAGTTTAGGACGGGCTAGTGAATAGTGTTCCCAACTTTGGGGAATAGGGTCTTCTTATTTGTCTGGTACCAGGCCCTGTTGGGAAGACCAGGACAAAAGAATACAGTGTCTTTAAATTTAAGAGCCAGAAACAGGAGGTGGTTCCAGTTAGACACTTTGGATTGTTCCATTTACATGTGAAGGATAGGCCCCTAAGCCTAGTTCACTTTCTTAAAAATTGGTTAGCCTTGCAAGGAGCAGTGCCCCCTGCTACCCTGCCCCCTCCTGCAAGGCCCTCAATTCAAAGAATAGAGAACATAGGTTAAGAAAATATAGTTCAGCCCTGGCTGGTATGGCTGGCTCAGTGGATTGGCGCCAGCCTGGCAACCCAAAGGGTCACTGGTTAGATCCCAGTCAGGTCACATACCCAGGTTGCAAGCCAGGTCTCCAGCCAGGTCTGTGGCTGGAGGCAGGTAAAAGGCAACCATAAGTACATTGATGTTTCTCTCCCTTTCTTCCTCCCTCCCTGCCCTTCTCTCTGAAAATAAAAAAAAATAAATAAAAATAAAAAAAAAAACATTCATTCTTCACAACTAAAACATACTATGCTGCATGTCAGCTGTAATTGAAGAAATTTTTTAGCTGCCTCCAGCTAAGGACCTGGCTGGAGACCTGGCTTGCAACCTGGTTATGTGGCCTGGCTGGGAATTGAACCAGTGACCTTTGGGTTCTCAGGCTGGTGCCTTATCCACTGTGCCACCAGCCAGGGTTGAAGAAATTATTTAAAATAAAAATATGTATACATAGTTAATACACTATGAAATAGTAGCTTTGAGCCAAGTAGTGGTATCATATGATTTGTTTTAAAAAGATCACTCTGGGTGCTGCATGTAATTTAAGCCCATGAAAGGGGCAGAAGAGGAAGATCTGTTAGAAGTCCTCACTACTTTCTGGTTGTGTGAAGATACTGCCCAAAACCAATGTAGTGATGGGGGAGGTGGTTTATCACAAAGCACAAATAATAGTTGATCAAAGAACACGAGTAATCAGATTAGTACAAAAATACAGATATGGATGTAATAACTTTTTAGGATGAATTGTTTCTTTAAATCTCTCCATTCCTCACACTGCCTGCTTCCAAAGTGAGGTATATTCCTGATAATACAATGGTGTATCTATTACAGAAGTGCTTCAAGACATGGAGATGCTCAGATACAATAGTCTTGCTGTGACAAAGCCTAGAGCCATGGGGTTGGACTGTACAGGGAAGTATTAACTGAACAGGCCTCAGTTGCTCAAATGCTACACATTCCAAGGAAAAACCGACCCTTGACCAGTCCCAGAAGACCACCTGGGTCCCTTAGTTGCCTGGTACATGACTCTGGATTGATCAGGGAAAGGAGACACTGACTTCACGTATGAGACTGTGAAAGTAGGTAGGTGACAATTGTGGGCTCTGGACTGTTGGTTTGTGTGTAAAGACGTACTTACAGGGGAGTCTTTTGCTACCTCTAGCAATCATCTAGCCTTGCAAGGAGCAGTCTCTCCTGTATAGGCAAGGTGCAAGATGCCGTATCAGAACAAAAACCTGTTTATGTGGATCTCCAAATTATACAGAGTGGGCAGGAATTTCCTTCAAGTCACCCAGCAGGTAAGAACAAGGCCAGGATGTATAATCAGGTAGTCTGGCTGGATGGCTCTGCCCACTTACAATTTAGCTGAGACCCCTCCACGACGAGGTATGGAACATATCTGTGAGCAAACATGATAAATCTTTAATCCCTGAAACACAAAGACGACATCACCGAGCACCCGGAACCACCCCAGCTTTCCACAACGGAGACAAGGAAGGCCGCCTGTGGGCCAGAGGGTGAGTACGAAGAAGCTGCATCCAGGGACCAGGTTCCCATCCAGCACCATGTCTCTGCAGAGGCCCCTCCCACCCAGCTCTCACTCCCTCCTAATGAAGTTCACACAAATATCTGTGAATATGACTAAGCCTGCAATAACACACTCTTTAATCTCAAGCTATGCGCATTTAATGATACAGGAATTGTTATGACCCCATATACTTTAATTTTCTATTTCTTGAAGCAAAGGCTGTAAGTATCAACAGTGGAAACAATGAGTAAATTGGAAATCATTAACATTCTTGTGATGGAAACACATAACATTAACCTGGCCATTACATCTTATAGAAATAATGGCAAACAAAGGGGATATTTGCAAGTCAAATCACTTGCAGACTTATGAGAAGCAAGGTCCTTTATTCACCATTCTCTGTACTTTGTGATCACTAAATTAAATCCTAACTGCTTGGTAAGAATTACCACTGTGAATTAACTGTTTTAGCTACAATGGTTTACATGTATATGAACCTTTGCCTCAAAGCTATTTTTTTGTTGTAGCAAATTGTATTTAATATTTGTCAGACATCTGAACTTGCTCAACTTTTTAGTACCATTCTAGTCGCTGTGAAGAGTTAACGTAGCAGGCCTTAGACCACTATCCATTGAGTTTGAAAGTTTGCCCTGGGTGGAGTTTGGGACCTTAGGTTTCCCACCATTCCCAGAAAGAATGACTGGCTCAGTGTGCCTATTGCTTGTGTAAACAATATGGTGTAACCTGGGGACCTGCTGTCTTCTGAAGGTCTAGAATCTTGGTTATGTGCTAAACAAAGAGTAGGCAATAAAATCCTGAGGCACTGATTTTCTAATAAGCTTCCCTAATAGAAATTTCACATATACTGTCATAATCCATTGATGAAACTTAAATTAAGTACTCAGAACTCCTAAAGCCTGTCCCTGATTTCCTCTGGATTTCAGTCCTTGAGCCTTTTTTTTCCCTTAGCTAAGTTTGTATTCTTCTGTTGTAATAAATCATAGCCATTGAGTATGATCATATGTTGAGTCTTTGGAGTCTTCGTAGTAAATCGTCAAAGGTGGGGTAGTCTTGAGGCTCTCCAATACAATTCTTCATTGTGACTTGTAAAGTCTTATAGATCTGGCTGTAAAAGTCTCTAGTTTATCTTCGCAGTCATCATGTCACATAGTGTGCTGACTATGCACACTCTGTGAGGGGCTCAAACATTACAACAAAAACAGTGCTGTTTGTGGCCATTTGCTAAAACACACATATTGAGTTTCAACTTAAGAAAATAAAAGGTTACAATGAACAAAAAGAGGCAGTGGCTGGATGCAGGTTGATGGGAAAAAATGGCTGCGAGGTGTCCGGCTTGGACAGGACAGAAAACAGTATGATTCACTGAGATGGTTTTTGAACTCTTCAAACACAATGTCTAAAACCAAACACATACCATAGCCCTTTCCTCACTTCCCCCAATCTCAAACCCAGATGCCTGTATTTTCTACAGAGATATAACAGCAGATTATGCAGCCATTAAAGAGTGAGTTTCATTTACCTCACGCAACATGAAGCAATGGCCAAGGTGTATACTGTCAAAGGAGAAAAGGAGGTTACAGCTAAATGAGCATTATTTTATCTGTTTCGGTAGAAACGAATGGTGGCCAGGAAAACAAAGACTCACCCTGTGAGAAGGAATACAAGAAAGTGATAAGGACATGGATTCTGCAGCCACCCTGACTGACCTCCAATCCCAAATCTCATGCTTCCTCATCAATTGTACAACTTTGAAATCCCTCAACCTTTTTGTTCCTTAAGTTTGTTCCATCTGTAAAATAGGAACATTACCTACCACATAGACTTATTGAATAGGTTAAAATGTGATGTGTGTAAAACATTCAGAGAGGTGGTTGATACAAAGTTACGTCATATGGTTGCTGCTCTTATGATTGGAATGATGCACCTAGCACTGTGGCCACATTAAACATGCAAAAACTCAATGTATATGAATATGGAGAAGGTGTGGAGGACAACTAGTATGTAACAGACATGAAAAACATTCAACTTGGAGATATGGATTTGGGGGAAGTGTGGATCATTGTGAATAAAATACCTTGAGAGAACACATTGCAAGTGAGAAAGCAATGATCACAGATGAGTCCCAGGAAGCACAATGGTTCCATAGATGGAAGACACAGATCCTCTGAAATAGAAGGGAAGGAACTCATACAAATGAGACAACACTCTAAAAGCAGCTTCAAAGAAAGGATGCATGGCAGATAGGAAACAACAGGTCAAATGACAGATTTCTCATATGAAACCCAGGAAGGGCAATCCCAAATCCTAGAGCCCACAAAAAATATCCTTTAAGAATAAAGGGGACATTAAAAAAAATAAAGATGGAGGGTGGATGACTCATGGACATAGACAACATGTGGGATTGACTGTGGGAGGGGGAATGTGGGGTGGGGCAGGGGAGAGCAGTTTGGGGGAAAATGGGATAAATGTAATACAACAACAATAAAATAACTTGTAAGGAAAAAGAAAAAGAAGGAATGGGGCATTTTAAAATGAAAATCAAAACATTTGTTACCAGAAAGATCTACCCTAGAAAGTATAAGAATTAGTAGGAAAAAAAAAAAAAGTAATATTAATGGAAGAAATTTTGGGATTTTAGGAAGAACGAACAATGGAATGTGTAAAAGTAACAGCTACCAGACTATGCTTCTCATGAATCTTATAAAAATTGTTCAAAAGGTAAAGGAAAAAAATCACCCAATATGGTGCTCAGCGTATGAACAGAAAATAATTATATTTGAGAATGGGGAATGTAAAGGGCCCCAATGAAAATAAGGTTTCTAAGTGCTACACTGTTGATGTTGTAGGTTGTGGTAAGTTATGCATGTATAATACAATACCTACAGTAATTACTAAAATACAAAGAGATATACTCAAAAACATCATTGATATATCGAGTAGAATATTAAAATCTAAAATAACCCACAGGCAACCAAAACAATAGGGGAATAATAAACAGGGAACAGAAATGAAAATCTTAAGATGGCAGACTTAAGCCCTAACATATCAAAAATAATTTTAAGTGGTCTAAATATACCAATTTAAAACCAGAAATTGGTAAAATGTATAAAAAGAAAGCATGACCCAAGAATATGCTATTCACAGACACATACTTCAAATGTAATGATATAGGTAAGGTTGAAAATGAAATTATGGAAAAATATAAACCATGCAAACTAACTAAAAATGCAATGGTGAATATATTAACATCAGATAAAGGATACTTCAAGGCAAAGAACATTTACAGGGCAAAAAGTGACATTAAATAATGATGAAAGGGTCAACAGACCAAGATGGATGAGTAATCCTAAGTACATATGCACAAACAGTAGTGCTTTGAAATACATGAAACAAAAATGCACAGACAAGTCCACAATTATATGGAAGGACTTCAGCACCCATCTTTCAGTTACTGATAGAAATGCTACACAGAAAATCAGCAAGAATACATAAAATCTGAGTAACATCATCAACCAAAAGAATTGTGTTGACATTTACAAACAGAAACCCCATCCAACAACAGTAGAAAACATTTTTTTTCAAGCAGCCTTATAGAGGATTCACCAAGATAGACTATATCATGGGTAATAAACCACAATAAATTTAAACAGATCAAACATACAACAAACTATAAGTCAATAATAAAAAAGTATGAAATATGCCAAACTGGTTTAGAGAGGAAGTCTTGAGGGAAGAAATATTTAGAACTGAATGAAATATAATTACAATGTATAAAAACTTGTGAGATGAAGCTAAAATAATGCCTTGAGGGACAATCATACAATTTAATGCTTACATTAGAAAGGTAAATCTCAAGTTAATATTCTAAGCACCCACCTCAAAAAACTACAGAGGAAAACACAACCAAAGTTAAGAAGAAAAGAGAATATAATAAGGATCAGAAGATCAGTGAAATTATGAACAGAGAGACAATGGAGCATTAACTAATAAAGTGCTAGTTCTTTGAAATGATCAAAGCATTGATAAATACTAACCAGACTGATAAAAATAAAGAGTTAAAATATTTCCAATATCAGGATTAAACAGTGTATATAAACAAATTCTGCTGCCATCAAAAGAATAAAGGAATTTTTGAAGCAAATAAGAAAATTTAGGTGAAATGGTTTAATTCCTAGGAAAGAAAAATGAAAATTCATCTGATATAAAATACTCTCAATAGTTCTATACATATTAAATAAAATAATAAATACATAATTAAAAACATCCAAAAGAACACCTCCAGGACTAAATGGTTCACTGGAGAATGCTACCAACATTAAAAGAACAAATAAAATTGATTCTACACATTGTCTTCTAAATAATAAAAAAACCAACTCTCAATACATGTTGGGAGAGGCCAGAATCAACTAAATATCAAAACCAGACACACAAAAAAAACAAACAAAATGAAAAAAAAAAACCACAAGGATGAAATTAAGAAAAACCCTAAATATTAGCTTTCATGAAAATAAAGAAAAACTTCCTCAATAAAAATACTAGCATACTGAATACTGTAATATATAAAAATAATTATACGCCATGACAAGTGGGGCTTATTCTGAGGATACAAAGCTGATTCAATATTCAAATCATCATATAACAGGCTACCAAAAAAAAAAAACAAAAAAAAACCCACCATGGTTATATCAGCTAATATAGAAAAAGCATCTGACAAAATTCAACACCCATTCAAAAGAAAAAAACTCAGCAAATTAGGAATATGGAAAGTTTCTAAACTTGATAAGAAATCTTTATGAAGAAAACCTTAAGACTAACATCATATTTAATGATGAAAAACAATGTTTTTCCTCTAATATCAGGAACCAGGCAAGGATATCTGTCTCACTACTATTATTCAACGTTATATTGGAACTACTAGCTAGTGCATTAACACAAGGAAAAAAAAGGCATACAGAGGAGAAAAAGAAATAGAACTACCTCTATTTGCAAATTATACTTCTACATAGAAAATCTCAAGCATTCTATTAAAATAAATGGTTAAGAATTCAGCAAGTTTGTAGGATGCCAAAAATAACATCCAAATATTGTTATATCTGTACATTACCAAAGATTTATAAAAATTGTACAAGAATGGTTGTTGAAATTTATGAAAAAGTAATGAAAATAAGCAATACTTAAATAACTGGAAGACCCAACACAATAAAGATGCCTATTCTCAACAAATTCATCTGCTAACTTAACTCAATTTCTATCAAAATTTGATAAAGATTTCTTTTGTTAAAAAAAATGTCAAGGATATCTAAAACTATATAGAAATTCAAAGTAACTCAGAGTGATGTTTTAAATAATAAATATGGACTGAAGAATCACTTCAACCAATTTTTAAAATACCATGTAACTAGAGCAATGAAGTAAACCAACAGTACAAGGTGTCTAGGTATTAGGTCTTTAAAACCACATGAAATTGAACCCTTCAACAGTGTTAACTGGTGCAATAAAATGTGACCGTTCATGGGTACTTGCATCTCCACAAATAGGAAGGTTTTTGATGGTTCAAGCCTTCATATTTCTCACAAAAATTAAGCTCCTTAAGAGTAGTGACAACATTTTAGAGCAAAGATGTTCAATGGAAGTTTCCAGACCTGCGCTCAATTGTCAAACTGTCTGGACACTGGATAGCAATGAATGCATGTACAAGACACATAAAGAACCTAGATCCTTTACCTTTCAAAGAAAACTCTCCTCCTGCCAACCATACTAAGAAACCCATGACAAAGTGTCATAGGCATTGCAAGGAATCTGAAACTGGTTGTAGTTAATTTTCTTGAAGTCTCCCCCTTCTTTTCAGAGAAAAAAATTCCTGAGATAACACTGCAGTGTAAACTAAGAAGATGTAACTGAAGGTTTTCCAAGTGCGTAATAAACACTGGGATGAATTCTCTGATGCAGAATAAGGCTCTAGGCGAGATCAATTTTTAATTGAACTCGTCAGATGACTGCTGGTATCTTGTAATAGGTTTTCTCACAGGGAAGAATATTGGGGACTTTCTCTTTGGTATGATTCTGAGTAAGATGTTTCTCCGGGCAAAACATTTTCCACAGTGTTTACATTCAAAAAGTCTTTCCCCAACAGGAGTTCTTGGAGGTTGACTGAGGACTGCCCACTTGTGAAGGGTCTCCCCACTTCTGTTACACTGACAGGGTTTCTCCCAGTATGAACCCTTTGATGCTGACTGAGGGATGAGCTGCGGCTGAAGGCCTTTCCACACTCGCTGCACTCGTAGGGCTTCTCCCCAGTGTGGATGATGGAGTGTCGAATGAGGTTGGTGCTCCAGCAGAAGGTTTTTCCACACTCCATGCACTCATAGGGCTTCTCTCCACTGTGGATCCGCTGGTGCCGTGTGAGGCCTGACCTGCGGTTAAAGGCTTTCCCACACTCACTGCACTCATAGGGCTTCTCCCCAGTGTGGATGCTGAAGTGCCGAATGAGGTCTGCCCGATTGCTGAAGGCTTTCCCGCACTCTTTACACTCAAAAGGCTTCTCCCCAGTGTGAGCCCTCTTATGCAAGATGAAAGTGGAGCAGTGGGTGAAGGCCTTTCCGCACTCACCGCACACGTACGGCTTCTCTCCAGTGTGGATCCGCTGGTGCCTCTTGAGGTACGACCTGTGGTTGAAGGCCTTGCCACACTCGAGGCACTCGAAGGGCTTCTCCCCAGTGTGGATGACGTAGTGGTGGATGAGGGCTGCACTCTCACAGAAGGCCTTGCCACACTCGCTGCACTCGAAGGGCTTCTCCCCTGTGTGAGTCTGCTGGTGCCACATGAGGTATGACCTGTGTTTGAAGACCTTGCCACACTCAAAGCACTCGTAGGGATTCTCGCCGCTGTGGATGATGTAGTGCCGAATGAAACCCGGCCTGTCTCGGAAGGCTTTTCCACATTCTTTGCAGACAAAGGGTTTCTCTCCAGTGTGGCTCCTGTTGTGCAAGACAAAAGTGGAGCGGTGGGTGAAGGCCTTTCCACATTCAGTGCACTTATAGGGCTTCTCTCCACTGTGAATCCGCTGGTGCTGGGTGAGGTGCGACTTGCGGTTGAAGGCCTTCCCACACTCCATGCACTTATATGGCTTCTCCCCTGTGTGGACCATGTGATGTTGAAGGAGGTAAGTACTCTTACTAAAGGTTTTCCCACACTCTGTGCATTCGTAGGGCTTCACTCCAGAGTGAATCCTCTCATGCCGAGCAAGGAGGCGTTTCTTGTTAAAAACTTTCCCACATTCGTTGCATTTAAAGATATTTTCTTCTTCCTCAGTTATGGGGTGTTCACCAAATTCAGGTGAGTCAGGGTCAAGGATAGCATCTCCTGGAGGAACTGCCTGCTGCACAATCCTTGAACATAGATCATCAGCTGTCCCTAGGCCACCATGTTCAGGGCTTGATTTCACAGGAAGCTTCTCCTGCAGGTTTATATCTGATTTCAACTGTCCCTGCAATCCCATTGGCCCATTCTGATCCTTGGTGTATTCCACCTGGGAGTCTTCCGGGGATCCAGCTCCACGTGTTAGTTCCTGAAGTGAGGCTCTCTCAGATGGCGCAGTTTCACAAGTAGTAGGTTCCATGGTCTTGAGTTTTCCTTTCTCACCTGAAAGAAATCCGATACACAACAGGGCCCGTTAGTAATGCCAACATAGGGGAAAAAAGCATTTTAGTGATTTAAAAAAAGTGAAAATACTGCTTCTGTGTCAGTTTTGTTATCTCTAAATACCAGGACTGCAATTTCTTTCTTTCTTTCCTCGGACCATTGACCCCCTGAATGGGAGACATAGGGAAGTGACTGCGTTACTTCCCAGTCACTCTCCTATTCCTCTCTAGAGTGCTAGAGAGGAGACACAGTCAACTCCAGATTGGTTATTTATACAAATAGGCAACTCATTTAGGCCCCTACAGAGGTAATGCTGAAGAGATGTCTGATCAAGGCCTAGCCACACTAGATAGACTAACCATATCATTAGAGGGTTGGGACACTGAGCTGTATAACTGAGCTTCTGGAAAAAAATGGAGGGAGGGTAGAACACTGAGTAGTCATGTAAGTAATTAATCAATCAACTGCGTTTATGACCTAAGAGTCAGTAGAACCCTGAAGCCAGGTGAAATTCCTAGCTTGGAAATACTTCATACATGTATTATCAACATCAATGTGAGGATTTTAGTGAGTCCCTGAGGACAAGGCAAGTCATGTTTGGAACTCCTCCAAGAACTCTGAAAGACACCTGATGTAGATCTACTGGACAAAGATCTAATTATTTATTTATTTTAAAAGATGTTACTTATTTATTGTTTCAGAAAGAGGGGAAGGGAGAGAGAAAATGGGAGAAAACCATCAATGTGTGGTTGCCTCTTGCATGTCCCCAAATGGGGACGTGGTTTGCAACTCAGGCACGTTACCAAGGCATGTGCCCTGACTGGGAATTGAACCAATGACTCTCTGGTTCAAAACCTGGAACTCAGTCCACTGAGCCACACCAGCCAGGGCCTTATGTTTGATATCACTATCTTCCCTGTGAGAAAAAGAGAGAGAGCTTAACAGAGAATACTTGAAAAAGGGCTTTAAAAGTTCCCACATTTTAATAAAGTTATTAATATAAATATCTAAGAATCTCAATGAACTCCAAGAAAAATAAATTCAAATAGTCTTACTCAAACAAAAATTGTAATCAAACATTTGAATACCAAAGATAAAGGGAGTATCTTGGTAGCATGCATGAAACAACAACTCGCACAGAAGGAATATTCAATAAACTTATCAGCATAGTTCTTGTCAGCAACTTGTGAGGTCAAAAGGGAATGGATAACTACTTGTGTACCCAAGTGTAAAAGAACAAAACTATCACCCTGGCTGGTAGCACAGTGGATAAAGCGCCGGCCTGTGAACCCAGGGGTAGCAGGTTCAATTCCCCAGCCAGGGCACATAGCCAGGTTGCGGGCCAGGTCTCCAGTCGGGTCTGTGGCTGGGGGCAGGTGAAACACGACCATACATTGATGTCTCTCTCCCTCTCTCTCTTCCCCTCTTTCTAAAAATAATGAAATAAAATCTTTAAAAAAAGTTAAAAAAAAAAAAAAAAAAAACTATCAACCAAGAACCATGAAGGCATAAAGGCAAAACTGTCCTTTAAGAATAAGGGAAAAATTGAAACATTCCCACAGATAAAAGCTAAGGGAGCTCTGGCAGGTGTGGTTCAGCTGGTAGGCATGTCATCCCACACACTCAAAGGTTGGGGGTTCAATACCCAGACAGGCACATGCCTAGATGCAGGTGCAATCCCCAGTAGGGGTGCATATAGGAAGAACCCAATCAATGTTTCTCACACTGAGGTTTCTCTCTTTCTCCCCCTTTCTTTCTCTAAAATCAATAAACGTATTTTAAAAAATAGCTGAAGGTGTTACCACTACATGTGCCTTGCAAGAAATTCTCAAGGAAAACCTGCAGGGTGAAATGAAAGGCCACGAAATAGGAACCCAAAGCCATGCAAAGAGATAACAATCTTTTTTTAAAAAATGTTTAATTTATTGATTTGAGAGGGATGGAGGGAGAGAGAGAGAAGCATGGATTTATTGTTCCGCTTATTTATGCATTCATTGGTTGTTTCTTTTTATTTTTTAAAGATTTTATTTATCTATTTTTAGAGAGAGGGGAAGGGAGAAAGAGAGGGAGAGAAACATCAATATATGGTTGCCTCTTGCATGTCCCCAACTGAGAACCCAGCCCACAACTCAGGCATGTGCCCTAAGAATGGAACTGGTGACCCTTTGGTTCATAGGCCGGCCCTCAATCCACTGAGACACACTAACCAGGGAGAGATAAAAATCTTACTAAAAATAAATATATGGGCAATTATAAAACCTAATATTTTATGGGCAATTATAAAAACCTAGTAAGGTTTTTAACCTTACTTGTTTCCTACATGATTTATTTATTTATTTTTAAGATTTTTATTTCATTATTTTTAGAAAGGGGGGAAGGGAGAGAGGCAGAGAGGGAGAGAGACATCAATGTATGGTTGTGTTTCACCTGCCTCCAGCCACAGACCTGACTGGAGACCTGGTTTGCAACCTGGTTATGTGCCCTGGCTGGGGAATGGAACCTGCGAACTTTGGGTTTGCAGGCCGGCGCTTTATCCACTGTGCTACCAGCCAGGGCCCTGATTTAGAAGATGAATTGTTTATTATATTTTTAATCTAAAAACTAGCATTATTGTTTTTAACTCCATATCCAGTTTCCTACATAATTTAAGAGACTAAAAGGGTTACCAGTTTAAATTTTGGGGCATACAATAGAGATGTAATTTTGTGACCTGGGCAACTGAAAGGGGAGAGGACAGAGCTGTAAATGAGTACTGTTTTATGTTACTGAAGTTTAATTGGTATAAAATCAAATTCTGGTGTGGCTCAGTGTAGTGGTTCGATTCCCAGTCAGGACACATAACCAGGCTGCAAGCCAGGTCTCCAGCCAGGTCCCCAGCTGCAGGCAGGTGAAAGGCAACCACACATTGATGTTTCTCTCCCTTTCTTCCTCCCTCCCTACTCATCTCTCTAAAAATAATGAATAAAATCTTTAAATAAATTAATAAATTAAAATTCATGTTGCAACTTTAAGATGTTAAATGTGATCCCACAAAGAAAATATCAATAGGAGACTATAAGCAAAAGGAAACAAGAAAATAATTCAAACATTTAATTACAAAAAAAAAAAAAAAAAATCTGGGCAGAGGGGAGGGAGAAAAGGGAAGAGAAACTGGGACAACAGTAACAGCATAATCAATAAAATATACTTTAAAAAAAGTTCAAACACACACACACAAAATCAACTAAACATAAGAGAAGATAGTAATTCAGGAAATGAGGGGGTGGAAATCTGTCATGCATGTAGAAAACAACTACCAAAATGAAAGAAGCCTCTCTATATCAGTAATTATTTTATTTATTAAAAATTATTTTTTTAATTTATTATTTCTAGAGAGAAGGGAAGGGACGGAGGCAGAGAGGGAGAGAGATATCAATGTAGGGTTGCCTTTCACCTGCCTCCAGCTAGAGACCTGGCTGGAGACCTGGCTTACAACCTGGTTATGTACCCTGGCTGGGAATCGAACTAGCGACCTTTGGGTTTACAGGCTGGCACCTTATTCACTGTGCCACGAGCCAGGGCCTCATATCAGTAATTAATTTAAGTGTAAATAAATTAAACTTTCCAAATAAAAGAAGGACGAGCAGAATTGATAAAAACTCACAATACAACTATGTGCTATTTACAAGAGACTCACTTTATATTCCAAGACAAAAATGGAGTAAAAGTAAGAGGATGTAAAAAATATATTCCATGCACCTGCCTGGTCTGGCTCAGTGGATTAAGTGCTGGCCTATGAACCAAAGTATGGCTGGTTCAATTCCCAGTCAGGGCACATGCCTGGGTTGCAGGCCAGGTTCCCAGCTGGAGGCATGTGAGAGGAAATAAATTAAATAAATGAATACACACACATATACACACACATACAGTATACATTCCATGCAAACACTAACCAGAAAAGAACAACAGAGGCTATGTTAATCCCAGACAAAAACAGATAAATAAAAAAAGATAACAAGAGACAATGAAGGACATTATATGCCCAAAAGGATCTGTTCCGAGATGCATCATTAGGCCATTTAGTCATTATGGAAACATCACAGAGTGTACTTACACAAACCTAGAAGTTATAGCCTATTATATTTACACCTAGGCTACACACCTAACACAGCTTGTTACTATACTGAATACTGGAGGCAATTTTAATACAAAGATAAGTATGTATGTACCTAAACTTATCTAAAAGTAGAAAAGGTACAATATCAATACAGTATAAATGGTTAAACTCACATTGTAATCTTTTGGAACCACTATTGTATATGCAGTCCATCATTGACTAAAATGTTACATGGAGCATTACTGTATTAATAAAAGGTATAACACAACAACAAGACATAATTGCTGCCCTGGCTGGTGGCACAGTGGATAAGGTCCCTGCCTGTGAACCCAAAGGTCACTGGTTCGATTCCCCAGCCAGGACACATGGCAAGGTTGCAAGCCAGGTCTCCAGCCAGGTCGGTGGCTGGAGGCAGGTGAAAGGCAACCATACATTGATGTCTCTCTCCCTCTCTGCTTCTTTCCCTGCCCCTCTCTCTAAAAAATAATAAATAAAATCTTTAAAAAAAAGACAATTGCCAATACTTACATACTTGAGGGTAGCCCATCAAAAAATATAAATCAAAAAGTGATAGACTGGAAGTGACAGACTTCCACAATAATAGTTGAAGGCTTCAATACCCTGTTTTCAATAATAATAGAACATCCAGACAAAAGCTAAGAGAAAAATAAAGGACTTACCATAATAAACCAAGTAAAACAAGCAGACATAAAATATTCTACCTAACAACAATAGCATACACATTCTTGTCAAGTGTGCACAGGACAGTTTTCAGGGTGGACCATATCTTAGGGCACAAATTAAGTTGCAGTAAATTTCTGTTATTAATTTTTAAGTTGTTGATACTACTACAGATGTTCCCCATTCCCCACCTCCAAGTCCTCATTTCCTGTCTCAATAAATTAAAAAAGATATCACACAAAGTATAATTTGTTTCCAATGAAAACAAAAACTTAAAACACCAAAACTTACAGAATGCAGTGAAAATAGTGTTGAGAAAAATTTGTAGCTATAAATGCTTACATTAAAAACAAAACAACCCTGGCTGGTGGCACAGTGGGTTAGGCGCCGGCCTGCCAACCCAAAGGTCGCTGGTTCGATTCCCCAGCCAGGGCACATAACCAGGTTGCAAGCCAGGTCTCCAGCCAGGTCCATAGCTGGAGGCAGGTGAAAGGCAACCATACATTGATGTCTCCCTCCCTCTCTGCCTCTCTCCCTTTCCCTCTCTCTGGAAGTAATAAAATCTTAAAACAACAAACAAAACAAACAAACAAAAAGAAAACCCAAGGTCTCAAATCAATAATCTAATGTCACAATTGAGGGAAGTAGGAAAAGAACAACAAACTAAACTCAAAGCAAGGAGGAATAAAGAAATAATGAATATTAAAGATAAATGAGCCCTGGTTGGTGGCACATTGGATAAGGCACTGGCCTGCAAACCCAAAGGTCGTTGGTTTGATTCCCCAGCCAGGGCACATGACCAGGTTGCAGGTCAGGTCTCCAGCCAGGTCTGTAGCTGGAGGCAGGTGAAAGGCAACCGTACATTGATGTCTCTCTCCTTCTCTGCCTCTCTCCCTTCCCCTCTCTCTGAAAGTAACAAATTAAAAAATTAAAATAAAAACTGATTTTATTTATTAAAAATATAAATAAATAAAATAAAGCTAAATGAGGCCCTGGCTGATGGCTCAGTGGGTTGGCACCAGCCTCCAAACCCAAAGGTCACTGGTGCGATTCCCAGTTAGGGCACATAACCAGGTTGCAAACCAGGTCTCCAGCCAGGTCCGTAGCTGGAGACAGGTGGAAGGCAACCATACATTGATGTTTCTCTCCTTCCCTTCCCCTCTCTCTAAAAATGAAGAAATAAAATCTTAAAACAAAAACAAATAGCTGACCTTTGAACAGATCAACAAAATTGACAAAATTTTATCCAGATTAACTAACAAAAGAAAAAATATAGGCCCTGGCTGGTGGCACAGTGGCTAAGGCGCCGGCCTGTGAACCCAAAGGTGGCTGGTTCGATTCCCAGCCAGGGCAACATAACCAGGTTGCAAGCCAGGTCTCCAGCCAGGTCTGTAGCTGGAGGCAGGTGAAAGGCAACCATACATTGATGTTTCTCTCCCTCTCTCCCTCTCCTCCTTCCCCTCTCTCTAAACATAATAAATAAAATCTTTAAAAAAGAAAAAGAAAAAAGAAATTCAAAATACTAAAATGAGAAATGGAAGTATAGACAGTCTTGTCAATTCTACTTCCTCAGAAATAATAATAATGTGTAACAATGCTATGAACAAGGGTACACCAACAAAATGGGAAACATAGATGACACGGACAAATTCCTAGAAACGCAAAACTTACCCAGACTAAATCATGAAGAAATAGGAAATTTGAATAGACCAATAATTAGTAAGGAGATTGAATTACTAATCAAACATCTCCCAACAAGGTAAAACCTTGGACCTGACGGCTTCAGTTGCAAATTATAGCAAACCTTTTTAAAGAACTCACATCAATTCTTCTCAAATTCCTCCAATAAACTGAAGCATAACAAACCTAAACTCATTCAGAGGCCAGCATTATCATGATACTAAAGCCAAAGCCCTACAAGAAAACAAAGCTACAGACCAATATCCCTCATGAACACTGATGCAAAAATCCTCAATACACAGCAGCAAACTGAATCCAGTGGCATATTTAAAGAGTCTCCCCCAAATCCATAGCTAGTGGTCTCCTGAAGGTTTCTAGATGGCAGGGTCTTCCATTTGCCCCCACCTTAGCTCCTACCTGAACAGGTGCTTTGGGAGAGGTTCTTCACCATCCACAGCTCCTGCCCGTGCTCCAGCAGGTGGATCAACTCATTTCTGGGAACAGGACACCCTGTTCATGGAACAAAAGAAGAGGCAAAGAGTTTTGTGGAAAGAAATAAAACCACTCAATTTAGACTGGGACGTGAGGATGTGGATGAGACCTCAGAATGAAGTTCTCCCCAACCACATACACAAAAAAATGACATGTGACCTGAAACAAAGATAAGCCATACTGACATGGAGTTTTTATTCCTAATTATAAATCAAAAACTTATTATCTAGAGTATAGTCATAGTCAAAGGACTGTGACAAACAACTTAAATGCGTATCGTTCCAAAAATGAAGTGAATTTTGGAGTAATTAAACAACTGACATTTAAAACAGACTCTTACTTTTTAAAAAAATATTTTATGTATTTATTTTTAGAGAGAGGGGAAGAGAGGGAGAAAGAGAGGGAGAGAACAGTGATCGGTTGCATCTCACATGCACCCCAACTAGGCACCAGGCTCACAACCCAGGCACGTGCCCTGACTGGAATCCAATGGGCCACCTTTTGCTTCGCAGAACAGCGCTCAGCTACAGTGAGGGTCAGGGCTGACTCTTCATTCAGAACAAAGTATGTGTCCGGGGTGGAGTGGATGGAAGTAGAAGAGGGTATGGGAGGAAGGTAAATGGTAATGGAAAAAAAATAAAATAAAAATGAACAACAACAAAAAAAAGAACAAAAAGCCCTGGCTGGTGGCACAGTGGCTAAGGCGCCGGCCTGCGAACCCAAAGGTGGCTGGTTCGATTCCCAGCCAGGGCAACATAACCAGGTTGCAAGCCAGGTCTCCAGTCAGGTCTGTGGCTGGAGGCAGGTGAAAAGCAACCATACATTGATGTCTCTCTCCCTCACTACCTCTCTCCCTTCCCCTCTTTCTAAAAATAATGAAATAAAATCTAAAAAAAAAAAAAAAAAAAAAAAAAAGGCAAAACACCCTGGCTGGTGGCACAGTGGATAAGGGACCAGCCTGAGAACCCAAAGGTCGCTGGGCCGGGTTCCCAGTTAGGGGGACACAAGTGGCAACCACACACTGATGTTTCTTTCCCTCTCTTTCTTTCTCCTTTCCCCTCTATCTAAACATAAATAAATAAAATCTTTAACTTAATTAATTAATTAAGAAGTGGCCACAGCCCAAGCATGGTGGCTCAGTTGGCTGGAGCATCACCCTGCACACCAGAAGGGGGCAGGCTCAATTCCTGGTCAGGGCATATGCCTAGGTTACAGGTTTGACTGTGGGTCAAGGTGTGTATGGCAACTGACTGAAGTTTCTCACATTGATGTTTCTTTCTCTCACTCTCTCTCGCACCCCACCTCTCCCTCTAAAATCAATACATGCATACTTGGAAAAAAATATACATGTATACTTAGGTAAGGAGGTAAAAGAAAGAAAGAAAGGAAGAAAAAGCGACCACAGACATTGATAAATATCTCCTGGGGGAAAAAACTGCCAACTGTTTAGAAGCACCAGGGACTCAGGAAATAAACATCGTGAAGATATAAGAGCACAAAGAAGACCCATGACCAAGACCTGCATTTCGAGAACACCTGGTGGCAATGAGGGCAAAGGCCAAGGAACCACCTGAGTGGCCCTCTTCTGGGAGAACATTCCATCACTCAGGGCCCTGACAACTGACCTGTCGGGGACACTGGGGCCAACCAGGCTCACTCAGTCAGATCCCTCTCTGGAATGCAAAATAGGAATGTCAGACAGAGGCCAGTCTGTGCTGGGCACTGGGGGTGAGAAGTCTCGGGGAAAATGGGCTCAGTGGCCATGGCTGCCTTAAACATGCCCCAGAGAGCCCAGCAGCAAAGAAAGAAAGAAAAACAATACAAAGAAGTAAAAAATGTAGAGATAAGGAATCTGGGACCACAGAGAGCAGGGACTAAGGTGGCCAGTCCTATCACAAACTCCCTAAGCAGAAAATGCCATTCTGAATAGCATGACATGAGCAAACCCAGAGAGAGAAGCCAGGACAAGAGACCCAGCAGCCAGGGTGGTTCCCAGTTCCTGTATCAGTCCCTCAAGGGCACACACATCCTGCCTTCGGGTTCTGCACAACTCCCTCTTCCCTTCAACCACTTTCTGGAATCAAAAGGGAAACTGTGTTTCTTGCCCAAGAGACACGGGGAGACCAGGATGAAGACGTGAGTCTAGAAAATGACCCAGGCTGTGGGAAGGCAGAAAGAGCGCCCTGAGACCTCCCTATCCACCAGGTCTGGAGCCAAAGGGTGGAATAAGAAAGCAGCAGGGAGCCCCTACGGGGCAGAGATGGAGAGGACTCACCTACAGATACCAGGAGCCTGCAGGTCTCCAGCATCACCTCCTGGTACAGGGTCCTCTGGGCTGGGTTCAGCTGTCCCCACTCCTCCTGGGTGAAGGTCACAGCCACATCATCGAAGGTCACAGACACCTGGAAAGTCAAACAGAGGAAGCAGAGTTGGCCTTGGAGCTGCTGGATGGGATCAGCGATCACCTCTATACCATGGTGACGGTGGTGATGGACCTCAAGGCCCAGAGCTCCAGGCACCTTCCGAGGACGGAACTCTGTGCTGGGCTCACAGGGAGGTGGACAATGCTTTGAACATAACACAACAATGTGGGAAAGATGCCTCCTAGGCAGGAACCATTGTAACTGACACGACATGTTGAAAATGACATGTGGATTGTGAGATGCAGACAGCAAGGGCTCAAGGAATTCAGAGGAATGAGGAAATAATGATAATAATAGTATCAGTAATCATAATCACAGATGCGCCTGAATCCCACTGGCCCTGCTATATGCCTGCCCCATGCTTAGGGCTTCATATCATGTCTTTTTTTTTTTTTTTTTCAATTACAGGTGACATTCAATGTTACTTTACATTATTTACCTCATGTCTTAAAGTGCCTAAAAGTCCCCAGCTATTTTTTATCTATAGTTAACAATTTTATTATCTTATAAAAATCATTGTCTAGTCCTAGCTGGTGTGGCTCAGTAGACTGAGTGCTGGCTTGCGAACCAAAGGGTTGTCAGTTAGATTCCCAGTGAGGGCACATGCCTGCGTTGCAGGCCAGGTCCCCACTTGGGGGCGCTTGAGAGGCAACCATACAATGATGTTTCCCTCTCTCCCTCCCTTCCCCTCTCTCTGAAAATAAGTATCTTTAGCCCTGGTTGATGTAACTCAGTAGATTGAGTGCTGGCCTGCGAACCCAAAGGTCACTGGTTCGATTCCGGTCAGGGTACAGGCCTGCGTTGCAGGCCAGGTCTCCATCCAGGTCTCCAGCCAAGTCCCCAGCTGGAGATATGCAAAAGCCAACCATACACTGTTTTTCTCCCTCTCTTTCCCTCTCTCTAAAAATAATAAATAAAATCTTTAAAAATAAAATAAAAATAAGTATCTTTAATAAAATTTTTAAAATGAAACGGTTAAGAAAAATAAAGTTCCTAACAGAAAAACAACCTAAAAGATCATTGTCTAGAAATATGGGAATAGAAGAAAAAATATTTGCAACCAGGTGTCCGGTGGACAACAGCCAGGACAATTTATAAAGGGGTAAAATCAAAGATTCCAAACCCATATTTGAGAAGTCCCCAGCTCTCAAGTCATAATTTTCACGATTGACTCCTAACTAAACACACTGCGTATGGAATTTGCCTTGGTAATGTTACTCCTACCACCACATTCCCCACAGTCTCCTCTATGTGAAACATCCTGCAGATACAGGTCCATAGCCCTTCGTGACCAGAGCCACTCATTAAACACAGAGAATTCAGCCACTCCACTCTCAGATTCACAGCCCTACCACCGCAGTTCTATCATTTAAGTGCTCCCAGATAGAGCAGAGAGGTGCCCGGAGGTGGAAGGGTGTAGAGAGTGGGGATAACTAGGAATGGGGGAAAAAATACAATTAAAAAAAAAATGAACTATTAAAAACACCAACAATAAATAAATGAACAAACAGATGCTCCCAGACACTGGCTTCTGGTTTTTCACGTCCACCTCCATTGCTCACTTCCCTGTGCTTTCTAGCTTCACCCTGCCTATCAGTTTCCTTTGACTTAACATTTCCATTTAAGCCCTGGCTGGTGTGGCTCAGTGGACTGCCGCCGGCTTGCGAACCCAAAGGTCACTGGTCTGATTCCCTAGTCAGGGCACATGACCAGGTTTCCAGCCAGGTCTCCAGCCAGGTCCATAGCTGGAGGCAGGCGAAAGGCATTGATGCTCTTCTCCTTTTCTTCCTCCCTCCCTGCCCTTCTCTCTGACTAGAAAAATCAATAAAATCTTGAAAACATACATATTTCAATTTAACACTTGGCAGTTTCTAATAAATTCATTCTCCATACACAGGGGCCCTGCAATCGTGCTCTTTTTTTTGGTGCTGGATACACTGAGATCACGGAGCACATGTTGGGCAGACAGATAAGGAGGGAAAAACCAAAGAGTCACAATGTTTAAAGAATAAAGTCTCTGCATGTAATCGCATGGAATCCAGTATGATTGGTTACGGTGCGGAGGCGACTTTCTGGAGTTGGAAGCGGGTAAAAAAACTAGAAGAGGGGGCAGTTGTCGATCAAGTCCTGGCCATTGGCGGCCGGCCGCGAACGAAGTTGCTGTTCACCGAGGGATCTGCCTTCCTGCGTTGTTCACTGTAAGGGGCTGGTTCCCTGGGCAAGGGGCTGCAGGGGGTGGGTCAAAGCTGCGTTGTCCTGTGTGGTCCGTCTACTGTCCATTCCCGCACTCCGCCGCCCGCGCTCCAAGACGAGGGCAAGTGACAAGCCGGCCCCACTTTTCGGCACACGACCAAGGACAAAGAGGAAATCGATGGCCGACTCCGCCTCCACCCTAACCCCAGCAGCCCTTTCCGACCCGGCAGAGAAGCTACAACGGGTCCAAGCCACGGTCCACTCACCGGCGCTGAGTCCTCGGAGGCCGCCGCCGCCGCCATCGCAGGACCCTGTGCGGCCAGCAGGGTCCGGAGCGGCGGCGACCCGGGTGGGTCCCACGGGCTCGCTCCACCGTCACCTTCTCCCCGCCCTCCAGGTGACCTCGGCCGACCGTCGCACTCCCTGCCCGCGGGGCACCGCACGGCGCGCTCCAAGGGGCGGAGGTGCATCGTAGCCCCGCTGCTGCCCGGTTCCCAAGAGCCCCGCTAGAGGCGGCCACCAACAGCGACAACCTCCCCACAGCTGGCGTGGACGGAACCGTCGCACGCCTATGAGGTTGGCACCCGGGGGACCGAAAGTCCCGCCCCCACCTGCGGAAATGCTGGGTCGTCATTGGCCCAGCGGCCGCGGCGCGCCCTCGGCGCACAGGCTTCTGGGCATTGTAGTTTTTCTCGGCAAACGGCCGGCGACGGGTTCAGGCCGGAGCGGGTTTTCTGGTGGTTTAAGACTTAACCCCTGCCTGGCTGGGCGACTGGGTCGTAGAGGAGCGTGTCTACACAACGCCAAGGGCTGCGGTTCAGTGAAGACACTGGTTGATTCTTGTATGTGTCCTGGCCTGAGTGGCTCTGATTGGTTGGGCGTTGTCCCGCCAGGTAGGGGGTTGCAGGTTCCATTCCAGGTCGGGACCTACGTCTGAATTACCGGTTCCTTCCCTGTTGGGGCGTGGAAAAGGCAACCGGTGTGTCTCTCCCTTTCTTTCCCCCTCCTTTTCCCTCTCTCTGAAAATAAAATCTCGAATTAAAAAAATAATACCATTGAAAAGCCCTGGCTGAGGTGGCTTAGCTGGTTGAGAGCACCGGCCTGGGAACCAAAGGGTCACGGGGTTTACATTCCCAGTCAGGACACAGCCTGGGTTGAGGGCCAGGTCCCCACTTGGGGGCGCGCGCGAGACAAGCAGAAATTGATGTTGATTTCACCTTCCCTTCTCTCTCTCTCTTAAAAATAAATACATCTTTTTTAAATGAAAAAAAAAAAATTCACCAATCCTGGAGACTTGGGATGGAGAAAACACAGTCCAGTGTTAGATGATGTCTTGCAGAACTGTGTAATTTGGGTAACCAGTGTCACTGCAACTGATGCCATGAAGGAAAAACATCAGCCAAGGAAAATACAAATAAGTGGAACGACAAATTGATGTCTCTTCTCCTCTAAGATTAAATTAATACATTTAATAAATTCATACATTTTTAAAAACTTGTAGAGAAATGTGACTTAGCACTCAAGAAACAATGTTACCCACTGCTGGTGATAGTAATTTGCCTGTATTGAAAGAGAGACGTTCATTCTCCTTTTCACATGACGTTGACCCTGCGGGTTAAATTAAATGATATTGGGCTCTGATGTAAAACACTAAAATTAAGATTTTTATATTCTCTGTGCCATGGGAGACAGAATGTCTGAAATCAGTGGTAAGGAAACCTAAGTAGCAACTGGAGAAATTAGAAATCCCTCCTGTAAAGCATGGCAGAGTTCCCACTATTCAAACATGTAACATCTGGTCGTCAAGGTGGAGGCCCTAGTTAGTCTATCCATCCTAACCCACTGTCCAAAATGTGCCCAATGATACAAATTTATTCAGCACCAATGAAGAGTCATATTGCAAGATTCCTAAGTATAGACCAGTTAATTTATTAGGAATTACCAAGTGTTTAATTGAAATATTAAGTCAAAAAAACTATAGGAAGGATGAAGCTAGAAAGCACACAGACGTGAGCACTGAAGCTGGGGGTGAAAAACCACAAACCAATGTCCTGGAGGATTTAAATGACAGATCTGCAAGAGCGGGGTTATGCATCTGAGAGTGGAGTGGCTGATTGGTTTGTGTTTAATTAATGGGGCTGTGGTCCTGCACCTGCTGCACATGTTGCATGGAGAAGAATGTGTACGATGTGGTGGTGGGAGTGACATTTCCAAGGCAAACTCTACATGCAGTGTGTTTAGTCAGAAGACACAGTAATCACAATGTCTGCAATGAACCGAATGCAGGTTTGATCTCCCAGCTGAGAAGTCCATGTTTACTCTGGTGACATCACCTTATTGTGGATAATGGGACCAACTGCCACATGGAACTATGACAGAGGATATAGAGGAAATTTGGAAAAACACTTTGTAAAATGCTCCAAGTGGAGGGGGTGATTTTAGAAAGGAGGATGTTACATTTTTATTAGGGATGGTTTATTCTGAAGCAATTAGAAAATGATACACATTGGAAGTGCCAGTGAACTCATTTGAGAACTGGGTGGCACTGAAATGCAGTGAGACATTTTACCATGAAGATGGCAGCATGTTGCATGTCAGCATGAAGAGTGAACTTCTGGGGAGATGATCCAAGATGGAGGCGTAGATAGTCAGGTTGCATCCCCTTCCACAACCCAAAACAATACATCTATCTTAAAACTAAAGACAACCAGGAATTCCAGAATATTAAGCAGCACGGAAGTCCAACAAAACAAAAGATAGAAAATAGAAATACAGGTCACCCATGTGTAACACTTCACTTCCATAACACAGTTTGAGAACTGGGGTAAACCCTAACGTGGTTTGAGAATTAGAAAAATCCCCAAACAACATGGAGTGTAAAAAGAGCCTTTTTTTTTTTTTTTTAAAAAGAGCTTTTAAGAGCAAAAAATATCTCATTTGAAATTAGAGAAATCTCCAAACAACACAGAACATAAGAGCTTCTGAGAGTAAAGGATATCTCATTGAAAATTTTCCATTCAAGCATGAATGTCATATCACATTTGCCTGCAGAATTTTAAAATTTATTAAATTTTATATCCATTTTGCTTGCGGAGCATTTAGTAACAGATTTTTTGCAAAAAGTACAGAAGTCAAGATAATGCTGAAGACAGTTCAGAGGGTGAAGATCTTGTCTAAAAGAAAACACCTTACGTTAATGGTGCTTAGTAGTGATAATGAAGCAAACATTACTTAATACATATTTAGTGATTAGTTTTGGTGAAAATTGCTTTAATAAAGATATTTCTGTTAATTATAAAAATATAATAGTATGTTTTTAAAATTTTTGTAACCTAAACTCCCTTTTCTATACTAGTTCTGTTTCATAAAACATGGATTCACATAACACAGCATTTTTTAGGAACTTAACAACCATGTTACACAGGAATTACCTGTACTCATCCAGACAGGTAGAAGGGGACAGATCCCGGACAGAGACAGTTTGGCGAGTGAATTGCCAGAGCTACCATTTAAAATGGAGGGCAGACCTGGCTGGTGGCACAATGGATAAGGCACCGGCCTGCGAACCCAAAGGTTGCTGGTTCAATTCCCAGTCAGGGCAACATAACCAGGTTGCAAACCAGGTCTCCAGCCAGGTCCATAGCTGGAGGCAGGTGAAAAGCAACCATACATTGATGTCTCTCTCCCTCTCTGCCTCTCTCCCTTCTGCTCTGTCTGAAAAATAAACAGAATATTTTTAAAATAAATAAATAAATAAAATAAAATAAAATGGAAGAGCAGATAAAGTGTTTCCCAGACATGGTAAAATTAAAGGAGTTCATCATCACCAAGCTATTATTTTATTATTATTATTATTATTTTATTATTTTATATGAAATGTTAGTGAGTTAAGAAAAAGAGGACCAAAATTATGAACATTAAAAAGACAACAAAGTCACAAACTACAAACAGAACCTAAACAATAAAAATGAAGACAAAAACAAACCAAGCAAACAACCAGAACAGGACCAGAATCATAGGTATGGGGATCATTCATTGCAAGGGTTATTAGCTGGGTGGGGGAAAATGGTGCAGGGATCAGGAAATATAGTTGGTGGGTACAAGATAGATGGGGGAAGTGAATAATAATAGAAGACACTCGGTGGATTGAGCACCAGCCTGCGAACCCAAGTGTTACTGCTTTGATTCCCAGCCAGGGCACATACCCAGGTTGCAAGCCAGGTCTCCAGCCAGGTCCCCAGCTGGAGGCAGGTGAAAGGCAACCATACACTGATGTTTCTCTCTCTTTCTTCTTCTCTCCCTTCCCTTCTCTAAAAATAATGAATAAAATCTTTAAAAAAAGAATAGAGGAAAGGGTGAAATCAAGGGAATTTATATGCACAATCCATGGACATGAACTAAGGGGTGGGGTGGGATTGTGGGAGGGAACTGGGCGAAGAGGGGTGGGGCTTGGGTAGAGGGAAGCAAAGGGAAAAGAATTCGGGACAACTGTAACAGCATAATCAATGAAATAGTTTAAAAAATAAAAATTAAATATTAAATTTAAAAAAAGAGTGAACCTCTAGATTAACCAGTCCTGTACTCCTGAAAACATGCCCGTGAGCCTAGGAGTCACTGTGATAGGTGGCAGGTTATGCACCGCTGGAGTGTTTATCTGCAGAAAGCAGTGACTAACTTTCAAGGACAGTGGTTTATTCATCACCTCTAGGGGCCAGGAGAGGCATCATTTTGAGCCCCTTACTTACACAATTATAAAGACCTGGTACAAAATAACCTTTTATTAATTAACATCAAGTACTTTAAAAGAGAAAAAAGATACAAAAACAAAAAGCAGATAAGATAACAAAGTCAGGAAAACTCTCTGATCACACAGGAACAGGAACTCAGGAAGCCATCTGAGTAGACGGAGGCATCACCCTCCGAGAGTGGGCCTGAACCCAGGGGTGCTGCAGGATCTGGGCCAAGGGCAGCCGCTCCGAAGGCTGGTATCTGAGAAGCTTGCTGATCAAGTCCTGGGCGCCCAAAGGTATTGATGGAGGAAACCTGAAGTCGACCTAATGAGGCAGAAGAGGAAACAGTATGGTTAACTTTTTTGGTCCACATTCTTCTACCTGTTCTGAGTCCCTTCAAGGTACTGGATCCAAGGAGACACGCTTGGCGCGTGTCCCAGTCTGTACACGCCCACCAGTCACCATTGATGGCTTCCCCAGGGACACGGCTATCTCACCTTGAGAATACGCCTGTAGGTTTCAGAATAGGAGGTGCTCTCAAAAGGCGGATTTCCTACCAGCAGCTCATAGCAGAGCACTCCAATGCACCACAGATCCACCTTCTCATTGTATGTTCTCTGCTCAATCATTTCTGGGGGTAAATAGTCCAGAGTCCCGCACACTGTCTTCCTCCTAGAGGAGGGCAAGGAAGAGTGCTGCAGACGCCCAGAACAAGGGAAATCTTCCTTGCCCAGCTGCCAGATGCCAAAGGGAAACCCTAGGACTGTAAGTTGCTCTAGGTGAGTGAATGAGTGGTGAGGGAATGTGAAAGCAATTATTTGATTTAAAAAATGAAAAAGAAAAGTATGGGCGTATTCTACATTAAAATACTGTACACTTAGGCTACACTAGAATTTATTTTTTAAATATTTTTCTTCAATAGTAAATTAACCTTAGATTGTTACAACATTTTTACTTTACAAACTTAGTTTTCCCTTCACCCAAGGTCAGTTTTTAGAGAGAAGGGCAAGGGAAAGGTGTGACAGGGGGAGATACAGAGGGAGAAGATGGGGAGGAGAGAGTGAGAGGGCGAGGGTGAGAGTGAGAAACATCAATGTGAGAAAGAATCATCGATTGGTTGCCTTCTCATACATACCCCAAATGGGGATCAAGCCCACCACCTGGGTATGTGCCCTGACAGGGAATAGAACCCACAACCCTTTGGTCTACAGGACAACACTCCAACCAACTGAGCCTAACTGGCCAGGGCTTACTTAAAAAATTTTCAACAACTTGGGGAGGGATGGGGGAGAAGGCAAAGAAGGGTAGCAGTTTAGTCAAGGAACTAGCATGGATGCCCCATGGATATGGACCAGTGGGATTGACTTTGATGGAGCAGGGAGTGGGATGAATGTAATACAGTAAAATAAAATGTCTTCAGAAACTTTTTTACTCTTTTGTAATAATTTAGCTTAAAACACAAAACACATTATATAGGTGTACCAAAAAAATCTTGGTGCTTATTCTCTAAGATTTTCTATTTAAAAATGTTTTCCCCGTTTGAATTTTTTTGTTAAAAACTAAGAGGCAAACACATATATTAGCCTAGGCCTAGACACAGTCAGGTTCAGCAATCTCACGGTCTTCCACCTCCACATCTTGTCACATCCGAAGGTTTTCAATGGCAATGACATGAATGGAACTGTCATCTCCTATGGTAATACTTTCTTCTGAAATACTTCCTGATGGACCTGCCTGAGGTTCTTATTAAGGTGTCACTCTTTTCAGAATTATGTCCATTGTGTTTTACTTGTTTTTCTTTTTTTCATCAGACTTGCTTTTAAGCAGATAGTGCACCATGAATGTTCTATTGGGGTCCATGTTTTCAAACTTTTTTTTATTTTTTAAGATTTGATTCATTGTTTTTAGAGAGAAGGGCAGGGAGGGAGAAAGGGAGAGAAACATCAATATATGGTTGCGTTTCACCTGCCTCCAGCTACAGACCTGGCTGGAGACCTGGTTATGTGCCCTGACTGGGGACTTGAACCAGCAGCTTTTGGGTTCGCAGGCCAGCACCAATCCACTGAGCCACACCAGCCAGGGCCTGTTTTCAAACTTTATTTTTTTTTTAAGATGTTATTATTTTTAGAGAGAGGGGATGGGAGAGAGGCAGAGAGGGAGAGACATCAATGTATGGTTGCCCTTCATCTCCTCCAGCTACAGACCTGGTTGTAGGCCTGGCTTGCAATCTGATTACATGTCCTGGCTGGGGAATCGAACCAGTGACCTTTGGGTTCGCAGGCCAGTGCCTTATCCACTGTGTCACCAGCCAGGGCTCAAACTTTTTAAGGAGCCTGTTGAGGTGTGCAAAAGCTTCTGCTCAGCCCTCCCCTGTGAATTTTCTTGGCAGTTCTCCTCCTATAGTTTCCTTTATTCTTACCCCCTCCTTCGGCTTTGTGTTCCTGTTCCTGTTCTAACAACTCATTAGATCCTCAGGAACCATGTCTAGGAGCTCCTCAATGTCATCCTCATCCTTACTTGGGTTAAAGTTGTTTGCCACCTCAACCACAGCCCTGCTGGTTTTTGCAATCTCCTCATCCTTGGAAAATCCTTTGAAGTCATGTAAGACCCTCTTAAATGTCTCCTTCCAGATGCCAATCATACACTCCTTGGTGACATCATCCCAAACCCAACCAAGTTTCCTGATGCAGTCATAGACATTATAATCCAGAATTGCGGCAGTATAATTACATAACCGAGTAACACAATCATTTATTATCATTATCAATCATCACGTACTACGTATAATTGTATGTACTATACTTTTATGATTGGCAGTGCAGGTTCATTTACATTAGCATCACCATGAACCCTGTAAGTAATGCGCTGCATTACATTATGTCAGCTATGTCACTAGGCAATAGGAATTTCTAGCTCCTTTATAATTTTATGGGACCACCATCATATATGCAGTCCATCACTGACCAAGGAAAGCATCATTATGTGGTGGGTGTCTGCATTCAAATATAAACCCAGGTTTGTATCTGGGTCTTACATGTGAAATGTTATTAAATTGGGCCATTCCTTTAAAAAATTATTTACTTAATTTTACAGAGAGGGAGAAAGAGTGGGACAGAAACATCAATGTGAAACAGAAATACCAATTGGTGGTCTTCTGCACACACCCCAAGGACAGGACCTGCAACTCAGGCATGTGCTATCATCAGCAATCAAATTGGTGACCTTTCACTCTGTACGATGATGCCCAACCAAATGAGCCACAGCAGTCAGGGCATTCCTAACTGTACCCAGGGCCCGCCCCACTACGCCTTTGACTTACCTCAGTGAGGGGGTGTGCACAGACCACCCAAAGTCTGCAATCTTCACCTCACCCCTGAACCCCAGCAGAAGGTTCTCTGGCTTAATATCCCGGTGAATGACCTTATTCTCATGGCAGTAGGTCAGGGCATCTGCCAACTCCTCCATTATCTGTGTGAGCAAAGAAAAAGAAGTGTGGACCTGGCCAGGTGGTTCAGTTGGTTGAGGCGAAATCCCACACACCAAAAGGTCATTGGTTTAATTCCCAGTCCAGGCACATGCCTGAGTTATGGACCAGGTCTCCAGTTGGGGGCCTGTGAGAGGCAACTGTTTCTCTCTCACACCAAAATGCATCTTCCTTTCTACCTATCTACTTACTTCCCTTCCCCTCACTCTAAAAAAAAAAAAAAAAAATCAATAAAATCTTTTAAAAAGTTTTTAAAATTGATTTTGGAAAGAAGAAGGGAGAGAAACATTACCCAGTCAGGGCTGAAGTGGAATCTTTTCCTGATTATGGTAATAATCCATTACCCCTTTAATAGCACCATAATTTTTGGTGAGGGAAGATTTCCTCTCTCCCATTTTATGTAGTCTGATAGGATGAATGCTAAATGGACAGAACCTTCCCTTTGCTTCAGTACAGTAGCCTAATACAAGGTCTATCCTGAGCCACTTCAATAATCTACCACAGGACCTGAAGCCTGAGGAAATAATACAAAAACAGGAAGACAATGGGAAGATCATTCATTCTGACAGAAAGCTGATCAACCATTCTTGGTGGGATGATCTCAGCTCTGGCTCCCCATCTGAAGCCCTCTAGAAATCTCTTATTTCCTACTTTTAAGCCTCACAGCCTCATAACATTTAAATCTCTCATAGCCTATCAATGTTTCGTCACATAAGGTAGCAGATTCTGTTGCTTACAACCAAAGAATCCAAACTTATACACACGACTTATTTACATTCTAGGGGTAATTTGGGTATCCAAAAGTAAAATTGTAGGCTACATGTCATTATATAGAATAAAATTAAGAGGTAAGGGCCCTGGCTGGTAGCACAGTGGATAAGGTGCCAGCCTGAGAACCCAAAGGTTGCACATAATCAGGTTGCAAGCCAGGTTTCCCAGCCAGGTCTGTGGCTGGAGGCAGGTGAAAGGCAACCATACATTGATTCTTCTCTCCCTCTCTGCCTCCTTCCCTCCCCCTTTCTCTGGAAATAATAAATAAAATCTTTTTTAAAAAATTAAGAGGTAAATTGTAGGTTACATGTCATTATATAGAATAAACTTTAGAGGTAAAGAAAAAGCAATCTGGACATTCATGACAGTCACAAGAAGTGACCCCCCACCCCTTACCAGCCTGCAGTAAACTCATGAACCCCAAAGCCCCAAGCCACTATGACCCCCACCTCACCGTGGCTGTACGGTGCTCATCTAAAGTGTGGTTCCTCTGCAGCTCCTTGTAGAGCTCACCCCTTGGAGCGTATTCCAGAATCAGGTACACACGACGTGCATCATGGAAGTAGTTGTATAGGCGTAGGATATTGGGGTGTCTGGATGAGAGACAGATGAAGGGTCAGAGTCCTCTCTGAGGCCCAACTCATGATGCTGTTACAAGTAATTGGTCCCACAAGAAGCAAAATGTACTGGGACCAGATCATATTAGCCTGATCTAGGAAAGCATGAGGGGAGGACAGGGAATGGGCACTTAGTGCATGACACACAGAGCTTTATATGGTGTAATTGTAATGAGCTCCTGAGAAAAAAAATCTTCCAGGTGAAAGCAAGGGGCTATTTGGAGGTAGTCTGGGGGAAACACTGGGTTCAGATGCCCGAGATAAGAGGACACAGAATGCCCTGACCGAGTAGCTCAGTTGGCTAGAACAAGGCTGTGCGTGCTATCTCCAGTTAGGGCATGTACGTGAATCAAACAATGAATACATAAATAAGTGGAACAACTAATTGATGCTTCTCTCTCTTCGCCTTTTTCTGTCTCAAATCAATCATCTAAAAAAGTATGTAAAGAAGAAGAAGAAGAGCCCTGTCCAAGTGGCTCAGCATCATCCTTATACCCTGTATCTGGCTACAGGAGGCAATAGGTGGGTGTTTTCTCTCTCCTCCCTTCCTCTCTCTAAAATCAATGAAGATATTCCCAGATGAGGATTTAAAAGGGAAAAAAATCAATTAAAAAAAGAAGAGGCCCTGGCTGGCGGCACAGTGGATAAGGCACCGGTCTGCAAAACCAAAGGTCGCTGGTTCAATTCCCCAGCCAGGGCACATAACCAGGTTGCAAGCTAGGTCTCCAGCCAGGTCCTCAGCTGGAGGCAGGTGAAAGGCAACCATGATTGATGTCCCTCTCCCTCTCTGCCTGCCCTCCCTTCCCCTTTCTCTAAAAGTAATTTTTAAAAAAGAAGAAGAAGAAAAAGAAGGGTGTAACTATCATGCCTAGCCAGCCCTTACTGCAGGTGCGACTGTATTTCGATTTCTCTTCGAAGCTGGTGTTCCATTCCTTCTTTCTCAAGCTGGGACTTGAAGAGGACTTTCAGAGCCACGATGAAATGGCTTTCCTTGAGCCGAGCCAGGTACACATTCCCAAATTTTCCCTTGCCCAGGGGACGCCCGATGTCAAAATCATCAAGGGTGAGGATCCGGCTGACGGGACAGGAAGAAAAGAGCCTCAGTGTGGGAGTCCGGTGGACCTCGAGGGCTCGCCTTCCTCTTCCATGCACCCTCCCTCGGCCCCTTTTCGCTTCACCGGGGCCCAGCCTCCAGCGTGGGCAGCAGCTCTCTCAGTCCCACGGGCCAACACTGCAGAAGCACCGCTCGCTTCTCGTGCCTGCGCCCCACTCCCCTTCCTCTTGCAGATGCAAAGCCAAAGGCACTCACGCGGTGGGCGCCATGGGCCGCGCCGGGCCCTCCGCAGCTGCTGGGAAAAAGAGCTGTCAACGCTTCCTTTTGCGCCCCCCCCCGCCCCCCACAACCGACCCCGGGCCTGTCCTCTCAACCCTCTTTGTACGGGTTCGGGTTCTTCTCCCGGTCACCTGCGGACTGGGGGCCGCCCGACTTCACCACAGAGTGCGGGGCGCTCAGGAGAAGGGGTGACGGCGACAGGGCGCCCTCCTGAGCCATGTGGAGCCGAGTGTGCAGGTCCAGCCGATCCTGGAAAAGGGGCCGGAGGAAGTAATAGGCTGAGGCTCGGCTGGTCGCGATAGGCTCGCGTCTGGACGCCTCCTGAAGGACCTTCGAAGACTCACCCGCGGTTCGGAAATGGCGGGATGTGGGAGGCCAGGCCTTTTATAGTTCGCGCACTGGCCCCATTGGCTGAGCGGGTAGCCCCTGGCCGATTTCCATTGGTTAAAATTTCTGAGGCTTAGGCAGTGTCCCCAATAAGAGAGAGAAAGGAACAGTACTGAGGGCATTGAGCCAATGAAATGGCAGCACGGAACCGGAAGAAGGCGGGACCTACGGCGGTTGCTGGGAGACCCTGGAAGCTGAAAAGGAAGGAGCGGAAGAACTACTAGAAAAGGTAAGCGAAACCTCCCACTGAGTCCTGCCTGTGGCTCAGTTGGTTAGAACCTGATTCCTGTGACAGCAAGGTTGCAGGTTAGATCCTGGTCAGGGCAAATATCAGAACCAACCGGTGGATGCATCAATAAGTGGAATAGCAAATCCATGTTCCTTCAAGGAAAAAACCAAAACGACTTGGCTGTGGGCCTCATGGATTGAGCACCCACTTTTGAACCCAAGTGTCGCTGGTTCGATTCCGAGTCAGGGCACCTACCCAGGTTGCAAGCCAGGATTCCAGCCAGGTCCTCAGCTGAAGGCAGGTGAAAGACAGCCATACACTGATGTTGCTCTCCCTTTCTTCCTCCCCCCTTCCCCTCTCTCTAAAAATAATAAAATATTTTTTAAAAAGATTAAAACAAAACAAAACGAAAAACCACACAGCAAAGGCCCCAGTGGATAAGCACGAAGGTACATATTGTAAATGCGTGAGTGAATGCATTCAGGAACTAAAGATAGGGCTCACGTGTGAGTGAATGAATGAATATAAAGCAACACCAGGAAGCTGCTGGGGTATCTTATGCAGTTGAAAAACTCAACCCCTGCTTGAAGGTCTTGTCAAGTTCAGGCCACTCCCCAGGGTCCCATCAATCATGCACATACCTGAAGGCTCCCCAAAGTTTGGGCCTCTGTGCCCCATATCCTGTGCTCCTGAGCTCCCCAAGTCCATCTGCATATTTATTTATTTACTCATTCATTCATTTATTTATTTTAGTCATATTAACAGAAGCTTCAACATTTGAATTCCTTTACAGAGGCAACATAAATTGTTGGGGAAATATAATTTACTTTTTAAACATAGATTTATTTTTTGTTATATTGATTTTAGAGAAAGAAGAGGAGAAACATTCATCTATTGTTCCATTTATTAATGTATTCATTGGTTGTTTCTTGTATGTGCCCTGACCTGGGATCAAACCTGCAACCTTGGCATAGTGGAATGATGCTCTAGCCAACTGAGCTACCCAGCCAGGACAGGAAATATAAATTTTTAAAAAATCTTCCAGCCCAGAAAACCACTCCACAAAATTAGTAGAGAAGTAAAACAATGTATTGAATAAGAATTAAACCAGAACGTGATATGCATCAGAAATTCACTTACATTGAAGACAGAAATCTCACCCTTTTATAGAGCCAAACAGACACAACCTATTACATATCCTCAAAATAATTAGTCCTGAAGAAAACGGGGCAACAACATTTGTTACCCATAGTTCACCCAAAATTTATCTGGTAATTGGAGACTACCTGCCCTTACATGTCTTGTCTTTTCTTTTTTTTTTTTAAAGATTTCATTTATTATTATTTTTAGAGAGAGGGGGAGGGAGAGAGGCAGAGAGGGAGAGAAACATCAATGTATGGTTGCCCTTCACCTGCCTCCAGCTACAGAACTGGCTGGAGACCTGGCTTGCAACCTCATTAATGTAGCCTGGCTGGGAAATCTAACTAGCTACCTTCCGGGTTCGCAGGCTGGCCCTTATCCATTGTGCCACCAGCCAGGGCATGTTGCTTTTCCATAAAAAACACTTCTCATTTCTTTAGGACACAAGATAGTTTTGCTTGGAGCAAGCCCATTGAAGTTAGAATCCTCCCCTTTCCCAGGAACTGGGAGATGGGACTGAGATCTCCTTTGATGTCTTCATTTCAGAGATAGCTCCTAGATCTTTGAGGATGACATTCCTAGCTTGGGAGAGTTCTGGGGTGCTTGAGGAAAAGCAAGGCTAACATGGCTAGAGCTGCATCTGTAGGGGTTAGAGTTGTCCAAGATAAATGGAGACATTGTGCAGAACCTTGGCCATTGCAAAGACGTACTATGTAATGTGTTCTAAGTGTACCTGGGATTTGCTTAACCAGGTAAGACTTGCGGCCTTGGAAGTGACTGTCATGAAGTTTATGCTCACAGAACTCTATGGAGCAGGAGTCAGGGCAGGCCACCTAGGGGCCAGGTGAGGGAAGTACCAGGGTCCAGAAGCCCCAGGGAGAAAACATGGCCCAGATCCTTTGCTGTTTTTTGCAGGAAAGAAATGGCAGGGCAGGTAAGCACCTTAGGATTGGCTGGTTTTAAAACTATTGTAGGATTTTGGAGCACAGGAGGTGTTGCTTGCCTGGTACCTGGCCGTGGAGTTTTTTAGGGTACAGGAATATTGACTCCTGGAGTTTAAGGGCCAGAGAGAGATGGTTAGTTTGCATATGAAGGGCAAGGTTCAGGACAGGTTGTTGGAAAAACAGACTGGCTCTGGGAGGGGCAGTCTCTCCCGCCAGTGAGGCCCCAAATGCCAAGATGACAGAAAATAAAAAATATATAGTAAATACACTGTGAAACAGGTAGCCACTGCACGGTTCTGAGCTGAACAGTAATTTGATTATAATGTATTAGAGGGTCAGTCTGAGTGCTTCATGGAAAAGAGAAAAGTAGAGTATAGGAGGGACAAGAAAGAAGGAAGATCTGTTAGCAAGTTCTCACTACTTTCCAGAGGGTGAGGGTATTGACTTCATCAATGTAGTGGGAGGAGAGGTGGTTTACCACAAAGTACAATTAACAGTTGATCAAAGACCATGACAATTAATCAAATTAGTACGGAAGTAAGTATGAACGTTATAGCTTTATAGGATGAACTAGTTGTTCCTTTAAATCTATTCCTCTCACTGCCTCTGTCAAATGTGAGGCATATTTCTGATTACCATGGTGTATGTTACAGAAATGCTTCACGACACAGAGATGCTATGGCACAATTGTTTTTGCTGTGATAAAGCCTAGGCCACGGGCCAGGGGGTTGAACTGGAAAGTGTTAACTAGTTCTCTGAGGCCTCAGTTGCTCAAATGGAACACATTCCCAAACAGAACTGGCTTTTGATCAGACCCATGAAGATCATCTGAGTCCTTGAATTTTGCACCTGGTAAGTGATTTTTATGCCTAAACTACAGACCCCGCTATATCTGTTACACCACATAATTTATGCTAACAGTGAGATTTATGGTGAATGGTGGGATTTTGTATCTTTGTCTGCTCGGGATTCTGGAGACAGAATCCATGGTCAGTTTTATAAGTATTGCGAGCCTTGATTTTAAAAATTTTGTGCCCCTGGCTGGGCAGCTCAGTTTGTCAGAGTATCGTACAGATACACCGAGATTGCAGGTTCAATCCCTGGTCAGGGCACATACAAGAAACAACCAATGAATGCATAAATGAAGTGGAACAACAAATCGATGTTTCTCTGTCTCTCTCCCAATTCCTCTCTCCTCTAAAATTCACTTTGAACAAACTTAAAAAGTAAATGGTGGCTACAAGAGAAGGGCCAGACTTAAAAGAGGTACATTACATATAGAGTGGAGCAAAAGTAGATTATGTTTGCAGGCCAGTTCCCCAGTTGGGGACAGCTAGAGACAACCGCATAGATGTTTCTCTTCCTCTTTCTCCCTTCCTTCCCCTCTAAAAACAGATAAATAAAAATCTTGAAAAAAGAAAAAGAAAAAAGGGATATTGAAAATCTGAGTGATTCCTCTAACAGGATTGGGCATTTACAGAAACCCCACCAATGACAACCAAACACATATTTTTTTCAGGCAGCCATATAGAACACTCAATACGATAAACCATATCCTGAGGCACAAAAAAACTTCCAATTTAAACAGTGAGGCCAAATGGGAAACAAACTAGAAATCAGAAAAAAAAAAAAAAAAAAAAAAAAAAAAAAAAAAAAAAAAAAAAAAAAAAAAAAAAAAAAAAAAAAAAAAAAAAAAAAAAAAAAAAAAAAAAAAAAAAGGCACGAAATACTGCCAGCATTGGGAAATAAACCACCATACTTCTAAAAAATCTATGGATCACAGAGAAGTCTTGAATCAAAAAATTGTAACATGTTAAACCTTATGGAATGAAGCTAGAACAGTACCATGAAGGAAATTAATAGTATGGGTGACCCCTTAACAATCAGGTCTGAAACGCATAGGTCCATTCATATGCAGAAATCTGCCTTATTCAAGAGCCAATTGTATTTTCAATCTGCAGTGGCAAATCAGCGTATGTGGACAGTTGACCGAGAGTAAGGTTTTATGCTGATTTTCAGCTGTGCAGGGGGAGAGTGTGTGTATGTGGTGGGGGGTTGGTGTCCCTAATCTCCACATTGTTCAAGGAACAACTGTACTTCATTCTTACATTAGGAAAGAAGTTTCAAATTAATAATCTTAACACCCACCTCAAAAAAACAAGTAACAAAATATAGCCAAAGCAAAGTAGAATAAAGATAATAACCATGATTAGAAGATCAATTAGTGAAATTAAAGAGAAAGATAATAGGGGAAACCCAATGATATAAACTGCTGATCCTTCAAAATGACCAATAAAATTGATAAATGAGAAATAAAAGGAGATATAAGTACAGACCCTGCCGCCATTAAAAAGATAATAAAAAATTACTTCAAACAGGGCTATAATAGAAAATTCAGATGAAACGTGATGACTCAGTGAAAAGGACTGACTACCCAATGTATTTAATATGAAATATACCTTCCCAATAGTTCCATACTTACCAAAACCATACAAAGACAGTTAAAAAGAGAACTACACATCATCATTAATCAAGAAATTAAACCCTGGCTGGTAGCACAGTGGATAAGGCGCAGGCCTGCGAACCCAAAGGTCGCTGGTTCGATTCCCCAGCCAGGGCACATAATCAGGTTGCAAGCCAGGTTTCCAGCCAGGTCTGTGGCTGGAGGCAGGTGAAAGGCAACCATACCTTGATTCTTCTCTCCCTCTCTGCCTCTCTCCCTTCCCCTCTCTCTGGAAATAATAAATAAATATATATATATATATATATATATATATATATAAAAAGAAATTAGAATAAAACTTCTGCAGCAAAATATAATCAATATAATGCTTTAACGATATTTATTTTAAAAGAATTATACTCCACAACCAAGTGGGGTTTATTGCAAGAATGCAAGACTGGTTCAATAATCAAAACTCAATGCGATACTGTAATATCAACAGGCTATAAAGGAAAAATCAGGTGATCATATCAATTAATGAAGATGAAACATGTGACAGAATCCAGAAAATTAATAATATAGGGAAACTTTCTAAACTTGAAACTAAAACTATGAAACTTACAACTGTTACTGTACTTGATGTAAAACTAAATGTTCCCCGCCTAGCATCAGGAACCAGTCAAGGATGTCTTTTCCTGCTATACTATACTATTCAACTTCACACGGGAAGTCCTAGCTAGTGCAATAACACAAGAAAAGGAAGTAATTGGCATACAAATTGGGAAGGAAGAAATAAAACTGCATTTGCAGCTAACATTCCTTGGCAGAAAATCCCAAGGATTCTATCCAAAGAAATGGCTAAACAAGTGAGTTCAGCAAGGCTGTTGGATATCAAAACACCCCCAAAACAGTTAATTTTTGTATCCTACTAAAGATCATGTGGAAAACTTAAATTTAAAATCAATACAACTTACTATTACTCAAAGACATAAACCTAGATAGCCTAACAAAAATGTTCAGAACCTGTATGTTAAAAATTATAAAATGCTCACAAAATAAATCAAGGATGTCTTAAATAAATGTAGTCCTATCATGTACTTGTTCATGATGCCAATTCTCAAAGTTACCTACAATAAAAATCAATTTCTATCAAAAAGAGAGTAAGACTTTTTCGGGGGGTGGGAAGAATAAGCAATCTAGGCCTGGCTGGAATAGTTCAATGAGTTGACTGCCAGCATGTGAACCAAAAGCTCACTGTATGATTCCCTGTCAGGGTTGTGGGTCAGTCCCCAGCTGGGGTCATGTGAAGGCAACTGTTTTCTTGCCCTCTCTTTCCCTGTTCCTTCCTCTCTCTCTAAAAATAAACAAAATCTTAAAAAATAAAAAGAATAGACCATCTTAAGAGCTATATGAAAAGTTAAAGGAACCAGGAAAGCTAAGTCAACTTCAAATAATATGAGAGGGATCACCTTACTCAATTTTAAGAATTACAGTCTAGCTCCAGAAATAAATAATAAATTGGGATTATGAAAAAATGTTAGGTTTCAAAACCACATTATGAATTTTTTTTTTTTTTAAATCGAAGCCTTGCCCTGACTGGTGTGGCTCAGCCCTGGCCTGTGGATGAAAAGGTCACTGGTTCAATTCCCAATCAGGGCACAAGCCGGGGTTGTGGGCCAGGTTCCTAGTTGGGAGCGGGCCAGAAGCAACTGACTGATGTACTCATGTTGATGTTTCTCCCCTTCTTTCTCCTTCCCTTCTCTCTACTCTCTAAAAGTAAATAAATAAAATCTTAAAAAATAAAATTAAAAACAGAAAGGCTTTACTAATCTTAACTGGTACAGTAAAATATGCCCATTTATACATGTGCACTTATCTTCTTAAATACGCGCCCTCAACTGTCTAACTCCTTAACATTGGATAGCAATGAATGCATACAAAATACACACTAGATCAAGGCCCTTTGCCCCTAAAACATTACTCTTGCCCCAAGTAAAGCAGATAATCCATAACAAAGTGCTGCAGGCTTAACAGAGAAGTGTCACTGCATTTTCTCTTCTAAGTCTCCTCTTTCTTAAAAAAAAAAAAAAAAAAAAATGTCCTGAGATACACTGCAATGTAAACTAAGTGAAAAAATGGAGGGGAAGGTTTTCCTTGGTGCACAGTAAGGCTGGTCACTCCTTCGTAAGTGAATTCTCAGATGCAGAATAAGGCTCTAGGCTGGGTCAATTTCTAAAATGCATCTCCCCGAGACAAGTGATCAGCAACAAAAGGTTTTTTCAAAGCAAAGATTCCTGTGGGGTTTCTCTTTGGTATGTACTATCAGATGCTATGGTAGATGTTTTCTCTGGCAAAAGATTTCCCTCAGTGTTTACATTCAAAAAGTCTTTCCCCAACAGAAGTTCTCGGAGAGTGAGGCCAGTCTGCCCACTTGTGAAGGGTGTTCCCACTTCTGTTACACTGACAGGTTTTCTGCCAGAATGCATCCTTTGATGCTGACTGAGGGATGAGCTGCGGCTGAAGGCCTTTCCACACTCGCTGCACTTATAGGGCTTCTCCCCAGTGTGGATGATGGCATGTCGAATGAGGTTAGTGCTCCAGCAGAAGGTTTTTCCACACTCCATGCACTCATAGGGCTTTTCTCCACTGTGAATCCGCTGGTGCCGTGTGAGGCCTGACCTGCGGTTAAAGGCTTTCCCACACTCACTGCACTCATAGGGCTTCTCCCCAGTGTGGATGCTGAAGTGCCGAATGAGATCTTTCCTAGTGCTGAAGGCTTTCCCACATTCTTTACACTCAAAAGGTTTCTCCCCAGAATGAGCCCTCTTATGCAAGATAAAAGTGGAGCAGTGGGTGAAGGCCCTACCACATTCCATGCATACAAAAGGCTTCTCTCCAGTGTGGATCCGCTGGTGCCTCTTGAGGTACGACCTGTGGTTGAAGGCCTTGCCACACTCGAGGCACTCGAAGGGCTTCTCCCCAGTGTGGATGACGTAGTGGTGGATGAGGGCTGCACTCTCACAGAAGGCCTTGCCACATTCGCTGCACTCGAAGGGCTTCTCTCCTGTGTGAGTCTGCTGGTGCCACATGAGGTATGACCTGTGTTTGAAGACCTTGCCACACTCAAAGCACTCGTAGGGATTCTCACTACTGTGGATGATGTGATGCCGAAGAAATCCTGGCCTGTGTCGAAACACTTGCCCACATTCTTTACAGACAAAGGATTTCTCTCCAGTGTGCCTCCTCTTGTGCAAGACAAAATTGGAGCGGTGGGTGAAGGCCTTTCCGCATTCAGTGCACTTATAGGGCTTCTCTCCACTGTGAATCCGCTGGTGCTGGGTGAGGTATGACTTCCGGTTGAAGGCCTTCCCACACTCCAGGCACTCATAGGGCCTTTCCCCTGTGTGGATCATGTGGTGTTGAAGGAGGTGCGTGCTCTTAATAAACGTTTTCCCACACTCTGTGCATTCATAGGGCTTCACTCCAGAGTGAATCTTTTCATGTCCAGCAAGGAGGTGCTTCTTATTAAACACTTTACCACATTCACTGCATTTAAACGTATTTTCCTCTTCCTGAACCATGGGATCTTTACCAAATTCACGTGAGTCAGGGTCAAGGGCAGCACCTCCTGGAGGAGGAACTGGCTTCTGCACAATCCCTGAAAACACACCGCCAGCTGTCCCCAAGCCAACATGTTCAGGGCTGCTTGAGAGCTTCTCCCTCTGAGGGTCTATCCTTGGTCTCAAGTGTTCTTCCTGTATGGATACTTGTAAAGGCCTATCCCGATCCTTGGTGTGGTCCACTTGGGAGTTCTCTGCAACTTTTTGCGATAGTTGTTCTTGGTGTGAGAATTGTTCAGACAGGGCAGGCTCACAGGTGATAGGTTCTTTGTCATCTGAAAGAAATCCCAAACACAAAAAGCCTGTCAACACAGAAGAAACAAAACCAGCCTAACAGCGAAAAACAACTGAAGATGGAAATAGTCCCTATGTGCTATGTTTTACTACCTCTGAATCCCAGGGCAGAGTACTTGGATTGGACACTGTCACAATTCCAGATGGACATGGTCGTCCAGAATAATAATGTTGTGTGTTCTGAGTTTCCTCTGAGCAAGCACATCCCCATTGCTACATGGAAACTTGGGAAGGGTATCTAATGCAGCCCACATGAAAGACAGGAAGTGTATGATGCAATGTTAACCTGTCCCCCCACCCCCACACCAAGAGAAGTGTAATCTTTGATCTAATTCCAAGAAAGTAACCTCTAAATTCTGGCACTTCCAGAATGATAGGCCTGTCTTGAGTTCTTCATGGAGGGCCCCTGGAAACACACCTGATAAATTATATAACAACAGATAACTCATTATGGGCCCCTACATATTTTATGGTAAGGAGATGACTCTGAGTAAGCTCTGGCCATGTCAGAAGATCCAACCATCTAATTTAAAAGGTAGGGCTTTGAGCCACAGGTATCAACAGGGCCTCTGGGAAGGAGGGCTGGAGACTGAGTCCAACTAGCAAAGACTCTGTGAAATGAAATCTTAAGGAAAATCTGGATACCGAAGCTCCAGGGAGCTTCCTCAGTGGGCAATGCCCTGGGCTCACACTGACACATATCGATGCCACGGGGAGACTAGTTGCTGAGGATATGGAATTTTTGTGTTTGGAACACTTCTAGCCACACATTCCACATCTCTTCTTTTTAATTATTATTTTTACTTATTATTTTTAGAGAGAGGGGTAAGGGAGAGAGGCAGAGAAGGAGAGAGACATCAATGTATGGTTGCCTTTCACCTGCCTGTAGCTACAGACCTGGCTGGAGACCTGGCTTGCAACCTGGTTATGTTGCCCTGGCTGGGAATCGAACCAGCAACTTGTGGGTCTGCAGGCTGGCACCTTATCCACTGAGCCACCAGCCAGGGCCTCCACATTTCTTCTAATTTGGATCTTTTGCCTATAATAAATATGTTAGTAAGTAGAGGGAATTTTAGAGAATTTTCTGAGTCTAGCAAATCACTGAACCTGAGAATGGTTTTGGGAAATCCCTGAACTTGAAACTAATATTAAAAGCCCTGGGCAGTCTTTTTTTTTTTTTTTAAAGATTTTATTTATTTACTTTTAGAGAGAGGGGAAGGGAGGGAGGAAAAGAGGGAGAGAAAAAGCAACCTGTAAGAAATGCACTGATCAGTTGCCTCTCCCAGGCCCCTAATCAGGGACCTGGCCCGCAACCCAGCATGTGCCCTGACCAGGGATCAAACTGGTGACCTTTTGGTTTTCAGGCTGGCATTCAACCTACTGAGCCACAACAGCTAGAGCAAGCCTGGACAGTCTTGATTTCTGTGACCTTCACCCTTAGTAGCTAACACTGCATAGGAAAGATCAGGGCTTTCCAATGGGAAGTGCCCACGATGTGAGTCCCCCTGGCACCATAAGAGCTGCCACAAAGAGAAAAGGGGAAGGGCACAGCAACCATGGGAGCCCGAAGGCATAAGAGCACTACAAAGAGAGTAAGTGGAGAGTGCAGTGGAGAAGCTGGGGACAGTGACAACTGCCAGGACAGGGCTCATATAGTAATCAGTACTGGGTGAACATGTTGAATCTGGTATGCCTGAGGAATGGTTTGGTGAAAATTGACAAAATGCATGACCTACTTGGAGAAAATGGTAACATTACAGACAAGTTCAGCCCTGGCTGGGTAGCTCAGCTGGTTAGAGCACTGTCCTAAAATGCCAGGATTGTAGGTTCAATCCCCAGTCAGGGCACATACAAGAAATCAACCTACGAGTGCATAAATGAGTAGGACACCAAACTGATGTCTCTCTCCCTCTCTCTGCCTTTAAATCAATCAATCAATCAAGATAAGGTTTGCCAGTGAAAGATTACTAATACAAAACCAATAATTCTACCCAAATGAATATATAAATTCAATTCCCTATAAAGTGCCAACCAGTTACCATGAAATCTGATGGTCTGACTGTGGATCTGCATAACTGACCAGAAAGGAGAATAAGGAGTATAGGAAAATACTAGATTTTTTAAAAAAGATTTTATTTATTATTTTTAGAGAGAGGGGAAAGGAGAGAGGCAGAGAGTGAGAGAGACATCCGTGTATGGTTGCCTTTCATCTGCTTCCAACTACGGACCTGGCTTGCAACCTGGTTATATGCCCTGGCTAGGAATTGAACCACTGACCTTTGGGTTCCCAGGCCGGTACCTATCCACTAAGCCACCAGCCAGTACTCTAATACCAGATTTTAAGGCCTGGTACTGCTGGCACAGAGAGCAGACAAAGAGGCACTGGAAGAAGCATGGACAGCTCAGGAAATACACTCACACATACAGGGAGGTGGCAGATGGTAGGAGGTGGAGCAGCTCGGTGGTAAAGCAAAGATGTGGAGAGTTTGAGCTGCATGTGTGGGAACAGGTCCGATGAAGATGCTGGAGGGACAAACTCAGGAGATGTACGTGACAGAACACAAACACGACTAGGGGTGGCTGCACACAGGGACTGACAGTGGCGGAGGGTGAGTCCTTTTCCGAGGTTGCTTCTGAGTCTCTCAGTTGCTTCAATGACAGTACCACTTGCTGATACTGGGGAGGCAGGAGTGAGCAATGTCATGCGGTCCTTGCCAGGAATGCTGACTCTGGGGGCTTTTTAAACTTTCAAGTGGAGATGTGGGGGCAAGGAGAGAGCAGAAGGCTGGGAACAGGCTCTGAGGGGCTGCTGACACTCAGAGGCTGGCCAAGCAGCCCAAGGGACCAACAGGGGGACAGAGCGACTCTGCAAGGGCACCCGTCTCCGCGTGGGATACCCCAGCACTCTTGGCAGCTCAAGTGTGGGGCAGAGGTCAATGTCACCTTGCAGCTTCGCCACACAGGAGGAATAGGGACAAGGCGGTGCCCATGTTTCTGATGGTCACTCGGGATGGCTGGGTGGAGAAGGTGGGAGGTGGCAGGCAGAACAGAGCTGGAGAGAGTAACTACACAGGGAGAAAGGCCCTTCTCCTGAGAGGTCAGTGGGCCATGCGGGCACGTTGCTCACTAGGGTAACAAGACACAAGGAAAGTCCACGGCCTGCTTTTCACGAGCTAGTCACAGTGGCTCGGATGCTGTGCTAAGCAGATCTACGAGTTAATGCAGTACGTGCTCACATCCGCTGAAAACCCACCGACAAAGACCCTGTGACTACCAGCATCTTCCAGCAACAGGCCGGGCAGAGCAGGCGACATTCACCAAACCCTCTGCTCTCAGATGGGACACGTGGCTTTGCCACACTTCCCAGCCCCATACGCCCAGGAGTGCCCAGATGCCTTGTTCCCATCAGGGATGTAAGGGGTACAGTGTGTAGGGGTGCATGTGACACCCTCCCTCCCTCTCTCCATTCTTCTCTGCCAGCTGCAGGATGTCAGGACAACCTGAAATTCGCATGCTGACAGAACTGACACAGGTCCCTGAATAACCGTGTGGTGCAGAGCTCCCTGCAGACCCCTGGACCCTGCTGTGACAGAGAAAAAGAGCTTCCATGTGCTGAGCACTGCCATTCTGTCGTCTGTCTGATCCGGAAGCTGGCTTCCACTCACACAAAGACACAATGCAATCATGCAACTTCATCACGGCCACAGAGCTGGTGATTGGCAAACCAGGCCTTGAGCCCCAAGATCCAAGCTCATACAACTCTGTCCTCTGCGAGGTCAAAGGGCCCACAGTCGAAGGCTCCACGGCTTCCAAACCACCAGACAGGGCATAATGCATCTCCCCAGGGGTCCACGACCAGGAGTCTCATGAAGGCCTCAAGGCTGCAGGGTTGTCTGTTTGCCCCCATCTTGGCTCCTACCTGGACAGGTGCTTTGGGAGAGGTCCTTCTTCACCATCCACAGCTCCCACCCGTGCTCCAGCTGGTGGATCAGCTCCGGACTGGGAACAGGACACCCTGTTCATGGAGAGAGAAAAGAGGACACAGAGTTTTTATGAGAGGAAATAAAACTTCTCAATTTATCTGGGACTTGAGGATGTGGCCCTCAGAATGAAGCTGCTCCCATCCGCACAAACAAAAAATGACACGTGACCCACAGTTCCAGGACACAAACACTATCATCGCTGGAATCCAAGTGCTGTGGCAATAACGCTCGCTGTGTAGACAGCATTCTTTCCCTCGACGCCATCACATGCAATTTCAAGTTCATTCAGCTGTTGCCGTGAGACGCTGGGAAATGCCCCACTCCTTCCAGAAGGTGTTTTCTTTTTCTTTTTTTCTAATTTTATTCTATTTTAAAGATTTTATTAATTATTTTTAGAGAAAGGGAAAGGGAAAGAGGCAGAGAGGGAGAGAGACATCAACGTATGGTTGCCTTTCACCTGCCTCCTAGCTTGCAATCTGGTTATGTGCCCTGGCTAGGAATCGAACCAGCTATCTTTGGATTCACAGGCTGGCGCCTTATCCACTATGCCACCAGCCAGGGCTCATTATGCGGTATCTACTTGTGTTCCTCCTTTTCTCTCTCAGAATAAAGTGTTTCTCTATACTTTTAAAAAAGATTTTACTTATTGCCCTGGCTGATGTGGTTCAGTGAATTGCCACGGGCCTGTGAACTGAAAGGCTGCTGGTTTGATTCCCCATCAGGGCACATGGCTGGGTTGCAGGCCAGGTCTCCAGCCAGGTCCTTAGCTGGAGGCAGGTGAAAGGCAGCCATACATTGATGCTTCTCTCCTTTTCTTCCTCCCTTCCTGCCAGTCTCTCTGAAAATAATAAATGAAATCTTAAAATAAATTAAATAAAAGATTTAATTTATTTTTAGGGAGAGAGGAAGGGAGAGAAAAAGGAGAGAAACATCAATGTGTGGCTTCCTCTTGAGTGTCCCTAGTAGGGACCTGGCCCACAACCCAGGCAGGTGCCCTGACTGGGAATCCAACCAGCAACCCTTTTGTTTGCAGGCCAGCCCTCAATCAACTGACTCATACCAGCCAGGGCTCTATTCTCTTTAGGGCAACTTACTCCTTACTTTGTAAAAATCTACTATTATCATCCCAAAGTTTCCTTAACATGATATGAAAACATCAGAGGACCCATTATTTAATCATTCTTTCAAAGAAATGTTCTGACATCTCTGGATTCTTAAGCCTTACCCCTTGCAGGGCTAATGCCTAGCATAACTACTTGCTGGGCAGCACACCTTTCATATGCAAACAATCCAAAGCCATAACCTTCCCACACCAGCCAGCATTTCCCCTGCCCTGAGTCAACAAAGACCCACCTTCTAGGAACAGCCCTAACTGCCCTAAGAGCGACTGGAAATAGTCTAACCAGCCAACCCTGAGCTGCTGCCCTGCTTCCCTACAGTTTCCTCCAGATCAGTACTGTGATTCTCTATTTGTTCTGGAAGACAGCTGTGTCCCCTTCTCTGGAGAGCTGTGACAAATTCCTTTAATGGCATTAACTTCTCCATGTCACTTATCACTAAGTCACATCCATATACTGAAATCAACTCAGTGGGGATGCTGTGGGAATTAAATGAGTGGATCATGAACAGTGCTCAGGGGACTGGTGCTGTGGTGGTGAACTGCTTTCCTTTTTTTAAAAAGATTATACCCTGGCCAGGTAGCTCAATTGGTCAGAGCATCATCCCAATATGCCAAGGTTGCAGGTTCAATCCCCCATCAGGACACATATAAGAATCAACCAACGAATGCATGAATAAGTGAGACAACAAATTGATGTTTCTTTTTTTCCCCTTCCTCTCCGTCTTAAATAAAAAATCAATATATTTTAAATATGTATATGTATTTATTTTTTAAAAGATTTTATTTGTTTTTAGAAAGGGAGAGAGGGAAAAAGAGGAAGAGAAATATCAATGTATGAGACACATCCATCCATTGTCTCTTGCACGCCCTCAACTGGGGACCTGCCTGAAACCCAGGCATATGCCTTGACCAGAAATAGAACCAGCGACCCTTTGGTAGTAGGCTGGCACTCAATCCACTGAGCCACGACAGCCAGGGCAGATTTTATTTATTTTTAGAGAGGCAAAGGGAGGGAGAGAGGGAGAGAAACAATGATCTGCTGCCTTGCACACAGCTCCAGCTGAGGACCTGGCCTGCAACCCAGCCATGTGCCCTGATGGGGAATCAAACCAGCAAACCATAGTTAAATTGCTTTCCTTAGAAATGACCCACTTTTTCATTTTATTAATTTCTTCAAGAAAGAAATCCTGCCCTGGCTGCTGTGGCTCAATTGGATTGAGCACCAACCACCCTGCAAACTGATCACCAGTTCGTTCCTGGTCAGGGTACATGCTTGGGTTTTTTTTGTTTTGTTTTTTTTTTAAAGATTTTATTTATTATTTTCAGAGAGAGGGGAAAGGAGAGAGGCAGAGGGGGAGAGAGACATCATTGTATGGTTGCCTTTTACCTGCCTCCAGCTACAGACCTGGCTTGCAACCTGGCTTGCAACCTGGTTATGTGCCCTGGCTGGGGAATCAAACCAGCGACTGTTGGGTTCGCACATGCTTGGGTGTTTTGAGCCAAGCCCTCTGTTGGGGGCGTATGAGGAGCAACTGTTGGATGTCTCTCCCACATCAATGTTTCTATCTCTCTTTCTCCCTCCCTTCCCCTCTCTAAAAAACACATAAACATGTCTAAAAAGATTAAAAGAAAAAACAAAACAAAAGGAATCCTGTATGGTTTTGCAAATGGGAAACTCACTTTCCTTGATAGCAGGTCACAATAGAAATTCAGCAATGGAATCAAAGGAATGTTATTAAGTCCTGGGGAGCTCCAGCTGCTAGCAACACCTGGCTGCCAGCTCAAGGCTCCTCTCTAGGGGTTCCACCCCAGCCTGAAGCTACTATGCCTGTAAATAGCCAAAATGAAGGTGTGATAAGATAAGATTCAACACTTAAACCCAGACTAGCCATCAAACAATTAAGAGGCAGGGCAGAGAAGACAAAAGGCACAGTGTCCTCAGGGTGCTCTCCCAGGCCAGGGGTCACATGTCCAGGCACCTTCTAGAGCAGGGTTTGCAATCTAGCAGGACTATTTCACTGGAGAAATGCTTTGTCAAATGACAAGGAGGAAGGAATCTGTCCTCTCTACTAAATGCAAGAGTACCCACACCCCAAGTGTAACAACCAGAGACATCTCCACACAGTGCTGAGTTTCTCTGGTGAGCACATCATTCTAGGGTAGGAAGCACTGGTACAGAAGGATGTAAACAGAATGAGAAAGTGGGATGAGGGAGACCTCCACCAGGTCTGGGTCAGGACACAGCACTGAGGTGAAGAATGAACTGAGAAGGGGTGGCTGCCTGAAAGACTCTCAGGCAGACAGAACAGCAAGTGCCCATGAAGTGTGCCTGGGGACGAGCTGGAGCCCAACTGGAGCAGAGCTTGGGGAAAGCATGTGAAGCAGGGCCAGGCAGGGGACCCTTTATTTTTAAAAATTTCATGGGGGAAGGGAGAGGAGGCAGAAGAGGGTATAAGGGGGATAAATGGTAATGGGAAAAAATACAATTAAAAAAAACTGTAAAAAAATAGTTACAAAATATTTAATCTACCAAGCTTTCCTAATTTTTACTTCTAATTGACACAAAACACACTTCCAGCACTGTAAATAGGCATGCCTTACCCTAAGCTCTGGGTTCTCAACCCTACTTTCCCTCTAAGTGGTCTACATGATTATCTTCAAGCACAGGACCACCTAAGCTGGTCTTTCTCAACCCTGACACTCTTGACATGTGGCCTGATGATTCTTTGTTGCGGGAGGCTGTCCTGTCCATTGCAGGATGTAGCAGCAGCTCCGGACTCTGCCCAATGGACGCCAGTACCACCCATATCCCAGCTGTGACAATCAAAAGTGGCCACAGACATTGACAAATGTTTCCTGGGGGAAAATACTGCCAACTGTTTAGAAGCACCAGGGACTCAGAAAATGAGAAACCATCATGAAGATACAAGAGCACCAAGAATCATGATCAAGGCCTCTGTTTAGAACAATACCTGGTGGTAATTGAAGGCAAAGGCCTCTTGGGGACTCACCTGACTGACCATGTTCTGAAAGAACATTCCATCATTCAGGACTCTGACAACTGGCCTGTCGGGGGGAGCCAACCAGGCTCACTCAGTCAGATCCCTTTCTGGAATGTAAAATAGGAACCTGAGACAGAGGCCAGTTTGTGCTGGGCACTAGGGGTGAAAAGTCTGGGGAAAAATGGGCTCAGTGGCCATGGCTGCCTTAAACATGCCCCAGAGAGCCCAGCAGCAAAGAAGAAAAGGAAAACAACAGAAAGAAGCAAAAATGGCTCTAGCTGGTGTTGGCTCAGTGGATTGAGTGCAGGCCTATGAACCAAACTGTTGTTGGTTCAATTCCCAGTGAGGGCACATGCCTGGGTTGCAGGTCAGATCTCAGGTTGGGGACTCACAAGAGGCAACCACACATTGATCTTTCTCTCCCTCTTTCTTTCTCTCCCTTTCCATCTTTCTAAAAACAAGTAAATTTAAAAAGGCAAAAATGTAGAGATAAGGAATCTGGGACCACAGAGAGCAGGGACTAAGGTGGCCAGTCCTATCACAAACTCCCTAAGCAGAAAATGCCATTCTGAATAGCATGACATGAGCAAACCCAGAGAGAGAAGCCAGGACAAGAGACCCAGCAGCCAGGGTGGTTCCCAGTTCCTATATCGGTCCCTCAAGGACACACACATCCTGCCTTTGGGTTCTGCACAACTCCCTCTTCCCTTCCACCACTTTCTGGAATCAAAAGGGAAACTGTGTTTCTTGCCCAAGAGACACATGGAGACCAGGAAGAAGACATGAGTCTAGAAAATGACCCAGGCTGTGGGAAGGCAGAAAGAGGGCCCTGAGACCTTCCTAACCACCAGGTCTGGAGCCAAAGGGTGGAATAAGAAAGTGGCAAGAAACCCCTACAGGGCAGAGCTGGAGAGGACTCACCTAGAGATACCAGGAGCCTGCAGGTCTCCAGCATCACCTCCTGGTACAGGATCCTCTGGGCTGGGTCCAGCTGTCCCCACTCCTCCTGGGTGAAGGTCACAGCCACATCATCAAAAGTCACAGACACCTGAAAAGTCAAACAGAGGAAGCAGAGTTGGCGCTGGAGCTGCTGGATGGGATCAGCGATCACCTCTACACCATGCACCTTCTGAGGGCCGAGCTCTGTTCGAGGCTCCCAGGGAAGTGGACAATGCTTTGAACATAACACAACAATGTGGGAAAGATGCTCCTAGGCAGGAACCATTGTAACTGACATGACATGATGAAAATGACATGTGAATTGTGAGATGCAGACAGCAAGGGCTCAAGAAAGTTAGAAGAACAAGGAAATGATGATAATATCAGTAATGGTAATAACAGATGTACCTGAGCCTCACTGATCCTGCAACTACCTGCTCCATGAGGAGTGCTCTACATCCTGGTTAAAGGGACCTAAACTCCCCAGTTCTGTCTCCTGTGGTTTGTATTCAAACTTTTTTTCTTTTTTAAATTTATTGATTTTGGAGAGAAAGGGAAAGAGAGAGAGAAACAAGCATTTATTGTTCCACTCATACATGCAAACATTGGTTGATTCTTGCATATGCCCTGAAGCAGAACAGAACCTGCAACCTTGTAGTGTCAGGACAATGTTCTAACCAGTTGAGCCATCCAGCCGAGGTCATTTATGCAAATTTTTGCTGAGAAATCCATTTCTGTCACCCCTAAAAAATTATCTGGACAAAGGAGCAGAGTGTCACCACAGACTTCACAGGAGAAACACCTAAAGGAGCAACACCTACCTGGGTAACATCCAAACCTAGACCAGCATCCCACACCCCGTGGGTCTCCCATCTCCCAGCAGAGATTCCACAACAAATCATTAGTCTCTTTTCCTTCTTGAATCCTGACTGAACTTATCCCTGAGGCCAGAACACTTCAGAACCATGGAGCACAAACAGCACCTCTGAGATGAAGAACCTTGCCCAGGCTTGTTATGGATGAAGATAGGTGACACCCTGCACACCACTTGCCACTGTGACAAGAATTGCCTTGGGCCCTGGCTGGTGCGGCTCAGTGGATTGAGCTCCAGCCTGCAAACCAAAAGGCCATCCATTCAATTCCCAGTCAGAGCACACGCCTGGGCTGGGGGCCAGGGTCCCAGTTGGGGGCCTGGGAGAAGCAACTGATAAGATCTCTCCCACAGTGATGTTTCTCCCTTCCTGTCTCTGAAAGTAAATAAGTAAAATCTAAAAAAAAAAAACATTGAACTGGCTTGTGTCCAAGTTGAGGAGGGGTGGTGATACCTTGCATTGTCACCTTTCACCCTTGCAGACATTTCTCAGCAGCTGCCGGAACCACAGCCACCCCCCACCCAGGACCTCCTTAAACAAACCACACACCGGGCCTTTGTCCCTGCACTTCTGCCTGGAGATCCCCAGGTCTTCTCCGGCTCCCACGCCTAGGGGTCACCTGTGGGTGACTAGGTGATCCAGGGCAGGCCTCGATGGGAGTTGGGATTGATGACGGGAGCCCTAGAGAAGGCCTCATTCTTTGTAAGGTTTTCTTTTTAGAGGAGGGAGGGAGAATGAGAGGGTGAGACACATCCATGTGTGGTGGCCTGTGGCCCGCAACCCAGGCCTGTGCCTGGACCAGGCATCGAACCTGAACCCGTCGCTTCCCAGGCCAGCGCTCCATCCACTGAGCCACACCGGCCAGGCTCACTCTTTTTAAAGCAAGTCGGGGACCACCCATCCGAGGCCCAACGTCATTCGTTCACGGCTCAGGCCGGGGTAAGCGGCCACCCAAGTCCACCTGCTCCGTCAAAGCCGGATGGCCATGCTCCCAGCCCGTCAGCTTCCAAATCACCGTCTCTCACCTGCGCCTGGCGGGTCGGCAACAGCGCGATCCTACGACCCGGGGGCAAGTGAGGACCTGCGACCTCGGCTGACCGCCAGGCCATAGTGTCCTAGGTGGACAGGGCGCCGCCCTCGGTGACAGCGGGGGTGACGGGCGAGCGCACAGACCCCAGAAGCCTGCGGCCTGGACAGAGACGTGCAGGTGAAGGCTGTCCGCCTCCCCTGCTGAGGATGGGGAAGCGAGGAAAGGCCCGAAGACAGGCGCCGGCCTCGCACCCAGCCAGTCAGAGTCGCCCGAGGCTCCACCGCAGAGGCAAATGGCGTCCGCGGAGGAAAGCCCGGAAGTCCCGCCCACGTGCGCCGGCTGCCGGAAATGCCCCAGGCGCGGCAGTCCTTGACCAATTCCCGCCTCGGGTGGACGGAGCACAGCCTTCCGGGAAATGTAGTCCTCCGCCCCGCTATATACACCGCGGCGTGAGGAGCCGCTGAGCCGGAGGTCGTGCTGCCACACCGCTCCGTGCTCGGGCGCGGGGAGCGGGTTCACCCGCAGTCGTTCTTCGCAGAAACAGAAACGGGAGCAGCAACCCTGACGTGAAAGAGAAACATCGATCGGTTGCTTGGCCCGTGCAACCCACACTGAGGGACCGAAATTGACGGGACATCTAGGCTGTGGAGACAAGGGAAGGTCGCCCACTTGAGGGCACGTGTAGGAGCCCCCGGCCTGGGCTCGCCTGGTGACTTGGCCGCTCGCTTTACCTCCTTCCCAGCTTTTCTTCCGGGCAACTGGCTTGAAAAAACGCTCCTGAGGAGGAGGCTGGAAATCCCCTTCCGAATGCCGTGCGCTCGCCTGTCGCGGTCCCCTGGGACTGGTTTGCATCAGAACCTCCCTCCTGTGATGTCTGACCGGAGCCCGACGGTTGGGGTCCACATCACCCGAAGGCTGTGGAGAGACCGACGTGGCCGAGGCCTGGAAGCAAATTCAGAATTTTCGTCTTCGGCCTGGTCAGCCTGACGTGAATCCACCAAGTGTCTGTCCTGTGGGCACGTCAACCTGTGACAACGCGGGGAGAGTTTCGGAGTCTGGATAGGTGTATAAATTTGGAAGGTTACCTAAAACGTGCTTCATCGTGCCTCGAGGAGAGACTGTCAAGGGAATGAAGGTGAACTGCCGAGAATGGACGGAGCACGAATTCTGGGCCAATCCCCCACCCCCTTCCGTGAAGCTGCTGATGACAAGAACCAACAAACTCATGTGAGGGGTTGGAACATCCCCCCCCAGAGGTATATTTAGGAATCTTAGAAGTCATCGTTGGTGGGTTCATGTTTTTTCTCAAATGATTGTGGAGCAAAGAGAATGGAGTGTGTCACGATTCGAAGATGCTTATGGATTGAGAAATGGAATCAGGGAGTGCAGAAAATGCTCTCGGGGATTTTATTTTTATTTTATGTTAAAATCCTCGCCTGATGATATGTTTATTGTTTAGACAGAGAGAGAGAGAGAGAGGGAGAGAGAGATTCATGTGAGAAACATTACTCCCCTTACGCACCCCAATTGCGGAACGATCCTGGTAGGTGTCCAGGGCTCGAACCCACAACCTTTTTCGTGTATGGGATGATGCTGCAGCCAACTGAGCCGCCTGGCCAGGGCAAGAGTTTCCTTTTTTAAGATGTAAGAGATGTGTATTGACAGAATGTTAACTAGGTCAAGGAGTGAAGAGTACCAGTCAGTTTCGCAAGAACTAGTAGAATATATATTGTATAAATATATGCATATATGTAGGCACATATATGTATGGCTAGTGTATATGTGAGACATTTATTTCAAGGAATCCGCTTACGTTTGTGGGCTTGGCAAGTCCAAAACCATAGGGTAGAGGGCAGGCTAGAAATTCCAGTCAGACTAGTGCTGTAGTCTGGAGGCTGAATTTCTTTCTCTGGGCCTTATTTTTCCTCTTAAGGCTTTTCAGTTGATTGGGTAAAGTCCACCTATGTTACCAAAATAAAATCCTTTGCTTAAAGCCAACATTTCAGATGTTAAAGCATAGCTATGTTAAAGCATACCTTCACAGCAACACCTAGGTTAATGTTTGATCCAATAACTAGCCAAGTTTATGCATAACTCCATCCCTTGTAAACCTAGCACCCATACACAAATCCTTAAACCATACTTCACCTCCAAAAATAAGATATACTTTTGTCTAATCAGATCAAATCTGATACTGATCCATCATTACGATGTGTCACATCACATATGAATGCAGTATGGTTCGCTTGGATCTCTTAATCTAACATTAAATTATTTCATTTTGGAATGCACTGATTGTACTTGTGACTAACAAAGAAATTTGATTGGGACTTTAAATCTTTGAGAAAAGAAAAGTATTATATAGCCATACATATTAAGTAGGAAAATCAGTCAGAACAACAGACCTTTCAGAGGTTAGGAGTTATTTTTCTAGTTCATAGTTCATATAACTCCTCCCCAAGCATTTGCTTCCATAAGACTTGATGACTGACTACACTTTCTTTCCTTGCGGCTGCCAGGAAACAGTTTCTGTTTCTTATCTTGCAGACTCATCTTTTCAGAAGTTTTAAGGGCCCTAGCTTTTAAGAAAAATGTGGGCCAACACATTTTATGTACTGGTATGAAAATATCTGTACCAGATAGCGTTAAATAAGAATACCGAGCCCTGGCTGGTATGGCTCAATGAATTGAATGCCAACCTGAGTACTGAAATGTTGCTGGTTCGATTCCCAGTTAGAGAAGCATCAGTGTATGGTTGCCTTTCACCTGCCTCCAGCTACAGACCTGGCTGGAGACTGGTTTGCAGCCTGGTTATGTGCCCTCACTGGGAAATCGAACCAGCGACCTTCAGGTTCTCAGGCCAGCACCAATCCACTGAGCCACACTGTCCAGGGCTATAAGTAAACCCTTAAAAAAAAAAAAAATCCAAGACTAGATACATTATGCTACCTTTTGGCTAATAAAAGGGAAAATTTTTTAAGGTACATTGTCTTTGCTCAAAGAAAAGTCACTCAATTTGCCTACTTGTGAGTCAGGGAATAAGTAGGAATAAAGCCTCTCATTGCTTGTCACAACATTTTGTTTTTGTGTCATACACATGTATTTCCTATTCACAAAATTTAATTTAAAACATAGGTTGTCTTTTTTAAAAAACAATTTTCTAATTTCTGTTTATTGTTTTTAGAGAAAGAAACATCAATTTATTGTTCTACTTATTGATGCATTTTTTTGTTGATTCTTTTATGTGCCCTAACCCAGGATCGAACCCATAATCTTGGTGTATCAGGAGGATGCTGTAACCAATCAAACTATTGGGCCAGGGTACCCTTAGACTACTCTGATTGCTGCTTTGACTGTTGACCCTCACAGTAACACACCCACCTTCCCTTTGAAAGTTGAGTGCCATCCTTGGCACCTGCCACATTAAGATCCAATTACTCTTATTGCATTTAGGTTTTCCAATTCTCATGACCAGTCTGGCCTACAGAAGAGGATTAAGGAGCTTTTCAAGGATGTTTGGGCTTCCCTCAAAAAATTATGTCAAAGTATTGGTGAAGGATATGTCTTATGGAGCCACATAGGATGGGTAAGTAGGTCTTTTTTAATTGGCTTTATTGGGGTGACATTACTTAATAAAATTATATATGTTTCAAGTATGCAATTCTATAACACATCATCTCTATATTGTATTATGTGTTCACCACCCCAAGTCAAGTTTCCTTCTATCAGCATTTATCTCCCCTTTACACTCTTCTATCTGCCTCACCCCCTTTCTCTCTGGTCATCACCATACAGTTGTCTGCGTCTATGAGATTTTTTTTCCTCACTTTATCCCTTCACCTTTTTCACCCAGCCCTCTGTGTGTGGGTCTTAAGTAATAGATCCGTGATAACACTTACATCTCTCTAAATTTCTGAATCTCTTCCTCTACATTAAACCATGGAAAGTTGGGCATTTCTGATGTGCTCACGGTGAGCTATCCTTTGGTCTGTGGTTCAGCCAACCAAACAAACTATTAGAGCCCTTTCTAAGTTCCTGAGCTGCAGTATTAGATGTAGCATCTCTGCTTTGTGAGCCTGATCCAACTTTATATTCCTTCCACCATTATCCCATATCCTAATGCACCTAATTCTCCAGAAAACCTGAGTAGTACTTTTGGAGTTTAATGCACCTCCTCAAGGTCACACTTAGTACCTCACTTTTAGGGGCCTCAACTTTTTAGGGACTGGAGTCTAGTTCCAGGTCTAAAATCAATGAGGGGTTTTAGGGGTGGTTTCTAAGGAGGATCAGCATTGTTTCACTTGGCAACTGCCTCAGGGCACTGGAATGCCATTCCTGTTTCCTGAGACAGTGCAGTGCTAACTCCTTCAGTGGTGGAAAGGTGGTTTTCCACTGTTGGAGGACAGACCTTGACTACCAGCAAAAAGGGCTCATCAGAATGGTGGGCCTCAGCCCTGGCTGGGTAGCTTAGTCGGTTGCAGTGCCATCCTGCTATACCAAGGTTGTGGGTTCAATCTCTAGTTTGAGCATATACTTTTGAGAATCAACCAGTGAATTCCTAAGTAAGTGGAACAACAAATTGGTATTTCTATGTGTCTGTCTGTCTCTCCCCTAAGATCCAAGGGCTCTTCTTTTGCTGTAACTTTTTTCCTGAGCCTATTTCTTTTTTAATTTTATGGTTTATTAACACAAATACAATGTGTACACAATCTGCCTATTCATTTTCTTTGCTGCGCAGCCTGGCATTGGGGTTGGTGACTGGAGGCCAGCAGGGCTGCTCTTTCCATGATGGCTTTGAGGTTCTTTGAGGGGACATCGTGAGCAATCTCAGCACACTAAGATTTGTTGCACATCAGCAGTTCTTAAATGCTCCTTGATGTTGTAGACCAGGAACTTTTGGGCAACATGTGCTTTGTTTTCTTGTTCCTATAACCAATGCTGGACATGTTGGAAAATTCCAGGTAACATCTAATAAGCTAAGTAATCAATGTATGTAAAAAGCTCTAGTTTCAGGAACTTGGAGGAATGACCCACCTTGACCATAAGCAGTTCCACCTTTGTGCCTCAGGAGGACTGCAAGCAATCAAGATAGTGTCTGAGCCATTATACTCCAGGGTCAAAGGACCACCACCCAGGACAAAGAAAGAATGCTGCAGGGTGAGAGGACCTCCACCCAGGACACAAAGAAAGAATGCTGCAGCTTTGATCTCATTAACTTTTTCCATCAATTCTAAACCCTTTTCCTATACCTTTCTGAGGACACAAAGAATGCTGCAGCTCTGATCTCATTAACTTTCCATAAATTCTAAACCCCTTACCTATATCTTCTTAAAAAAAGGCCTACAGCCTCTTGCTTCTTTTATGTGGTTGATTAGATTGGGTTGATGGAATCATTGCTTTCTTTACTTCTGGAAATAGAGCCAAGGGTATCTTTAAATCTTACCAGATTATAGCTGTCCTCTTAGCCCAACCCTCAGCTTTCAGAGTCATAACTTATCACACATAGAGCTCATTCTGGAAAAACCAGAACCAATTCAGAAAATTCATCCTTAATATCTACATTGAGAGTTAAATTTTAAAAAATTACGCAAAATTGAGCAGAGTCATCATCTGATGAGACTCAGTAAGTACAATCATCCTTCAGTATCATCAGGGGATTGGTTACAGGACCCCTGCAGGTACCAAAATCTGAGGATGTCCCAGTACCTTATTTAAAATACTGGAGTGTTTGCATATAACCTGTGTACACCCTCCTATATCCTCTAAATCATCTTCAGATTACGTACTATACCTAACTCAATATAAATGCAATGTAAATAGTTGTCATCCTGTATTGGTTAGGAAGTAATGACAACCTCATATCTGTATTTTACTCCAAAACCTGATTTTACTTCATCATCTGATGAAACTCAATAAATATATGTAAAATGTATAAGTGAATGACTCTTCACCTGTTTTGCCAATTTTTCTGTTTGGTTGTATGTCTTATTCGTAATTTTAGGAGATTTTATACATATGTTCCCAATACTGTTTACTCTTGTTTACACAGGTAATATATATAACACTGTAGAAAACTCACAAATTTAAACAGTTCAAAAGTAAAGTGTGCACCCTGGCTGGTGTGGCTCAGTGGATTGAATGCCAGCCTGTGCACCAAAAAGGTCACTGGTTCAATTCCCAGGGCACATGCCTGGGTTGTGGGCCAGGTCTCCAGCTGGAGGCAAGCTGGAGGCAACCACACACGGATGTTTCTCTTCCTCTCTTTCTCCCTCACTCCCCCTCTCTCTAAAAAGTAAATAAAATCCTTTTTCAAAAATGTGATTGGGGAGTACTTAAAATCTCACTCTAGAAAAGGTGAGCTTGAGTTGCAAATGGAAAACAAAATAAAGACAAGAATTCTTTGGATAAATGAAATTATTACCGTGAAGTACCTTCTCAACATATATTTTTAAAGGTTATTTTAATTTTATTTTATATTTTTAAAGATTTTATTTTTGTTTTTAGAGCTAGAGGAAGAGAGAGAGGCAGAGGGGGAGAGAGACATCAATGTATGGTTGCCTTTTTTCACCGGCCTCCAGCTACAGACCTAGCTGGAGACCTGGCTTGCAATCTCATTATGTGCCCTGGCTGGAGAATTGAACCAGTGACCTTTAGGTTTGCAGGCCAGACCCTTACCCACTGTGTCACCAGCCAGGGCTCACAATATTTTTTAAAACACCAGTCTTTTGAAAATTATTGGCCATTATGCAAAGTAAATTCTCTAAAATCAGCATCTTGTCCTGGGTGAGATCCATTTCTATTCAAATATTTTCTATTTTATTGGGAATTGGAAACTATAATGGAGGTTTTGACAAATTCCCATGTTCACTGATTCTGATATTCTTGAATTTCCTTTCATTTTTCTCACATGAGAAAAAAGTTTAGTTAACTCTGAATTTGATAGCAATTCTGCTCTAGCAATGTCAGTGTTGATAATTGTTAGTTGCTAGAATACTGTTTTCTAGTCAACTGTAGAACTGCTCCTTATTATTTTTATCCATTTTCTACACTTTTTTTCATTTTCCTGAACATTGCACTCATTGACTTTTTAGATGATATATGTATGTCCTCACCCAAGGATATGTTTATTGATTTTAGAGAGAGGAGTGGAGAGAGAGTGAGAAATACCAGTGTGAGAGAGAAACATCAATCTGTTGCCTCCCATATGTGTCCAGATCAAACCCACAACCCTTTTGTGTACAGGTCTACATACTCCAACTGAGCTACCCTGCCAGGACCAAGACGTTTTAAAATTGTATTTTTCTACATAGAATAGTGAATTTATTCATGATAAACAACAAAAATTTCACGTAAAGAACTTGCAAAGATGTGTAGGATGGTCCTGCAATGTATGCATTTTAAAATAACGCTGGTGTAAGATTTTAGAACTGGAAAAACCATTACAGACTCTTGAAACCTCAGTTTGACCTGGTGTAAATTATTAAGTTTCTATTAATAGGAGAAAAGGAGTCCTATACAGTCTTTCCTTGATTCTATCAATCATTTCCTTCTAAGGAATAATGGAATTAGAAAAGGTGGAACTTGAGAATCATCTGTACTGATTAATGGGAGGGGCTGGTCATATAAAACAAGCCTTGCCACCCAGCTGCTGTCTCCTGATTGAAGGCCGAAACGTCTCTCTTCAGACACCGCTGGAAACCATTCTGCAAATCGGTAAGTTCGCACACATGACTGCGGTTTCAGGTCCGTTGGTTTGGGGGGGAAATTGGGCTAAAACCCTGTAGGATTATCAGAAGCTGTAAAAGTTCCATTTCTCAAACTTCTAAATTGCTATGGTGGGGTGAAGGAAAACTGTTTCCTCCCATGGGATGCAAAATATAAGCTGTTTTCCATACACTTGAGCATTGGGAATTTCACAGAGATGCAGACATCCAAGAACTAACTAAATAAGATAAATTCTTGCTATAGGAATGAAGGTGGGGAAGAGGAGAGGGAGCGAAGACAAGCTCAAAGACAGAAACTGGGGAGGCATCAAAAAGTTCTGAGACCAAGCCCTGGCTGGTGGCCCAGTGAATGGGTGCTGGCTTGTGAACCCAAAGGTCCCTGTTTCGATTCCCAGTCAGGGCACATAACCAGGTTGCAAGTTAGGTCTTCAGCCAGGTCCGTAGTTTGAGACAGGTAAAAGGCAACCACACACTGATGTTTCTTTCTCTCCCTTTCTTCTTCCCTCCCTTCCCTCCTCTCTAAAAAGTAATGAATAAAATCTTTAAAAAAGTTTTTTTTTTTACCAGCCCTGGCTGGTAGCACAGCGGATAAGGTGCTGGCCTGCAAACCCAAAGGCCACTGGTTTGATTCCCAGGCAGGGCATGTGACCAGGTTGCAAGCCAGGTCTCCAGCCAAGTCCCTAGCTGGAGGCAGGCGAAAGGCAACCCCTCTCTGCCTTTCTCCCTTCCTCTCTCTCTGGAAATAATAAAATTTTTAAAAAAAAATTTTTACCAACTCTAGGAGTGACTCTGGACATCTAGTCAACTTAAAAAATGAAGATAGTTTAACATGGCTGGTTTTTAAGGGATGCTTTCCACTTAATTTCTTTAGTTTGGCTTCATGCCAAATAAATTGTGGCTCAAAGCAAGGTGGAATAGTATAATATTCTATCCAAAGAAATGTTTTCTGCAATATTTTTTCTTCACTAGAGTGATGAGATGAAACATCTAACTGCTAAAAACTTCAGCACTTTGAGTTCTGAGAATTTAAATTCTGAATGTGTAACAAGCTGAACTCAATCTAAGAGGATTTACATTGACTGTTGGAAAATTATGAGAAAAAAAGTTCACAGACCAGAAGGTCTTTTTGTGGGTTGGGGGGTGGCTTTCACCTGCCTCCAGCTGGGGACCTGGCTGGAAACTTGGCCTGCAACCTGGGTATGTTCCCTGACTGGGAATCAAACCAGCAACAATACTTAGGTTTGCAGGCCTGTGTTCAATTCACCGAGTCACACCAGTCAAGGGCTGTTTTTTTAATTTATTGATTTTAGAGACAGAGTTCCTGCAATGTTCCTCTCCCAAATGTCTGCATTGTTCCCTCTCTAACTGGCTTCCGGTCTTTGCTCAAAACCTTTTCTTTTTTTCTTTTTATTGCATTCGTTGGGGTGATGATGGTTAACAAAATTATACAACTTTCACATGCACAATTCTACAACACATCATCTGCACATTGTATTGTGTGTTCATTGCTCCCAATTAACTTCTTTCTCAGTGAGATCTTTTCTGACTACTTAACTTAAAATTGTGACCTTGCCCTGGTCGCGTTGCTTGGTTGGAGCATGGGCCCGTACACCAAAGGTTTTGGGTTCATTCCTGGTAGAAATGCATCCCCCCCCACCTCTCTAAAACCAATAAACTATCCTTGGGTGAAGATTAAAAAAAATTGTGACCTTACCCCATGAATTTCTTCTTTTTCTCCTTTTTTTCATTAACACTTTATTTCCTTGTTCACTCTCCCCTCCCCCAGAGAAATAGTCACCACCTGACATATTATATATTTCACTTACTTGCTTTTCATCTCCCAACCCTCTCCGAGAGGTGAGGGATATCACAATGCCTGGTGTCTAGTTTTTTAATTGATGCTCTCAAAGTAATTTTAAAAAGATACACATATATATATTAGAGATGGGAAGGGAAGGAGAAACAGACGTGAGAGAGAAACATCAGTTGCCTTTACTAGGCACCTGGAACCACACAGCCTGTTGCTTTGCTGCATGAAGTGCAACTAATTGAGCCGCGCTGGTCAGGACATCATTGGCTAACAATTTAACTAAGGACTTCTTGAAGGTTATGGAAAGCTCTTTTCCTTTTTTTTTTTTCAAGATTTATTTATTTTAGAGAGAGGGAAGGAAGGAAGAGGAAGAGAAACAATAATGTGCAAGAGATACATCTATGGATTGCCTCTCACACGCCCCCAACTGGGGACCCGGGCCTGTGCCCTGACCGGAATCCAACCAGCGACCTTTGGTTTGCAGGTCCAGCATTCAATCCACTGAGCCACGACAGCCAGGGGCTAATTTTATTTTTTTAATTTACATTTATTTTGTTGTTTGTATATATTTTTTCAATTACAGTTTACATTCAATATTATTGTGTTTTAGTTTCCACAGCTTGATTGATTTTAATGTGTACGTCATGTAGGCTTATGCATTTCTTTAAATCCTCACTGAGGGAATACTTATTGATTTTTAGGGGGGGTGGGGGAGAGAGAGAGACATCAATTTGTTGTTTCACTTGTTTTTGCATTTGTTGGTTGATCGCTGTTGACTGGGAATCAAACTTGCAACTGACATTGTCAAATGCTGCTTCAGTTCACTGAGCTACCCAGCTAGAGTTTGCATGCATTTTCTTGATTCAGGTTGTTCCTAATCCATATAAACAGAGCACAACAGTTTTTCATGGTTTTTGAAAACCCAGCGAAGGCATTCAGATCAGCTGGGAGAAGTTTTAGAATCAGCCTTCAGTATTTAAGGGTTTATAAGCTTTGGAACGTTTTTTCCAGAGTAAATCTGGGTGGGTTCTGCTTGAAAAGAGGAAATGACCCAGCTTGAACCTGAAGTTTGAATGTATAAAGTGACTTACTAAATCATTCTTCTCACCACATCTTTTCATAGCAATGAGTAGTAAAAGACGAAAGCGCACCAAATACACAGACCATCAATTGAAAATCCTCGTCCAGTTATTCAGGTACCAGCCTTACCCGGATTACCCTATGAGGCAATATCTTGCTCTGGAACTGGGCATTGAAGAGCCTAGAATCCAGGTAATTTACAAGCTGTTTTCCACAAGAAAAGTAGAAAGGGTAGCCAGGGGGACCAAGAATTGAGCACATATGATGTGCCAATGCGCAGAGGGCATTTCGGGGAGTGGCTTGATTGACATGCAGAATAAAGTCATAAGGATGTCGCTCAGTCTCACTTCGCAAATGTAAACGCTGACGTTGAAAGAGCTCACAGGAGTGGGAGGAAGTGTGTAGGGACACCAGAAGAGAGGAAATGCTTGAGCTGCTGTTTTTCATGTTTATTTATTGATATTAGACAGCTAGAGGAAAGAAGAGAGAGAAATCAAATTTGTTGTCCCACTTATTTATGCACTCTCATTGGTTGATTCTTCATTTTATCCTCACCCAAGGATATATTAGAGAAAGAGAATGAAATAAACATCAGTGAGAGAAACACTGATTGGTTGCCTCTCATACCCTGCAACCTTGGCTTAATCAGGATGACTCTTTAACCAACTGAGCTACCTGGCCAAAGCAGTTTTTTTTTTTGTTTTTTTTTTTTTTGTTAATTTTATTGGTCAGGGCAGTTCTTTTTGTTCAATTGTATGTTTTAAGTGTAAAATTCTAAAATAATCACTTATCTATTGCATTGTGCGTTCACCATCTAAAGTCTATTTGACCCTCTTTATCTTCTTTTACCTCCCACCACACACACACACTGTCTTCTCTGGTAACCACCCATACTGTTTTTTATTTTAAAAATATATTTTAAAGCCCTGGCTGGTAGCACATTGGATAAGGTGCCAGCCTGCGAACCCAAAGGTTGCAGGTTCAATTCCCCAGCTACATAACAAGGTTGCAAACAGGTCTCCAGTCAGGTCTGTGGCTGGAGGCAAGTGAAAAGCAGCCATACATTGATGTATCTCTCCCTTTCTGCCTCTCTCCCTTCCCCTCTTTCTAAAAATAATGAAATAAAACCTTATTGATTATGCTATTACAGTTGTCCCAGTTTTTCCCTCTTTGCCCCTCTTCACCAGGTACCCTCATTTCCTCCCGCTCCCCCACCCTTAGTTCATGTCCATGGGTGATGAATATAAATTCTTTGGCTACTTCATTTTCTATACTGTTCTTTACATCCCCTCTGTTTTGTACCTACCAAATTAGTACTTCTTAATCCCTGCACCCTTCCCACTATTTTTCCCTTTTTCGCCTAACTGATAACCCTCTATATGATCTTCATATCTATGATTCTGTTTCTGTTCTGCTCGTTTACTTAGTTTGTTTCTAAGATTCAATTGTTAATAGTTGTGAATTGATTGCCATTTTACTGTTCATTGTTTGATGTTCTTTTTCTTACATAATTCCCTTTAGCGTTTCATATAATAATGGCTTGGTAATAATGAACTCCTTTAGTTTTGCCTTGTTTGGGAAGCACTTTACCTTCCCTTCAGTTATTTTTTCAGAGACTTTATTTATTTATTTTTAGAGGTGGGGAAAGGGAGAGAGAGGAGGGAAACATCACACCTGCCCACAACCCAGGCTGGGTGGTCTGGTCTGAGGCTGGGATCCCTCATTCCTGGGGTATCCCTCCTGATTTTTATTCACCACATGTGGACATGGGACCACCTGTTCTGCCTTTCCACATCTCTTCGTGCATCTCTGCACCTCCACCCTTCCTATCCATCTGGATGAATGTGGCTTCTTAAAATGTTTGGTTAAAAAACAAAAAACAGAAATTAAATGTTTGGTTGTTGGACTTCCAAACAGCTCAATTTTTCTAAAGTTTCTGGGTGATATTTGTCTTGAAATCGAGTTGCAATTTTTGCTGTAGCTGTGTGAGGAGGTAAGGTATGTTTACCTATGCCTCTGTCTGGACCAGAAGTTCATACTATTGTTTGTGTCTGAGTTTGGTGAGTTTGTTCGTTTGTTGCTTTCTGTTTTATGTCCAACAAATTCTTTGAGTTGGTACTTAAATAACCATGGTGTCTATTTACTAGCCTAAAAGATTAGTATAACAAATAACCGTCAGGATCAAAGTGTGAATGTTCTAAATACCAGGCCTTGACCTGAGATTTAGTCAAGTGGGACAGCTATCAGTAATAATCCTGAGCTTAAGAATGATTCCCTTTGGATTTAAAAAAGAGAGAGAAAGGCAGTATGGGGCTGAGATGACATAAACATTTAATTCCCTTTTCCTCACTTAGGTGTGGTTTCAGAATCGAAGAGCTAGACTCCGAGCCCGGAAAAGATCACAACCTGAGGACTTTGAAGGAAACCAGGATGAAGATCAGCCCATGGAGTTGAGCGTGTTCCAGCAGGACTACTGGGGTATCCAAATACCTCTGTCTAGTAGTGGAGCTACCTAGTACTCTGAGCAGGGAAAGAATATTCTCTCTCTCTCTCTCTCTCTCTCTCTCTCTCTCTCTCTCTCTCTCTCTGTGTATGTCTCTCTGTCTCTGTCTCAGGGCCTCCTGGTCCATGTCTTCTCTCTAGCAAACCAACCAGACATTGTATGTCTTCTGGAACCTTCCTCCTGGAATGGGTCTTTGCCAAGGAAACACAACAGGTTCCACATTAGATGGATAGTGGGACAGGTTTGGGTTCCTTGTTTGCGTTTGTGAACTGATCTCTGCAGTCTTGCACTGACCCTAGGTGGAGAAGCTAGATGGAATCAAACCAGCTTCACTTCCACCCAGTTACAAACCCTCATCTTGGCATTTGAGACCAACCCTTTTCCTGGGATTGAGTCCAGAAAACAACTCTCTGAGGCAATTGGGCTTCCAGAGTCAGAAATCCAAGTAAGTGATGAGGAATTTGATGGCTCCATCTACCAGGGTTGGGGATGTATGGAAAGGAAAGCCACAGCAGCTCTGAGCCAGGTGCATTCCCACTCTGGGGCCTTCCAAGAGCTTTCTTTCGATCTGTTAGGCTCTACCGCCAGGAACCTATCATAACATTGTATTCTGTGTGCTCTGAGCAGTAACACACATTAAGAATTGGTTGAGCCCTGGCTTAGTGGCTCAGTTGATTGGAACATTGTTTTGTACACCAGAAGGTTGTGGGTTCAATTCCTAGTCCCAGCACATGCCTGAGTTGCAGGTTTGTTCCCCGGTTGCAGGTTTGTACATGAGTGTTTATATAATTATGTATGAGTATATATAATTCACACATCTAACATGCATGTGTATGTGTAATTTATGGGTACAAGCGAGAAGTAGCAATGTCTGATGGGATGAAAAATGTCTTCCTAGAAAAATATACATTTTTGACAGAAAGATGGGGTAAAATTCTAGGCAGAGGGAAGAGCTGAAATATAGACATGGTACTTTAGGGATAGACCAGTGTTTATAATGAGGGGATCATGGGACTTGCAGGATATGAAACCAGTTACTAGGTCGTGAAGGGATGAGGACTGAGATGCAGAATTTTTTAAAAAAGATTATTAGAGGCCTTGGCTGGTGGCACAGTGGATAAGGCACCAGTCTGCAAACCCAAAGGTCACTGGTTCGATTTCCAGCCAGGGCACATAACCAGGTTGCAAGCCAGGTCTTCAGCTAGGACCATAGCTGGAGGCAGGTGAAAGGCAACCGTGCATTGATGTTTCTACTCCCTCTCTGCCTCTCACCCTTCCCCCATCTCTGGAAATAATAAATAAAATCTTTAAAAAAAAAAAAGATTTTTAGTGAGAGGAAGGGTGAAAGAGAGAGAGAAAAACATCTCTGTGAGAGAAACATCCATTGGTTGCCTACACACCCTGACCAGGGAGCAAACCTACAACTGAGGCATGTGTGCCAACTAGGAATTGAACCTGTGACATTTTGTTTTGTAGAATGACACCTAACCAATAGCCACACTGACCATGGCCAGAATTTTGAACTTTATCTTCAGACCTGGTAGACTTTCCTGGATATCACATGTAATGTCAATGATTTTGGAATTAGGCCTAAAATGAGCCACCTCTCTCCCACCTTAGCCTTTTGGGGGGGGGGGGGGAGGCATTGATGAGGCTTGCATAACCTGTTTCTTTCATTAATTACTTTTTTGTTTTACCCACTTAGACTTGGTTTCAAAATCGAAGATACGATCTCAATGTCTGGAAAAATATAAAACCGAATGAATTTGTAGCACAGAAAGAAGGCTAAGACCCAGATCTGTGACACACGAGAGTTCAAGGTAATTAATCAACCTGTGACTCCCACTTTGGCTGAAAGGAGAGCATCCTGAATACATAGACTTTTTCCATGTGGTGGCACTCTCCAACTTCCTCTTGGAGGTGAAAGACTCCCACTCAAGTCCTTATCAGGCTCACTAGAATTCTACTGGGGATGGGCCATGTGAAATTTTTTTTTTTAAAGATTTTATTTTAGCCCTGGCTGGTAGCACAGTGGGTAGGGCACCAGCCTGTGAACCCAAAGGTCGCTGGTTAGTTCCCTAGTCAGGGCACATGGCCAGGTTGTAAGCCAGGTCTCCAACTGGGTCTGTGGCTGGAGGCAGGTGAGAAGCAACCATCTGCCCCTCTCCCTTCTTCTCTCTCTGGAAATAATAAATAGAAGTTTAAAAAAGATTTTATTTTAGCTCTGGCTGGTGTGGGTCAGTGGATTGAGCACTGGCCTACAAACCAAAGGGTCCCTGGTTCAAGTCCCAGTCAAGGCACATGCCTGGGTTTCAGGCTGGGTCCCCAGTTGGGGGCACATGAGAGGCAACCACACACTGCTGTTTCTTTCCCTCTTTATCCCTCCCATTCCCTCTCTCTAAAAAAATTTTTTTTAAAGTAGTATTTATTTACTTTTAGAGAGGGGCAGGGAGGGAGAAAGAGGGAGAGAAACATCAATGTGTGAGACATTTGATCAGTTGCCTCTTACACACCCCTAGTGGGGACCTAGCCTGCAACCCAGGCATGTGCCCTGACTGGGAATTGAACTGGGGACCTTTCGGTTTGTAGGCCGGTGCTCAATGTAGTGAGCTGCACCCGCCAGGGTTAGAAGGTGAATTTTTTGTTCACTGGTATCTCCCAGTGCTTGGTACATGGTAAACAAACTTTTTTTTTTTTCCTTTTAATTCTCAAGTGAGAATGTTTATTGATTTTTAGAGAGATAGGAAAGGGGAGAGAGAGAAAGAGAAAGATCAGTCAGTTGCCTTTGCTCTGTAAGCGATCAAACCTGCAGCCTACATGTGTGCCCTGACGGGGGTCAACCACAATCTTTTGGTACATCGGATGATGCTCCAATGAACTGAGCCACCCAGCCAGACCAGTGAACTTCTGTGGCACATACAACTGAGTTAGTAGAGAAATGAATCCTTAGGTGGTAGTAGGTTCCATGTTGGACTAAAAAGGTGGGAAAGGGTTGATTTCCACGTTGTGTGTATAAACTGGCTTTGATTTTCCTCTCCCCTTAACTTTTCCTCCTTAGGTACAGAAGCTACACACAATGGCACCCATCTCACAGGCAACTCTTTTATTTCTCTGAATCCAAAACAGGATGGAACGGGAGACAAATCAGTGTATTTGATGTTAATTGGCCTGGGCTCCAAATCTCTCACACTCTTCATGGGGACATGCCCTTCTAAACATACCCCAGCTTCTCTGGAGGCTGAGCCTTCTGGAGATGATAACAGGGACTTCAGGACGCAGACAGACATGAGGCACCACACTTCAGCAGACATCAAAGAACATCAGCAGACATCAAAGAACATGACAAATTTATTCACATCTGTCCTGGCATGTGTAGCTCAGTGGATTGACCACCAGCCACTGATTTGAGTCCCAGTGAGGGCACATGCCTGGGTTGCAGACTGGGTCCCCAGTTGGTGTGTGTGAGAAGCAACATCTCAACATCTCTCACACATTGATGTTTCCCTCCGTCTCCTACCTCTCTTTTGCAAAATAAAATCTTTTAAAAGAAAAAAAGGAATCAACCAATTAATGTATGAGTAAGTGGGACCATAAATTGATGTCTCTCTCCCTTCCTCAGTCTCTTAAAAAACTAAGCATAAAGAAACTTTTGGGGGTGGTGGACATGTCATCTGCTACATTGATTGTGCTTATGGTGTTATGACTGCATACATATATCTAAATGCATGAAAACAAATCAAAATCACATAACACTTGTTTTTATTTATTTTTTCTTTTTTAATTTTATTGTTGTATTACATCCATCCCCTTTTTGCTCCCCTCTGTCCCCCTCCCCACCCACCCATTCCCCCCAAAGTCAATCCCACCTGTTGTCCATGTCCATGATTCCTTTATACTAGGTTCTTGTCTAAACTGCTCCCCTTCCTTGCCTCTTCCTCCCCGCTCCCCCCAACTCCCTTCCCCCTGACCATTGAAGGCCTTAGTCACTGTATTCATATATTTGATTCTGTTTTGCTTGTTGTTAGTTTTGTTCATTGTTGTCCTGTAATGGGTGAGATCATATGATATTTGTCCTTTACTGACTGGCTTATTTCACTAAGTATAATACTCTCCAGTTCCATCCATGTTGTTGCAAAGGGTACAAGTTCCTTCTTTCTTTCTGCTATATAGAATTCCATTGTGTAAATGTACCAAAGTTTTTTGATCCAATCATCCACGGATGGGCACTTAGACTGTTTCCAGCACTTGGCTATTGTAAATAGTGCTGCTATGAACATAGGTGTACATAGGTTCTTATGAATTGGTGTTTCAGGATTCTTTGGGTAGAGTCCAAGTAGTGGAATCGCTGGATCAAAAGGCCGTTCCATTTTTAGTTTAAGGAAACCCCATACTGTTTTCCATAGTGGCTGCACCAGCCTGCATTCCCACCAACAGTGCACGAGGGTTCCCTTTGCCCCACATCCTTGCCAACACTTGTCGTTTGTTGATTTGTTGATGATTGCCATTCTGACAGGTCATGTAACATTTTTTAAAACATCAATTAGGATAAAAGCAACATTAAGGAATCAGAAGAATTTCTGATTTGCAGGGGACTCAATTTAACGGAAGAACCCAGGGTTAGAAAGGTAAATGAGTTCAGCTGTTAGAGTCACCTTACAAAGACCCTTTAGATAACTTCTACCACTATCTACTGGCAGCATAAAGGAATTGCCACAAAAATTCACAGATGAGATTTGCACCATAAAACAAGATAAAATTCAAAGGAGGTATTTTTTTCAGGAATATATAGAGTCACTGTGTTCTCATAAACTGCACAGACATTAAAGGTAGAAGAAAAAAGTTTCCCAAGGGGCTCTTAATTCCCCCTATCTTAATGACTTTAATGCTTTCTTGCACAATGAATGAAATCTTTAAAAAGTGGCTCTGGCTGGTGTGGCTCAGTGGATTTAGCACTGGCCTGAGAATCAAAGGGTTGTCAGTTTAATTCCCAGTTAGGTCACTGGGTTGTGGACCAGGCTCCTAGTTGGGTTACACAGGAGGCAACTGGTCTGTGTCTCACACAGGGAAGTTTCTCTTTGTCCCTCCCTTTCCCTCTGTAAAAATAAATCCCTGGCTGGCGTGACTCAGTGGATTGAGCACTGGCCTGTGAACCCATGTGTCAGGGCACATAACCAGGTTGCAAGCCACGTTTCCAGTATGGTCCCCAGCTGGAGGCAGGTGAAAGTCAACCATACATTGATGTTTCTCTTTCTTCCTTGCTCCTCCCCCCTCTCTGTAAAAGTAATGAATAGAATTTTAAAATAATAAAACTCTTTAAAAAAAAAACCTGGAAAAGACCAGGCCAAAGAGTTGAGTTGTTCAGAGTGGCATTCCCACACAAAAGTTGTGGTTTAATCTGCACACACAAGAATCAGTGAATTCATGAATAAGTGGAACAACAAACCAATGTCGCTTTCTTCCTCTCAAACTCAAAAAATTAAAAAGCAAGGACAGAAGAGGAAAAAAGGATAAAAATAGAAAAAGACCCTGGCTGGTAGCACAGTGGTTAAGGTGCCGGCCTGCGAACCCAAAGGTCGCAAGTTCGATTCCCCAGCCAGGGCACATAACCAGGTTGCAAACCAGGTCTCCAGTCAGGTCTGTGGCTGGAGGCAGATGAAAGGCAACCATACATTGATGTCTCTCTCCCTCTCTGCCTCTCTCCCTTCCCCTCTTTCTAGAAATAATGAAATAAAATCTTAAAAAAAAAAAAAAAAAATAGAAAAAGAAATTTGGGTTATTTAGAGCAGGGGCTTCTCAGAGTAATGTTCCTAGATCACCTAAACCAGAAACTCCAGAGGAGGGCCAGCAGTCTGTTTTTTACACCCTTAACCTCCTCTCCACCATCATGGATTCTGATGCAGCTCGATTGGGAGATTTGAAAAGATTTTACTTATTTTAGAGAAGGAAAGGAAGAGAGAAAAACAGACCGGAGACCAAACCCACAACCCAGGCACATGCCCTGACGGGGAATCAGGCTGACCACCTTTTACATCACTCAGTGGCCAACACTCAGCCACTCCACTGAAGGGTGTAATTCAGTTTGTTCGTTGGCTTGTGTTTGTTTGTTTTTAACTAGGCAAAGGTGTTTATTAATCTTGGCTTCAAACTTTATTCCCAGGCTTCTTCAGCTTAATTAGCTGCAAAGAATGGTTTCTGTAGAAGCAAACACTGGAAGGAGCTGCCGACCCCAAGGCGCTAGAGCTGAAAAATATTAGAGATCTAGATTTTATCAGATCCATACGCAAAATGTGAAAAAGCAGTCATAGTATGAAATAGAAGCTCCCCAGGAACGTCTTCACGTTCTTCCTCTTGGGCCGTTGACTCAATTCGGTTTGCTTCAACTCTTGGAAGTCGCACCAAAATGCCCCACAAGATGTGGAAGTTCGGGGTCCTCCCCCTCTCCCGTAGCAAGTGGTGCTTTTCCATCCACAGATTGTTTGGGCAGAGCTTCAGCTAATCTGAAACTAGTCAGGCTGTCTGCGTTTCTGTCCGCCTGATCTGTCTCCGTGGGGCCTGTGATGGTGAAAGTGTTTGCTGCTAGAGATGCCTGAACGTTAGGGTTGTTCAAGTGGATCACAGTTCCTTGCTTTGGGAACATCTTTACCTCTTCAGCACCAGAGAGATTGTTGACCCCTAACTTCTTGAAGGAGAACTGAAGTTTTTAATCATCTGTAGCTGTTCTGGGAACCACCACCTTCTTTCTACGAGCAGCGCCTTTTGGCAAGTTTCTCTTGGTTTATGATAGCTTCTTTCCTCTTGTTGGAGAGAAAACGGGGTGGCGCGGGGGAGCAGAGCTGGTTGCTCAAGGGGTTCTTTGGTGGACGAGCTGAGAATCTCAGTTTTGAGGTGCCTTTAGGGCTGTGGTTTTCTACCGGGGCAATGCTGCCACCTGGTGGACATGTGGGGCATGTCTTGAGCCATTTTTGTTGCCACCAATAATAAAATAATACGGTGGGTCGGTGCTAGGGGACCCACTGGGTCAAGGCAAGGAAACAGGGCATCCTCCTACGACAAAGAATTATCCAGATCCTCTTCTGGCCGTCTGACTCAGTTGGTTGGCGCGGCTTCCTATGTACCAAAAGGTTGCAGATTCCACCCCTAATCAGGGCTCATGCTTATGCTGGAGTTTGATCCCGAGTCAGGCAAGTACGAAATGGACATTTCTCACATAGATGTTTCTCTCTCTCTCTCTCTCTTTCTGTTCCTCTTTCTCTCAAATTAATAAACATCCTCTGATGAGTATTTTAAAAAATAAAAAGTCCAGTTCCAAATGCCAATAGTGCCCAGATTGAGAAACCCCACACTTTATGGAATTCACCCCCATTTACCCCTTTCATCTGTCTTACCTCTGCCAACTTTATACATCCATGGGACCCCCATCTATGTGTCTGACCCTCAAAATATTTAACAACCCCTAGGGCACTAAGCAATCCTAATGAGGCCCTGACTCATTATATGGACCCCCCTGGCCTGTGCCTACCTGCCTGTGGGCATTTCCGTATAGTAATCCTTGCTTACTCATGAGCATGTCTCAGATTTATAATTTTTTATTATTAAAAAATGTTTAATGACAGTGACATTCAACATTATATTAGTTTCAGGTATAGCCTAGTGACTGGACATTTATGTAATTTACCAAGTGATCCCTTCAATAAAGTCTACAATCCAGCTGACACCATACAGAATTATTACAATTTTATTGACTGTACTTCCTATGCTGTACTTTACATCCCTCTGACTATTCTGTATCTGCTCATCTGTACTTTTTAATCCCTTCACCTTTTTTACGTAGACCCCCAAACCTACAACCTGGGCATGTGTCCTGACTGGGAATCGAACCCACGACCTTTGGGTTTACAGGCCAGCACTCCAACCAACTGAGCCACACTGGCCAAGGCTAAGTGTATGTATTTCATAGATCGACAACCAGGCTATGGTCCCCTGGTTGTTTAACAGCAGCCTAGATGTTGCTGTGAAGATATTTTGTGATAAACACTTAAATTAGTAGACTTAACTAAAAGCCAATTTCCTTCCAGAATATGGGTGGGCCTCGTTTAATCAGTTGAAGGGCTTAAGAGCAAAATTAATGAGGTTGCAAGATTGGTGAAGCCCTCCCTGCTGGTTCCCAGTTGAGAAGGCAGATTAATAAGAGACTCTTGCAATGACAATTTACAAAAATAGATCTATTACTTAGGTGTTTTTAGCTGTGGAGACCCTCACTTCCACAATCTCACCCCATTCCTTAGTTACATGATTATATATAATATCTGGGATGTGGCTGGGCACTGATTTCCAAATCAGTGGAGATTCCAAGGCTTCCTGGAGCCCTGAGGGTCCATCTGGCCACTGGGTCTCGTATAAATATTCTAATGACTTCTTCCTGAAGTTTTTTATTTAAAAATTTTTTATTTTTTATTTATTTTATTATACATATTTATTTATTTAAAAAGATTGTATTAATTATTTTTAGAGAGAAGGGCAGGGAGGGAGGAAGAAAGGGAGAGAATATCAATGTATGGTTGCCTTTCACCTGCCTCCAGCTACAGATCAGGCTGGAGACCTGGCTTGCAACCTGGTTATGTGTCCAGACTGGAAATTGAACCAGTGACCTTTGGGTTCGCAGGCCAGCACCTTATCCACTGAGCCACACTAGCCAGGGCTCTTTTTTATTTTTAATCTGCCAGAGGCTTCATTTTATTGGAAAGCAGCAGGTCTATCTCACCATAAATGAACACATAAATATTCTAAACAAAATGTTGCCATACTCTACCCAACAATAATATAAAAGGACAACATATCATGACCAAGCTGACTGATCAGGAGTTTGAAAATAAAGGTTTGATACATTTATCATCCATTAATGATGGGAAAATTTTAGAAACTAGCAATGAATTCCAGCAACACCGACAGCCACAATGCAGCATTGAAAACATTTCCTGTAGGGTTGGGAATTCAAGATGACATTCACCTCAATTATTTCTGTCAAATGTTTCTTCAAGCCCTGGCTGGTAGCACAGTGGGTAAGGTGCCAGCCTGTGAACCCAAAGGTCGCAGGTTCGATTCCCCAGCCAGGGCACATAACCAGGTTGCAAACCAGGTCTCCAGTCAGGTCTGTGGCTGAAGGCAGGTGAAACGCAACCATACATTGATGTCTCTCTCCCTCTCTGCCTCTCTCCCTTCCCCTCTTTCTAGAAATAATGAAATAAAATCTTTAAAAAAAAAAAATGTTTCTTCATCCTTCAATCTTGTCAATACATCTGATTAATTTTAATAACTTACATGGAGGACTTTTGGGTTCAGAAGTGGATTTCTAATCTTTCTCCCCTTATCAAACTCAACCCACATCATGTTATCTCTCCTACTAAAAAATCTGTCCACTCGACAACCACCTATCTGCCTGCACTGTGGTCCAGACACTATTACATTCACTCAAATGACAAAGACAATCTCCCAGGCTCCCACCTCCTGCTCCCCATCTTGCCTACCTCTGACTGTCCTCACAGCTCACCAAATGACACAGGTCCCAAGTTCTCCTGACATGGCGCTCTTCCCTAACCCTCATCTCAGGTCCTGTGGACTTGAACTTCAGCATCCACTGTCTGCAGCTTTCTCCAAAATAACCACAGGAGACATTATAGCTCATCTTGTCACCATTTTTTAACCCCCTGACCAATGTTTCATTTGGTATTTGGTCAGTGAGGTGTCCCTGTTGATGTTTTTGAGGAATTAGCTAAGATGCTAGACAGGCCCTGGCTGGTGGCACAGTGGATAAGGTGCTGGCCTGAGGATCCAAAGGTCACTGGTTCGATTCCCCAGCCAGGACACATAACCAGGTTGCAAACCAGGTCCATAGCTGGAGGCAGGTGAAAGGCAATTATACACTGATGTCTCTCTCTCTCTCTCTGCCTCTCTTCCTCCCCCTCTCTCTAAAAATAATAAATAAAATATTTAATTAAAAGAAAAAGATGCTAGACAGATGCATTAAATAATATTCAAATTTAAAAAAAGGAAAATCTCGTCCTGGCTGGTGGCTCAGTGGATAAGGCACCCAAAGGTCACTCGTTCGATTCCCAGCCAGGGCACATAACCAGGTCTCCAGCCAGGTCTCCAGCCAGGTCCGTAGCTGGAGGCAGGTGAAAGGCGGCCATACATTGCTGTCACTTTCCCTCCCTGCCTCTCTCCCTTCCTTTCTCTCTAATAATAAAAAATAGAAATTAAAAAAAAAAAAGGAAAATTTCTTTTCATAAATTTGGGCCATTGTGGTGCATAAAGGATAATGTCATAGTTTGGTTCCAATGCCTTTAGCAATATTAACATCCCTTCTGAACAACAACAACAACAAAGCAAATTTTAGGCTTAGAACCTTGGCTGGTAATATGGTAATAGCATCTAATTCGTACTAAACAACATACCTGTGTGTGCACATTTTCCTTGCATCTCTCTTTTGTTAGCTTTATTTTTATTGTTGACACTATTACAGATGTTCCCATTCCCCGCCTTCGCCCAATGCCACCCAGCACTTGCCCCTCTTCCCTCTGGTCATCACCACACCGTTGTCTGTGTCTATGGCTTATGTATGTATGTTCTTTGGCTGATCCCTTCACCCTCTTTCATGGAGGCCCCCCACCCACTCACACAGCTGCAGCCTGATCCATGCATCCATGCTTCTGTTTCTACTTTGTTCCTCAGTTTATTTCCCATTTTGGTAATTACTAGCGTGTCTCCTCACAATAGTGACTTAAAATTCCTTTCCAAGAAAATATTTATTTTAGATAGAACTGAGAAAGAACTTTTAAAAGTATAATACAGGCCCTGGCTGATGGCACAGTGGATAAGGCACTGGTCTGTGAACCTAAAGGTTTCTGATTCAATTCCCAGTCAGGGCACATAACCAGGTCTCCAGCCAGGTCTCCAGCCAGGTCCGTAGCTGGAGGCAGGTGAAAGGCAACCATACACTGATGTTCCTCTCCCTCTCTGTTTCTCTTCCTCTCTACCCCTCTCTCTAAAAATAAATAAAATCTTATTTTAAAAAGTATAATACAGCACAGATATTCATATGGCAACATTCATCATGGTTGTATACGAAGAGCTGTACTTTGGGGAATACATGCTCACCAATCCATTTTCCACATTCATAGCTCCAGTGGCCTTTCTTTTTTCTTTTTTAAAAAGATTTTATTATTTTTAGAGAGAAGGGCAGGGAGGAAGGAAGGAAGAGAGAAGTGTAAGTGTATGGTTGCCTTTCACCTGCGTCCAGCTGGGGACCTGGCTGGAGACCTGGCTTGCAATCTGGTTATGTGCCCTGACTGGGAATCGAACTTGCGACTTTTGGGTTCACAGGCCAGTACTCTCCACTGAGTCACCAGCCAGGGTCTCCAGTGGCCATTCTAAAATGCAAATAGAACCATATCACTCCTCTGGTCAAAACCCTAATGTCTTTGGGAGAAAACATACTTTTCAAAAAGGTAACTTATTAGAGAACATACCTAGCATTCAGGTTCTGGCTTCCTGATGCCATTCTCCATCCCAGGGAGCCAGGGCTCCTTGGAGAAATGGCCCAGTCCAGGGCTGTGCAAAGGAAGTACCAGATGAGCCTGAAATATTGTACCTGAAAGGAAGGGCTCCGAAGTCTTACTTTTTTTTAATGTAAATAGACACTGAAGCAGCCCTGGCTGGTGTGGCTCAGGTTGCAGGCCAGGTCCTCAGTTGGGGATGTGAGAGAGGCAACCACACATTAACGTTTCTCCCCCTCTCTTTTTCCCTCTCTTCCCCTCTCTGTAAAAATTTAAAAATAAAATAAAATCTTATTAAAAAAAAAAAAAAAAGAAAAAAGAAAGGACACAGAAGTATCTAGAAAGAGTTCCCATGGCCCAAATTGGAACAATTCCAGGGAAAAGTAAATTCTAGTAGTAAGACATTGTAACCCATAACTAAAGTTAGAATTCATAAATCAACAATAAATTCATAACTATGGGAGAAAGGAAAAAACAATTTTACAGAAGATGACAACAAATAAATATAGAATGAGTGGTAGAATTAGAAACTCATCATTCTGGGCAAGAATCCTCAAAGGAGACTATATATAACTTGAGAGCGAAAGTATGAGAAGAAACAGGATATTTATATAGTCTCAAACTCTCTCCCGCAGATTTTTTTAGAAAGATTTTATTTATAATTTTTAGATAGAAGGGAAGGGAGAGAGAGAGAGAGAGACATCAATATATGGTTGCCTTTCACCTGCCTCCAGCTACGGACCTGGTTGGACACCTGACTTGCAACCTGGTTATGTGCCCTGGCTGGGAATCAAACCAGCGACCTTTGGGTTTGCAGGCCGGCACCTTATCCACTGTGCCACCAGCCAGGGCCCCACAGATTGTTAATTAAGAGAGGTAAATGACAACATTACAGTGGTGGACACCAGTCTAAACAACCAAAAGTGAACATTATCAATATTAGAACAAATGAATACCATAAGCATCCTGACAGAATGTGCTGAGAACAAAAAAAATTGTAGTACAAAATGCAAATCTTGAACTTGTTATGAGGGAACATCAGACAAATACAAACTGAGGTACATTGTACTGAACATGTTCCATATTTCTCTAAAATGTTAATGACATTAAAATGAAGAATGGCTGAGGGAATGATTTACATAAACAGAGACTGGCGACAAGATAAATAAGCAGAATGGATAATCCTGGATTTGATCCAGGCACCAGGAAAAAAAATGCTATCAAGGAAATTACAGGAATAAAAATTGTGTGTGAGCGAACATGGGTTGTATGTTAGACAATTGCCTTGTATGTGTTAATATATTTTTTAAAGATTTTATTTATTATTTTCAGAGAGAAGGTCAGAGAGGGAGGAAGAAAGGGAAAGAAGCATCAGTATATGGTTGCCTTGCACCTGCCTCCAGCTGGGGACCTGGCTGGGGACCTGGCTGGAGACCTGGCTTGCAACCTGGTTATGTGCCCTGGCTGGGAATTGAACCAGCGACCTTTGGGTTCACAGGCCGGCGCCAACCACTGAGCCACACCAATGGGGGGGGGGGATTTTTTTTTAATGCACAAAAAGAAAAACACATAGTGTGGAATGTCTCCACCACACTTGAGTGGACAGTGTTGGTGTGGGTGAAACTAACAACTTCTGGAGAATTGATCCTGCTGATTGGAGGTGCCATGTCCAGAGAGAGACCCTAAAGTTTACATCACCCCTCACTCCAACTGGAGGCTGACAGTGACTGACTGTTGAGAGTACAAAATCCTGGTCCCCTTGTCTTGAGGTGAGGCAACTCTGAGCTACAATTTATGTTCCACATCCCCCAGGCCTAGACTTGACCTGCGATCACAGCCTTGCTTAGGAACTGCCCCTTCACTATGCTGCTTCATGGATTTCTGCTGGAAAGCCCTCCTTCCAAGCCCCCAGGAACCAAGTCCCTGCCTCAGGCTCTGCTTCTAGGCAACCAATATTCTCAGGCCATTCTAGTTACCATAACAACATACCATAAACAACGGAATCATTTCTCACAGTTCTGGAGGCTAGAAGTTCAAGATCAAGGAGATGGCAGATTTGGTGTCTAGTGAAGACCTGTTCCCTCGTGGTAGATGTCTTCTCCCTATAACCTCACTTGGTGGAAGGACCAATGGGGCTCCTTGGGGTCTCTTAAAAGGACACCCTGCCCATTCACTAGCTCCCCCTTCATGACCTAATCGTCTCCCCGAGGTCCCAGCTCTAATACCAACATCCCGTTGCTAATTAGACTTCAACAGAGGCATTTGGAAGGATCACAAATATCCAGTTTATAGCCACCCAGTGCCCCTTTTATGCTGTGACAATAATATTCTATGCATGTACATACTATGCATGTATTTTATAGATTGTTTCATATTTTAGTGTAATTTTTTAAAAGATTTTATTTATTTATTATTTCCAGAGAGAAGGGCAGAGAGGGAGGAAGAAAGGGAGAGAAGCATCAATGTATGGATGTGTGGTTGCCTTTCACCTGCCTCCTGCCACAGAGCTGGCTGGAGACCTGGTTTGCAACCTGGTTATGTGCCCTGGCTGGGAATCAAACCAGTGACTTTTGGGTTCATAGGACAATGCCGTTCCACTGAGCCACACCAGCCAGGGTTTTTAGTGTAATTTATAATTACATAATATGCTGTGCCATGGCCGCTGTGGCTCAGGTGATTGGAACATCATCCTGCTCAATGAAAGGTCATGGGTTCGAGTTCTGGTCAGGGCATATACCTAGGTTTTGGGTTCAGTCCCCACTTGGGGCACATACAAGAGGCAACCAATCATCATTCCTCTCTCACATTGATCTTTCTATCCCTCTCTCTCCCTCCCTTATTCTCTCTAAAATTTATAAGCATGTCCTTGGGTGAGGATAAATAACATGCTGTATATAATATGTTCCTTTCCCCACTTTTTACACAATGGTGGCAACCATTCACATTACCATACAACTTCACAGTACATTTTACTCTTTTGGTCCCTAATAAAATTTACACGTTAGAATTTTTTTTTAAGATTTTATTTATTAACCTGGGCTGGTGGCTCAGTGGATAGGTGCCAGCCTGCGAACCCAAAGGTCGCTGGTTCAATTCCCAGCCAGGGCACATAACCAGGTTGCAAGCCATGTTTCGAGCCAGGTCCCCAGTTGGAGGCAGGTGAAAGGCAACCATACATGGATACTTCTCTCCCTTTCTTCCTCCCTCCTGTCCTCCTCCCTAAAAATAATGAATAAAAATCTTTAAAAAATATATCAACACATGACAATTATCTAACATATAGCCCAAATTTACTCACTTCATTTGAAAGAGGGGAAGGGAGGGAGCCAGAGAGGGAGCGAAACATCCATGTATGGTTGCCTTTCCCCTGCCTCCAGCTGGGGACCTGGCTGGGGACCTGGCTTGCAACCTGGTTATGTGCCCTGGCTGGTTATTGAACCAGCAACAATCCACTGAGCCACCAGCCAGGGCTACGCATTCGAATTTTACACCAAGGCATAGAATCCCATTGAATGCATTCATCAGAATTTATCTAGCCAGTCCCCTCTAGAAGAATAGAATTTATTTCCAATAGTTTATTATTACAAGCTATAGTACTATGGAAATCAGAGTTGGTAAAACTTTAAGTTCTCATACGACCCAGCAGTAATGAGTGCGGTGCAGTGTTCCTGGCTGGTTTTGACTGTCTCATACTGTGTGTGTTGCAAAACAGCTACCTGCATGGATGTTTGGTATTATCTCTGGATTCTTCCCTTTCTTCCATTCTGCTTAGGACCATTATATAAAATCAGCCTGAAGAGAAATGCCTTTTGTTTCTCAGTACATCCTTGCACAAACTCTCTCGTCTTAGCCACCACATCTACTTAGCATTATGATACGTTAGAGTCGGGACTAGAGTCGGGACGGCCATGCTTTTGAAAAGTAAATCTGTGAAAAGGCCCGTCATCATTGGAAGAAAACATGGGCGGCTTCTACAGTTTCACGGAAGAAAAGCAAGTGACCATTTGCTCCAGCAGATGTCCAGGGCTTTGTCCCCATGCCTTCTGCTTATTGAACATTGTCCCCAGCCACCGAAAGTTCCACTCGGGAAGCACCTGTCCCGAGATTTGGAACCGTGATGCATAACAACAGCAGCGTCTCCAAGTGAAGAGCAATCTGTTCCCAACGGCACCGCGGGAACCAATTTCCGTTTGCAGACGCTCCTTCCTTGGTCCCAAAGGAGTGTGATGTAGGTCAAGAGTCCTCCCTGATTCTCCCGTTTCATTCACGTTATTCTTCGTTTCTTGGGGTGCCTGGGTGCTAATGGTTACCAGACAACACACGCTCAACGTCTTTGGAAACAGGGACAATTGGAACCTCCGCTATTGTGTTTCTCGGGGAGAAAGCTACTTGAAGCTTTGCAGCCCAGTTTTCATTCCTTTGTAAGGGGTGGCTCGCAATTATAGTCAAGGGTCTGCAATGTCCCCGCACTCCATCAGCCCGGGTGGAAGGCAGAGTGAGACGCAGTTGAATGGTGACAACAGACCCTAGGAGCCGCACTACACCTGCAGCAGCTGCTGACCGGGACCTGGGGTTTCTTTATTTCTTGAAGAGTCAGCAGGAGCTTGCGTTGACAGCTTGCTTTTCTTTCCCTTTCTTCTCTCCTCTTTTTTCTTTTCTTTTCTTTCTTACCTTTTCACAAGGATTAAAAAGTCTTGGGTGGCCAACAGTGTGGGGTGGGGAGGAAACGCGGGACATCAGCCTGCCCCAGTCACGCCATTTCTCATCCAGCCCTCTCCGATGCGACTATTCTTCCTTCTCCTTAAGGGTACTCAACGGACAGCGACAGGGACTGCCACCACCGACACTAAAGCTGGAGTGGGAGGACAGGAACGGATGAAGAAGGTACAGGTGAGACGCCGAGACCGACATTTTCCAGGCTTTCAAGTCACACAATGTGCGGATGCAAAGGGCCAGTCGAGCCCCAGAGCCTCAGCAAATACGTGTATTTGTTATTTGTGAAGAAACAAAAGTACAGGGTCTTTGTAATTAATTTCACCTCTCTGAAGCCTCAGTTTCTGCTAATTGCGATCACGAATGACTCCCTGACTGACCAGGCCTTCCTGCTCAGGTGCACGTAGGGGATCCCCTGGGTCAGAATCACCTGGGCAGGTGGAGACTTATCGAAATGCAAATTCCTGGGCTACTACAAACTTCCAGAAGCAAAATGTCTTGTCCAAAGTACCACCCACCTTCACAAGCCGTCACCCTGCTGGGCTTCACCGCCCGGTCTGGGGGTTGCTCGCAGACACGCAGGCCCATGGACACTGCGCTCAGCCTCGGTTGTTCTTCTCGGGCCACACTCACCTGTCCTGCTCCTCCTGCGCTCCCAGTCCTGCGCCCCAGGAGGCTCCAGCTCAGGGTCCAGCGCAAAGGCCTACAGACTCAGTTTCCCCACCAGTCAAACACATCAAGGCTTTCGTAGTCCACACGTCTGCTCCCCCAGCAAGCACCTTAGCCCATAAACCACCACTGACAGCTTGACAGTGACCCCACTTCTGCTGAGCTTTCATGTGGAAGGACCCCTGTGTCTCAGGGCCACCAAGGCATGTCAGGAAAGGTTCTGATACAACCCCCCAAAAAGAGTCCACTTTCTGGTCACAAGGGATGGCCTGAGGCGAAACAGGGGAGGAGACAGCCTGGGTCACCTGCTGGAAGGGGCAGCACAACAGATAAGAGTCCAGGTCCTAATGGTCCCGGAAGACAAACCGCCACCAGCCCCTGATCACCTGCCATATCCCTATCTCACCAGGGAAACTGAAGCTAGAGATGTACCATCTCGCTCAGGTCCCAGACGCCAGGACACCAGAGGCCACTTTCCCGTGCGGGCACATTGCCAGCTTCCACTGATCCCGGGGTCCAGGACACCCTGGGGACCCCCATGCGGATGTGGCGATGGGCATACCACATGAACACTCACCCCCGGGACCCAGAAAACGGACGAAGTGAGGGTACCATAGGACAGGTGAAGGCGGCACCTTTCTGGCTGAGGGGCTGTTCTGGTCACAGGTGCATCAGGTGTGAGACCTGGGCCTATACACGGTGCTGGCCAAGAGGGGTGCCTGCCCTTCCCCATGGCCACTGGCAGAGGGCACATTATGAGGTCACTGAGTCCTTACCCTGCTCACAAAGGGTAACTGCCCTGTGGCTGGGCCCCACCTTAGAGTGCTGGTCCCAGGAGACCCAGCGCAGCCAGGGTGCTGTCTCATCTTTGTTTCATTTTGTTTTAAATTTATTGTCCAGAGCCCTGGCTGGTGGCTCAGTAGATAAGGTGCCGGCCCATAAACCCAAAGGTGGCTGGTTTGATTCCCAGCCAAGGCACATAACCAGGTTGCAAACCAGGTCTCCAGCCAGGTCATAGCTGGAGGCAAGAGAAAGGCAACCATACATTGATGTTTCTCTCCCTCTCTGCCTCCCTCCTTCCCCTCTCTCTAAAAATAATAAATATAATCTTTTTAAAAAATGTTAACAATAAAAATAAATTTTTGTTCAATTACAGTGATATTCAAATTTATATATTAGTCCAGCAGTATATAGCATAGTGGTTGGATATACTTCTATAATTTATGAAGTGCTCACTCTGATAATCTTAGTACCTGCCTGGCACCGCACACAGTAATTACAGTAACATTGTCCGTATTCCCTGTGACTATTTTGTCACTGCCCATTTATATGTCTTCCTTTTTTAAAGAGTTTATTTATTTTTAGAGAGAGGGGAAGGGAGGTAGAAAGAGAGGGAGAGAAACATCAGTGTGTTGGTTGCCTCTTCCATGCTCCCAGCTTAGGGACCAGGCCTGTAACCCAGGCATGTGCCCTGTCTGGGACTTGAACTGGCAACTCTTTGGTTCACAGGCTCGTGCTCAGTCCACTAAGCCACACCAGCCAGGGCTGATAACCCCATTTTGAAGCTGAGGAAACTGAGGCACCAATAAATGAAACCGCTAGCTGAGAGTCCTAACATTAACTAGTGGAGATGCAAACTTAAACAATTGGGTTTAATACATGCGTCACACTCAGTGGAACATAGAAAGTTGTAGAAAATGGGTGCAAAAGTTACTATTGTGTTTTAAAACCGGGGGAGGACCCCTGACTGGGTGTCTAAGTTGATTGGAGTGTCTTCCCCTGCATCTAAACATTATGAGTTTGATCCAAGTTGGGGTGGGTACTAGAAGCAACTGACGATCGATGTTTCTTTCATTCTTTCTCTTTCTCCCCCCTTTTCCTCTCTCTAAAATCAATAAATATATACTCAGATGAGGATTAAAAAAAATTTTTTTAAAGGCAGAAAGGGTGCAGGCTGACAGTGAGATATACTTAGAATTGAAATAATTAGTGTCGCAGATGTAACTTCCAGGAAAAGGACAGGGTGGCCGGGATGAAGAAGGTTAAAGCTTTAGTGCACAATATTTCCCAGAAGATGATTACATTTAAGGAATCAAAATGCAATCAAAACAGAAAGAAGAAAAAAAGAATTTAAAAAAATGAATATAGGCTAAGGAGCCTCTGGGACATCTTCAAATGTACCAACATCCAAATCATGGAGGTAGAAGGGCCAGCGGAGAAGAAGAGCAAGGAATTGTAAACTTCTTTGAAAAAACAGTGGAAGAAAACTTCCCTAATTTGGTGAAGGAAATAGACATAAAAGTCCAGGAAGCACAGAGAGTCCCAAATAATTTGGACCCAAAGAGGACCATACCAAAACACATCATAATTAAAATGCCAAAGGTTAAAAATAAGGAGAGAATCTTAAAATCAGCAAGAGAAGAGTTACCTACAAAGGGGTTCCCATAAGACTCTTAGCTGATGTCTCAAAAGAAACTTTGCAGGAAAGAAGGGACTGGCAAGAAGTATTCAAAGTGATAAAAACAAGGACCTACAACGAAGACGACCCTAGCCAGCAAAGCTATCTTTTAGAATGGAAGGGCAGATAAATGCTTCCCAGACAAGGTAACGCTAAAGGAGCTCAACATCACCAAGTCCTTTCTATATGAAGTGTTAAAGGGACACATTTGAAAAAAAAAGATCAAAACTATGGACAGTACGATGACAACAAACTCACAACTATCGAACACAACAACTGAATTTTAAAAAAACAAAGCAAACAAGTAGAAGACGAAAGAATCATAGATATGGCGATCATATGGGAGGGTTATCAGCTGGAAGGGGGAAGGGGGAGAATGGCAGAAAAGGTAAAGGGATCAAGAAGCATAATTGGTAAGTACAAAATAGGCAGGGGTGGGTGGGTGTTAGGAACAATAAAGGAAATGGAGAAGCCACAGAACTTATACGCATGACCCACAACATGAGATCAGGGGGTGGAGGATGCTGAAAGGCATGGAATAATGGGTGGAGGAGCGCAAAGGGAAAATAATGGGGACAACTGTAACAGCCTAATCAATACAATGCACTTAAAAGAAAACCTCCTAGCATCCTCATTTTAAAAAGTAAAAAAGCAAGTGACGAAATTAATTTGAAGACTCTGTCTTCTTTAATCCCGTACATTCAAAATATTATCCTGTAACCAGCATGTCACGAATATAAAACATTATTTTTTTTTTTTAAGATTTTATTTCATTATTTTTAGAAAGAGGGGAAGGGAGAGAGGCAGAGAGGGAGACAGACATCAATGTATGGTTGCGTTTCACCTGCCTCCAGCCACAGACCTGACTGGAGACCTGGTTTGCAACCTGGTTATGTGCCCTGGCTGGAGAATCGAACCTGCAACCTTTGGGTTCGCAGGCCGGCACCTTATCCACTGTGCTACCAGCCAGGGCCCTAAAACACTATTAACGAGGCATTTCACATTCTTTTTTTTCCACTCAACGTCTCCAATATCCAGTGTGCGTTTTATACTTTTCCCACATTTCCCAAGCTCAACAGCCAGGTGTGGCTGGGGCCTGCCATCTTGGAGTCACACGCGGAAAAGAATAGCCAGCAGAGGGCATGGTGAGAATAGCAGAAATGTCCTTTCATCCCTATCCTTCTCCATTTTCCATTTTATGCATTACGTCTCATCCTGCTAAGGAGATGGAAGCCCATGACAGCAAGGACTTCCAAGCCTGATGACTTAGCCCCGACTCCTGCTCCTCTCTGCCCAGGCTGGTCCACCCAACTGACCCCAACAATGCCCGGTTTCTCCTCCCACCTCCAGTCCAGTCCCAAAGCCCTGTTAGCGTCCAGGGCCATCTTGCTGAGACCCCAGTCTGACCATGATCTTCCTCTGACCAATGTCCATCAAGAAATATTGTTATTATTTTTGTTATTATTAGCCCCGGCTGGCGGCTCAGTGGATAGGCACTGTCTTGCAAACCCAAAGGTTGCTGGTTCAATTCCCCAGCCAGGGCACATAACCAGGTTGCAAGCCAGGTCTCCAGCCAGATCATAGCTGGAGGCAGGTGAAGGGCAACCATACAGTGATGTCTCTCTCCCTCTCTGCCACCTCCCTGCCCTTCTCTCTGAAAATAATGAATAAAATATTTTTTCTTTTTTTTACGACTTTATTATCTCCAGGGAGAGAGGCAGAGAGGGAGGAAGAGAAACATCAGTGTATGGTTACTTTTCACCTGCCTCCAGCTATAGACCAGGCTGGAGACCTGGTTATGTGCCCTGGTTGGGGAATCGAACCAGCGACCTTTGGGTTCACAGGCCGGCACCTTATCTACTGTGCAACCAGCCAGGGCTGAATAAAATCTTTTTTTTTTTAAAGATTTTATTTAATTATTTTTAGAGAGAGGGGAAGGGAGAGAGGCAGAGAGGGAGAGAGACATCAATGTATGGTTGCTTTTCACCTGCCTCCAGCCACAAACCTGACTGGAGACCTGGTCTGCAACCTGGTTATGTGCCCTGGATGGGGAATCGAACCTGCGACCTTTGGGTTCACAGGCTGGCACCTTACCCACTGTGCTACCAGCCAGGGCTAAAATCTTTTTTTAAAAAGAAATATTGCTATTATTATTCCCCATGGATGTATGCTTAGGTGTATCCAACCTTTGACAAGTAAAAATGATGATGTCAGAAAGAACCATGAGGATAGCTGGGTACAGTGATGTGACTGGGAGAGCAAAGCTCGCCAGCTCAATGCTGACACATTCACACTCTGGGTTGTTCATATACAGTTTTTATTTTATTTTATCCTTTTTAAAAGATTTTATTTATTATTTTTAGAGAGAGGGGAAGGGAGAAAGGCAGAGAGGGAAAGAGACATCAATGTATGGTTGCCTTTCACCTGCCTCCAGCTACGGACCTGGCTGGACACCTAGCTTGCAACCTGGTTATGTGCCCTGGCTGGGGAATTGAACTAGCGACCTTTGGGTTCGCAGGCCAGTGCCTTAGCCACTGTGCCATCAGCCAGGTATTTACTTATTTTAGAGAGAGGGGAAGGGAGGGAGAAAGAAAGGGAGAGAAACATCAATGTGTGGTGGTCTCTCTCACACCCTCAACTGGGGACCTGGCCCACAACCCAGGCATGAGCCCTGACCGGACACTGAACTGGCGACCCTTTGGTTCACAGACTGGTGCTCAATCCACTGAGCCACACCAGAGAGGGCTAGCTTCTGAATTTTGACTGCCCTCCATTTAAGACACAGTCTGATTTCCATGATGCAAAGGGGTGGCGGATGGGAAGAGATGTATCTTAGAAAAGACCAAAGTATTTTCTAATGTCACTACTCAGTGTTCTGGGGTTTGAGGCAGAAAGTGCCCAGTGCACCCCACCCTTTCTGCCTGTGCTAACATCTCTGGCCACTCCAAGGGGAGCTCGGGGCCTCCCCCTGCCCTCTCATCCTTCAGCTGCAAAGCTCTTTAGAATTGAGCAAGAAGCAGAACATGTCAGAAGTCACTCAGGGAAGGGACTCTTTGTACAGAAATCCCTAAGCCACCTCTTGGGCCCAAATGTCACCTGCGTGTCCTGTTCTGCTTCTCTGGGTGACTTCAACATCAACCATACCAGGAATCTCTGAGAACTCACCGAACAAGGGTGTTCTCTGTCTTTTCTGACAAGTTCCCTAAGGCAGACATACCTGGGCCATCTGTCACAAGATCAGCTTTCCCACAGCTAATCTCCCAACAGCTGCTCAGCCCTCGGGCGCTGGGAGTGGGGGACTGACAGGCACCCTGTCATCTAATCTGAAAGGCCCTCCTGGGGAAGGCAGAGAAATCGTTTGCATGATCACAGACGCCCCCTCCATCATGTGTCCTGTCGCAAGTGATTGCACCCACCACGGTGGATTTGCACCGCACACCCAGGCTTCCTTAAAATCGGGGACGTGGCTCAGCTGTCTTTTTCTGCACAGAGAAAGCGGGACATCTGTGAGGCCTCTAGCTGTCCTTCCTGTGGGCAGAGAACACAATGTCGAAACAAAATCCAAAGTCTACAGACTCTGGCAGGGCGAACATGGCCCGTGGGGCCTGTAGGAATAGGTGATGGCCTTCCGTGTGTCCTTCTAGCGCCTCTCCAATATTTGCCACAGTCACTGTTCACATGAACGCCCCCGTCCATGACCTGAGTACTCCATGTCATGCTGGAGATGTGTGTGAAGCCATCACAGTACACACAGACACATGCTCCCTGACCTTTCCTGGCCTCGGGCAGGGAGGAGATGGTCCCACTTCCCAACACAGAGCTGATCAATTCCTGCCCTGGCTGGTGTGCCCCAGTGGGTTGAGAGGTGGCATCCTGCAAATTGAAGGGTCCCTTGGTTTGCCAGTCAGGGCACATGGCTGGGTTTCAGGTCAGGTCCCCAGTTGGGGGCATGCAAGAAGCAACCAGGCTATGTTTCTCTCACACTTTGATGTTTCTCTCCCTCTCTTTCTCCTTTCCTTTCCCTCTCTCTAAAAATAAATAAAGTCTACACATTAAAAAAAATATTTCTTGTGAATGTTTTACAATACACATACACCTCTGAGGCTGGAGCATATAATGTATGCATAGGTAGCTAAACCTCTTTGGTGGCTCCAGGTTAAAAAACTTGGTCCCGAAATAGGCGGATCAGAGTGGTTAGCTCAGGCCTAATGTTACAGGCTGGTGCCTCAGTTGCCTCACCTCTAAAATGGGTGTCAACACTGAGACATCTACCAACAACAAAAAAAAGCGGAAGAAGCTCAAGCATGAAGTCTGGTTGCCTAGGTCTGGCTTTGCAGATTTACTAGTTCTGTAAATCTCCACAATGTCGTGACTTCCCTGTTTCTCTGTTTCCTTAGATGCAAAATTTGGATAATGCCGTAACTCATCTCAAGTGATCATGAATGAAGGACGAATTAGATGGCTGAGTGGCATAGGGTAAGCACTAGAGTATTGTTTATTAAAATAAATATACTAGCAGGCCCTGGCTGGTGGCACAGTGGATAGGCACCAGCCTGCAAACCCAAAGGTCATTGGTTCAATTCCCAGCCAGGGCACATAACCAGGTTGCAAGCCAGGTCTCCAGCCAGGTCTGTAGCTGGAGGCAGGTGAAAGGCGACCATACATTGATGTCTCTCTCCCTTTCTACCTCTCTCCCTTCCCCTCTCTCTGAAAAATAATAAATAAAATCTTAAAAAAAAAAAAAGAAGAAGAAGAAGAAGAGGTATAAGCCAGTCACAGAAAAGAAAATACTATGTGATTCCACTTATAGGAGGTCTCTAAAGTAGCCAAATTCATAGAGACAGAAAGGGGAATGGTGGGTGCCAGGGACTGGTGGAGAGGTGAGAATCAGTATTTAATAAGGACAGAGTTTCAGTTTTACAAGATGAAAACATTCTGGAGACGATGCTGGTGATGGTTGCACAGCAGTGCAAATGTGTTTATTACCACCCACCATTACACTTAAAAATGGGCCCTGGCTGGTGTGGCTCAGTGGACTGAGTGGCAGCCTGCAAACCAAAGGGTCGCCAGTTCGATTCCTGGTCAGGGCACATGCCTGGGTTGTGGGCCAGGTTCCCAGTTGCGGGTGCACAAAAGGCAACCACACATTAATGCTTCTCTCCCTCTCTTTCTCCATCCCTTCCCTTCTCTAAAAATAAGTACATAAAATCTTTTAAAAAATTGTGAAGAAGGTAAATTTTATCTTTTGTGTATTTTACCGCAATAAAAAAAATTGGGGGGAAATGGAGGGACTTGGGGAGTGGGAGCTGGAATTATGCAGGGTTGGTATTTTGTCTAAGGAGGATGGTGTGGAGGTGGAGATAGATAGATAAATAGATGATAAATGCTAAACACATAGACAGATAGATGATAGATAAGATAAATGGATGATAAGATGATAGATAAGATAAAGAGATGATATCTATAGGATAAATATAGATAAAACATAGACAAATGAATACTTAAACAGATGATGCATAGATATTGGTAGATACAGATAAATGATAGATGAGGAACCATGATAATGAAATTTGACAGACATGGATAAATGGTAAGTACCCATCGATGGACGAGAGATATACATGACAGAAAGCTAGAAAGAAGATGAGAGAAAGAGAGAAACCTGAGGTCAGTAGAGAAGTAGATGAGGTCCCAGGACTGAACCCACAATTCACTGCAGAGCCTGGAAAATTCCGCTCTGAAGCACTCTGCATCATTTTTAGCCTGTCGCCTCCAGGTTTCCATGGCAACAGCCAGAGCTCCTGCATCCTTCAGGAGAAGGTGGGAGCCCCCGTGAGAGGCACCAAATGGGAGAGAGGGATGGAGAGCCTCCGCATCAGAGGTTCATGTGCATATTTTGTGCCCATTGAAATGCATAATTGGCAGCCCCCACAGAGGGGAAGAGGGGGGTTAGGAACCTCTGTGGATGTGGGTAGAAATAAACCCTGAGCGTCTTGTGTGTGTTCCGCTCTCAAAATATTGATCAATCAAAAATAATTGAGCCAGACCGTGCTGTAGGCATGGAGAATAAATAATAAGCAAAGAGAGAGGCCCATGTCTACCCTCCTGGAGCTAACAGCTTTCGGTAAATACCCTCACTCACACGTTCATCCATCCTTTCCTTGAAACAGTACTTACCGAGCGTGTGCTGTGTGGCAGACCCTGAACTCGGTGTGGTAATCCATCCAAGAGCCAACAGGCAGAGCTCCGGTCTCCTAGAGCTCATGTTCTTGGCAGGGAGAGTTTGATCCCATGTTGAACATAAAGTTAGACATCAGCTGGTAAGTGCTAAGTAGCAGCTAAGTCAGGATTGAAAGGTACAAAGAGCATATGTATTGGGTGGTCCAGGAGGGCTTCTTGGATCTGGGGATATGTGAACTTGAATGGAAGGAAGGATCAAGTCGTGGGACTATGAAGGAAAAGAACAATCCAGACAAAGGAAGTGACACTTGAACAGCCTTAGGGTTGGATGGCTGCTGCCAGGCCTGGGGACCAGTGAGGGGACCTGAGTGACTAGGGTGTAGACGGTGAGGGAGGAAATGGGTAGCGATTTGGTCAGAAAGGGAGACAGGAGCCTAATTATTCAACATGGCTGACAATCCAGTGCAGGGGTTGGCCAACCATTTTTTTGGTAAAATACCGTGTTATTGGAACACTGCCTTTGTGTTTCAAAGGCAGAGCGGAGATGTGATCTGGACAATTCTGGGGACAGGAGTAGAGGCGATGCCTGGTAGCACCTCATCGTGTGACCTCGCCCAGTAGGGACACAATAGGTGCCCATAACCTCAAGAACACAGAGATCAGAAATAATTAGGAAAGGATACATGAGAGTATCAACTTCATTCTGACACTTATTTGATTCTAAGTATAACGTCATTTGATGTTTAGCAAAAGATGTGCTTCATTTGCAAAATTCTACCAATTTTTGATCGATCAACGAACATCTACCGATCAGCTCTTGTGCTCCAGCAGACCAGGGATGACAGGGCTCGTAGTTACATCTGAATTTTACCGGGGAGCGCAGAATGGGGAGAATTTAGACCCAATCCTTGGTCACACTGATCTCAGGTCTTAGGGAAAGATATTTGTTCACAAAGGACCTCAATCTGCACAGAGCAGAATTCATGTGACCTGAAACACTGGCCCCTGCTCCGGGCCAGGAGGTATCTGGGAAGGCTGCCTGGAGGAAGAGGGGGCTCTAGAAAATTCATACAGCCCTTTTATCTATTAGAGTCTAATGGGAAAGATATTTACGTATTTACTTTTTAATTTAACTGTTCAAATGGTTTTAGTGCCAGTTTAGAACATCAAGCTTGAATCTCCCTCAGGGCAGAGGGAGCTCAGCGGTTGGGAGAGGTGAGGGGGTGGAGGCGGAAGGAAAGATGTCTCCAGGTTGGGGCCCCTCTTTGTACAACGTGAGTGTACGTTCTTGTAACTTTGATGTGTTAAGAACTTTCGGGCATGACATCCTAATGCCGATGTCTGCCACAATTTGAAGCATTGTCCCATTTTCTCTGACAGCCTGGATGATATGAGACACCTGGCATTTTTTGCGGGTTCTGGAGGTGGAAATATGCTCCAGGAGGTGAGGTCAGGTGGGCGGAGGTGGCAGCTGAGGGACAGGTCCAGTAGGTTTGACTGCCTGTCACCTATGTTCTTGTTTTCTTGCCTTTGATGTGTTACAAGCTGTCCGTACCCAATGTGTCCAACTTGGTGAGTGAGGGAATGAGGGAAACCATCACCCCCACAGACTTATGCATCGCCTCCCGATGTTTCTTCCCACCTTTATTATTATTAATTTTTTAAAAAAAAATCCTCATTCAAGGACATTTTCAAACACTTTATTTATTTTTAGAGAGAGGGGAAGGGAAGGAGAAAGAGGAAGAGAAAGAAACGTCAGTGCATGGTTGCCTCTCATGCACCTCCAACCGGGGATCTGGCCTGCAACCCTGACTGGGAATCGAACCAGAGATCCTTTGGTTGGCAGGTCGGCGCTCAGTTCATTGAGCCACACCAGCCAGGGCTAAGGACATTTTTTTTTTTTTTTAATTGCTTTTATAAAGAGAGGAAGGGAGAGGAAAAAAACATCGATCCGCTGCCTCCTGTTCAGGCCCAGAACAGGGACCATGCTCGCTAGGAACCGAACAAGCAGTGTTGGCTACAGGATGGCGCTCCAACCAACTCAGCAACACTGGCAGAGGCCGATTCCCTGTTCTTAAACCACCAATTCCTGCTTACCATTTCCAGAACCTTCCCCTCCAGCATCCCAGGACACACGCTGGACTGGGGTGAGAAAGAAACACACCCATCCCCGAGGGTCTCCAACAGCTGCCTGGCTCCCAGTCAACGCTGAGTCTACCCAGTCCTGAGACGGCCATGTTCTAGCTCTGCCAATAAATTCCAGCGAGCTGGAAGCCATGAGGCCACCATTGTCCCCTATCTGAGTTCATTGTCTAGGTCCAGATGCACTCAGACTGGAAACGCCTGGAGAGCCACCCACTGCTTTTTTTGTTTCCTTCTTTCTTGTTTTAATCCATTATTTTCAGAGAGAAGGGCAGGGAGGGAGGAAGAAAAGGAGAAAAACATCAATGTGTGGTTGCCTTTCACCTGCCTCCAGCTGGGAACCTGGCTGGAGACCTGGCCTGCAACCTGGGTATGTGCCCTGGCTGGGAATCGAACCAGTGACACTTGGGTTCACAGGCTAGTGCTCAATCTACCGAGCCACACACCAGCCAGGGCTAAAGGTTTTATTTTTAAAAATGTATTTTTTACGAGTGCATCTAGTAAATATTCGGAATGCCCACTGTGTCCCAGTCAACGTGTCCAGCCCCACCTAGGACCCTCCTCAGTCAGACAGCTCTCTGTGCGCTTCCGTCTGGCCTTCTTGTCATCCCTCAGTACGCAAAGTCCTTCCTGCCTCTGTGCCCCCCGCATTGGCTGGTCCCTCTTTGCCTTGCACTGACTCGAGTTTCCTACAGTCCGATTCTTCTGAACGTTGGAGCTGATCCTTATCACAGCAGCCTGCTTTATGATTTTTATTTTTAGATTTTTTATTTCTTTATTTTTTAGAGAGAGAGGCAGGGAGGGAGAAAGAGAGGGAGAGAAATATCAACGTGTGGTTGCTTCCCATGCGCCCCAACTGGGGACCTGGCCCACAACTCAGGCACGTGCCCTGAGTGGGAATCGAACCTGTGCTCAATCCACTGGGCTGCACCAGCCAGGGCTCACTTTATGATTTCTGTGTGTGACCTGCTCACAGAAATTACTCATTTGGCCAGTCACATACTTCCCAAAGTGATCCCCCAATAAATCCAGCACCCCTCGGGCGCCATCCATAGTTATTACAATATTATGGACTGTATTTTTGATGCTGTGCTTTACATCCCTGTGACTATTTCGTAACTCCCAGTTAGTACTTCCCAATCCCTTCAGGCTTTTCACACCCCCCTCAAGCCCTCCCCTCTGGCAACTGTCAGACTGTTCTCTGTGTCTGTGAGTCTGTTTCAATTTTGCTTGTTTGTTTATGTTGTTCTTTGCATTCCACATGCTTACAACCTGAACCTAATACAAAATAATATTGAATGTAAGTTGGGGGAGAACCTGGGCTTGCATACGGACTTTAGCCTAAGCAAGAAGTGAACACGGACATAAACCGAGGATGTAGCATTTTTAGTCAGGAGAAAAAAAAAAAAAAAAAGAAAGAAAGACCTTGTTTTTTTCAAGGATTTTTACGTCAAGTCTTGCATCGCTTAGAAAAACCCATCTTAGGGCCACACCAACCTCCACTCGACTCCTTCACCGTATCTGTTCCTGTCAGTTCTGACCCTGGCAACTGAAAACAAGCAAACAAGTTTCCCTAAGTGTTGGCAGCTGCCGGACCTCAATTTTCACAACTTCGATCCCAGATGTGTTGTTGCAGGTACCAAACTTTACCCATGGCAACGTAAACGTTGAAGTATTGTGTCGCATTTACGTAAAAGCAAAACCGACGGCGTCTTTGCCTCCTGCAGGTCACGTTTATGAACAAACACACGTTTTTCGTTATCCTGGGGCTACAGGATAACGAGATGGAGCTTGAACGGGGTCTGCTGGCTTCACTTAGGATGTCTCCTTTTTTGGTAAAACCTACCATTAGTCCCTGTGTTCCGGAAATGCTAGGATTCCTATTTCCCTATGTTTATCCCTATGTAGCTGTAGTTTCTTGTACGAACGTGCTACATGCCTGCTGTATGTAAGGTGGTTAAGGTTTGCCCTGTGATGAAAAATTATAAGAGCTTTTATAAAATTATAAAAGCAAGTTTTTTTATTTTTTATTTTTCCTCTCTAAGTTACTCAGAGTTAATTCAAAGCAGATATTCTGTGGGTTACTTTGTTTTGCTTTAATGAGCTCATTTCAAAAGGTATAAATTATCCGTGGCGGGAAACGTAAAGAAATTTTTTTTATACTGAAAAAAGTTCCTGTGATTAAAAATAGCAGCCTGCTGTTCTCAGATAGTGTTTATGAGTTAATATGTTGCAGAATTACCTAATAGTCATAATTGGGTTATCCTTTAGAACAAATCTTGAAAAAATTATATATATTCTTAAATTTTTATTTTACTTCATGTTTTTCCCATCGCCACTTATCCCCTTAAAAATATTACACGTTTTTAAATGTCGTCATACAAACTTGATTTCCTTACACATTCTCTTGTCGTGAAGCTTTCATTCTGAAACTGCATTTCATCCGATCCTCTGCAGACATTTAAAACAAGTTTTTGTGTCTGCCGCAGGATCTGCAGAAGCTAATTCGTTTGTTTTTGTTTTGTTTTGTTTGTGGCCATCCATTTTCAGAGGCAAATTACTTTAGAATCTGTGATGAAACAAAATCATTGCCTGCTCAGCGATGGCCAAGACGTTAGAATCTGAAAAGTTTTAGGACATCCCTCAGTGATTTGGGGACACTGGCTTTTTGACAAAACACATGCATAAATATTGATACCGCGGAATTCTGCATTACACATGTGTTCACCTTGGCCACAGAAATAAATTACGCAAACAAGAAGTTGTTGGTGGTTTATCTGAAATGGCAATTTAACTGGCATGCTGCGTTTGTATTTGATAAATCTAGCAACCTTCCATATCAGTAATAATAATAATAAACTCAAATGTTTATAGATGGTTATGGAGTACCAGGTCATCTCATGATGTGCCTGGTACCTGTTCACGTTATAATTTAAGCTTTAAAAAAAGAGAGAGAGAGAGAGAGAAAGAGAGACAAGAAACCAAACAATAGAAAAACATTATTTTGACCCCAGTTTTCAGAAGCAAAATTCACTCTTTCATTCAATTATGCTTCAATAATGATCTATCGACGTTCCACTAAGCATCAGGGACAGCTTTGGGGAGCCAAATCATAGAGTGACATCTTGGATAAGAAAAGTGTGAAGTGAAAGACTCATGGATCTCATTTCCTCTAAGACGTTATTCGGATCTAAATGTATTTGTCTTAATCCAGTTAAAAAAAAAAAAAAAAGTATTTTTCTTTTATAGCAGTGCCTGGAGTAATTTGCCCCTTGAAAGCCAGTCTCAAAAAAATAAAAAAAAAATTAAAACAAAAACACCACCGCAACAGCAACAAATGCGTAAGATATTTTCTATAAACAGTTGATTAATTCACATGGATATCTTACTGTTCGGGAGAAGAAAAAACAGGGAGGGCATTTCAGCTGAGACCTTTTTTCACAGCAAAAAAAAAAAAAAAGAGGCAGAAATAAAGGCGACACAAAAAGACCCGCCTGGAGCAGGGTGATCAGCGGTCTCGTTGAGGAAATAATGGAACGGGAAGAAAAAGCTGGAGAAAACGCTGGTGAAAAAAAAAACAAAAAACAAAAAAAAAAAAACTCAATCCCAGGAATGAATTTGCAAAACAGATGGTTCATGTTGAAAGAGTTCTGGTCTGCAAACGGAAGGGTCTCTGGGACCCTGACCACATTGTGCCGTATCCATGGCAACCATTCCCTTTTCCACCCCCAGGTTCCATGGCAACCTGAAGAATGCCACTGGCTTTGGCCAGGAACGGCATGAAAAAAAAACAAAACCAGGAGGCAAGTTTCTGCCGGCACAAAATACCAGACCAGGAGGCTTCGACCACGGGGAGCTGTTTCTCACAGTTCTGGAGGCTGGCAAGTCTCCAATCTGCGACCCACACAGAGGAGTCCTGTGTGTTAGGGCCAGAGACCCCATGTCGCCTGCCCCCTAACCGGCCACCTGAGGCAGGCCTTGCTAGACAGTGACCTGCAGTCACGCAGGGCGAGGGTGGGAGCCACCAGCCAGGCACCCGATCACCAGGTTCCCTATGAACAGGGGGCGACTGAGGCCTAACATCCTGCTGAGAGCTAATCACACCCCCATTTCCCCTTCCCCTCTCCCTTAGTCGCTTCCCAGGAAGGACGACCGTACGTTTCCTGGACAGGCGTCCCTCATCAGTTGTTCTGCCAACACCCAGGGTTATGGGAGACACCTGGTTCTTGTGGCCAACGCAGTCCAGGTGTCACAGATGGGCCAGCCTGCGCGCGTGCAGGCAAAATGTATTCATGACTAGGGTGGCCAAGGGGGACAAGAAAGAGAGACCTTTGTTCCTGAGGACTCATATAGTTGGCGGGTGAAGAAGTTACAGACTGACTGACAGGTAGACGCGGTGCCAGCTTTCCAGGACTGGGGCGCGGACACCCACAGGTGTTAATGGGCTCCTTCCTTTAGGCTCCATGGGGCCATTTCCTGCCTTCTGGGCCTAGGAATGTAAAACGCAATTTCAAAGGCGTTCCTTCTCCGACAGTGGAAAGGACACAGGCAATTCCAAGGACTTGCCTCTTCCTGTGCTATTGAAACACCTGCCCGAGGATCAGACCAGGCCCGGGACTGCTGGGTGAGCAGGTGAGACACGTCTTCCTCTGCTTCTAGCCTGTTGCAGCACCTACATCCTGGACTCGGGGGCTGGTCAGCAGGGTGACCCCTCTCTCCCTTCCCTTGGACCTGCGGTCCCCTGGGACTCAGCCGCCCGCTTGAACATCCTTCAATAAAGGCTTCGAACTGGTCCCCCCGACTCCTGGCTTCTTCAGGGCCCACACCTAACGGGGTGGGAACCCCATGTTACCGTCTTCTGCCCGTGGCCTCACGTGGCCAGGAGAGGTCACCTATGCCTATCGCCTCTCCCTCTCTTTTTCTTTCAATTTAAACTTCTTTTATTGTAGGGCGAGAAAGAGAGAAACAGAGATTGTGGCTCCACCCATCCATGTGTTGTTACAAAGTGGAAGAAAGCCCAAATCCCCCCACGCTGGGGTTTGGGAATGGGGAAGGGGGGGCGTGGAAATGAGGCTCCGTGCAGTAGCCTTTGTCCTTTGCGCGCCAAAAAAAGAAAAAATAGGAGGGTCTTTTCCCGGAGGACAGCGATGAGCAGGCTTACAGCGCTGCGCAAAATTCCGTCGGGGGTCAGAACTGTTTATTGTACCACAAAGGCTGTGATAGGGGATTTTAAAATATGTCAGCAGCCGTTAAGTGAGCTCTCTCTCTCTCTCCCCCCCCCCTTTCCCTCCCCCTTTCCCCTTTTCCCCCCTCCCTCTCCCTCTCCCCCTGGACAGACACAAAGAAGGCCTGAGGGACAGGAAAGGACTCACCTGCGTTGGTGGGGAGGGCAAAGGGGGGAAGGGAGCCCACAGCTTGCTCTGAGAGAGGGTATTTCCTGCGGCACAGGAGTTAGGGAGTGTGGGCAGGGTCCTCCCGCTGATGGAGCGCAGCAGCTGCTGGGAACTTTGAATTTATGGCTGGGAAATGCCAAGCTGCGAACTGTTCGTGCTTCTGAAAGACCCTACCTGGCGCTTGTCCGTTCCAAAACTGGCCCGATCCGGCAGGACGGCATAGTTGGGGTGTTTTTAAAGGGAGTGGGACGTTAAGAGCAGAATCGCACCTTTAATCTACATTTGTATAACCCTTTAAATAAACAAAATACCTTTTTTTTTTTTTCACCAAACCCTGCTATGAAGAGATTTTCCTGGCGGTGGGCAAAGCTGGCCCATGGAAACTAAAGGCACCCCTGGCTGGGGTGGCTCAGTAGATTGAGCACTGGCCTGCGAACCAAAGGGTCGCTGGTTTGATTCCCAGTCAGGGTAGGTCTGTCTGTCGCAGGAGGCAGGCGGAAAGGCAACCATATACATCGATGTTTCTCTCCTTCTCTTCCTTCCTCCCTTCCCTCTCTCTTAAAATAAAACCTTTTACAAATAATAATAATATTGAATGTAAGCTAATTGAAAACATTTAATGAAAAACCCAAAACTCAGCCCTGGCTGGTAGCACCGTGGTTAAGGCACCAGCCTGCGAACCCAAAGGTCGCTGGTTCGATTCCCCAGCCAGGGCACATAACCAGGTTGTAAACCAGGTCTCCAGTCAGGTCTGTGGCTGGAGGCAGGTGAAAGGCGACCATACATGGATGTCTCTCTCCCTCTCTGCCTCTCTCCCTTTCCCTCTTTCTAAAAATAATGAAATAAAATCTTTAAAAGGACAAAAAAAAAAAAAAAAAAAAAACTCTGTTACACACATGCACATACACACTGGTTAATTCCCATTCAGGCAGATACAGGCAAATTGAACCCACAACCTTGGTGCATGAAGACAACGCTCTAACCGACTGAGCTACCCAGCCATGGTGTATGTCACCTTTTATAAGGGGACTGATCCCATCATGAGGGCTCCACCATCCTCACCTCTTAAAACCATCCCACTGAGCTTCAACGTGCGGCTTTGGGTGGGGGCATGACCCCTGCAGCAAACCTGTAACCTGGAGTCGGTGCCGGAGAAACGTTAACATGGGCATGTTATGGTTCTGAATTTCACCAGGAGGAAAATGGAAATAAGAACCGAGAAGGCAGCCGACATTGATTCAAGGCTCAACTCACTGTGATCTCTGCCCAGCAAAGGGGCAGTGGGTCTGGGATTTGGGGTTCAGTCGTTTGGTTTTTTTTTTGTTTGTTTGTTTGTTTTTCAATAAGTATTTAATGCATATTAATAAAGGCCTACTGGGTGCAAGATCAGGACAATTCAAAGACTGGAAAATTCCGTCCTCGCCTCTGCTTTCCCCGGCTTCGCCTGCGGTTTCCATGGCAATGGTGGAAGGGAAGCTTCTCCCCCTGTTGCTAAGGGAAGCTCAGCCACGTGGGCTGACCAATCTGACTGAAAGACGGTGGTGGGCCTGGGGAAGGCGGGGGAGTGTCCGGGTGGTCGGTGACCAGGGTGGTGATAGAATTCACAAAGGGAAGAAGAAAGGGCAGAGAAGACTGAAGTTTTACTTGGTGTTAATTTTAATTAACACCCAAGGGAGAGGGGCCGAGAGGGAGAGAGAGAGAGCAGTGTATAGGTTGCCTCTCACCTGCCTCTCCAGCCACAGACGTGGTTAATTTTATGCACCTATTTTGAGAGAGAGCGGAAGGGGAAGGGAAACGTTGATGTGTGAGAGGCGCATGGATGTGGGGTTGCCTCTCGCACACCCCCGGCTGGGAGGGAACCTGGCCCACAACGCAGATAGGTGCCCTGACTGGGAATTGAACCAGCGACCTTTTGGTTCGCTGGTTGGCACTGAGTCTGCCGAGCCCCACCCGCCAGGGTGAAAGGAAAGTTTTTATGTTTTACTTTCCCAAGGGAGGGAAAACCCCTCACCAGCCCTGAGGGATTCGGGCTCGGGGCCTTTACCTGGGAATGGAGCATGAGCAGCATGTTTGAGTCGAGCTGCAACCTGTTTCGATGTTATCTTTGGGTGCAGGGCCTGGCGGGGTCAGCCCTTGTGGTCAGGTGTGTCCTGCTTCAGAAGTTCTCGGAGCCTCTGTGCCCTCGGGCCACGTCCAGGAATTTTTCTAGGCCCTGAGAATGAAGGCTGATAAAACAATTAAGGTCAGTCATGCTTTATGGGGGTCCAGCCAGCTTGAGCAAAGAGGGTCTGAAAAAGGGCTTCTGTCTCAGTAAGGGAGGGTGCAATTCAGAAGGGGCCCTGGTCTGCAACCACCCCGCCAGTGATCCACACCCATGTTTGGGTGCCTGTATTTTTTATGTTTAAAAGTGTGTTAATTTTACCTGGCTGGTGGGTAGGTGCTGGCCTGCAAACCCAAAGGTCGCTGGTTCGATTCCCAGCCCGGGCACGTAACCAGGTGGCAAGCCAGGTCTCCAGCCAGGTCCCCAGCTGGAGGCAGGGGAAAGGCAACCAACCATACATGGATGTTTCCCTCCCTTTCTTCCTTCCTGCCTGCATTTCTCTCTGGAAATAATGAACAAAATCTTTCAAAAAATTTTAATCAATTTTAGAAAGGAAGGGAGCGACGTAGAGGGAGAGAGAGACATCGATTTGTTGTTTCACTTACTCCTGCATTCACTGGTTGATTCTGTATGTGCCCTGACCAGGGATCAAACCCACAACCTTGGCATCATATTGGGACAACGCTCTACCCAGCTAAGCTACTCAACCAGGGTCCACAGATGATTTTTCAAAGGCGACAACAATCAGTGCACAAAGAAGAAAGCAGCCACTCCTGAGGGCCATGGAGCAGATGGCAGGGACCACATGTAACAAATGCATCCATTGGGTGCTTGGATGGACAATTCCTTTATAAAGAGGTGGTTTTGGGCCCTGGCTGGTGTGGCTCAGTAGGTTGAGCACTGGCCTGCAAACTCAAGGGTCACTGGTTCGATTCCCAGTCAGGGCACATAACCAGGTTGCAAGCCAGGTCTGTAGCTGGAGGCAGGTGAAAGGCAACCATACATTGATGTTTCTCTCCCTTTCTTCCTCCCTTCCTGGCCCTCTCTTTAAAGATAATGAATAAAATCTTAAAAAAGAGAGAGGGTGGGGGAGAGGGAGAGAGGTTGTTTTAAATCCACAGTTAGGGTCACTGTCACTGTTAGATCAACTCATGGAAAACAAGTTTCCAAAAACTGCACGTGGCTCAAATCTCAGTGGTACAGAGCCTGTTTTTAGAAGTCAGACGGAGGCCATCATTTTATTCCTTTTGAAGACCTTTCCTCCAGGAGCATTAGCTAGAGGGACTCTGCCGTCACTGAGACTAGACTTCACCAACTCCACAGGCAAGTGGCCGTCTGAAAAAACCCTGACTCCCACCGGATCTGACCCTCAGGCCGAACGCAGTGTGGGCATCGCCTAGGTGAGCCCTTGGGTCCAGGAAGGAAGAGCAACTGCTTTACTGCGGACAAAGACCCTTATTTTAAGTCACTCATTTACTGCAAAGCAAACATACCACACTGGGGACAAAGACCCGTATTTTAAATATTTATTGCAAAGCAAACATACCATGCTGGGGACAAAGACCCTTACTTGAAGTCCTTGGTTTATTGCAAAGCAAACACATCCTGTGAGTTCAGGGCCTGGAAAATTCCAACCTCTGGGTCTCTCTCTGCGCTTTCCCAGCCCCCTCCTCTTCTCTGCATTAACTTCAGTTTCCATGGCAACAGCTAAGCCCGCTTCCAATGCCAAAAAAAAAAAAAAAAAAAATTCGGCTCAAGGCTTTTGAAAGAAAATAGAGCTACTAATGTCCAACGGAACAGGAATGGGGGGGGGGGGCTAAAGTTACAAACATCTCACTAGTAGCTCACGCACATTAAAAAAAAAAAAAAATTTTTTTTAAATTAATTCATTTTTAGAGAGAGGAAGAAAGGGAGAGAAACATCACTGTTTGGTTGCCTTTCACCTGCTTCCAGCTGAGGACCTGGCTGGAGACCTGGCTTGCCACCTGGTTCATGTGCCTGGACTTGGAATCGAACCAGCGACCCTTGGGTTCGCAGGCCCATGTTCAGTCTACTAAGCCACGTCAGCCAGGGGCTAAAACAATTTTTCATTGTCATAAAATATGGATATCATGAAAGTTAGCATTTCAACCCTTTTTAAGTGCACAGCTCGGTGGGATTAAGTACATTCACGTTGTTGTACAACCATCACCACCATCCATCTCCAGAGCCTTGTTATGTTGCCCCACTGAACCCTCTCCAGCAAACCCTAGCTCCCCATTCTTCCCAGCACCCACCGTTCTACCTTCTCTCTCCACAAATCTGAGACCCTATCCTCTGATAACTAGAACTATACAATATCTGTCCTTTTGTGACCGACTTATTTCACTTAGCTCCATGTCCTCAAGCTTCATACATGTAGCAGAATTTCCCTCCTTTCTCACTAAAAGCTGAATAGTATCCCATTGAACGAATATACAGTAGTTTGCTCATTCATTCATTCATTCATTCATCTGTGGACACTTGGGTTCCTAACACGTTTTTTTCTGAAACCCTCGCCTGAGGATCTATTTATCGATTTGAGAGAGAAAGAGACATTGATGGGTTGTTTTCTGTACAAGCCCTGACTGAAGATCGAACCCACAACCTAGGTACGTACTGGAAATTGAACCTGAAACTTTTTGATGTACAAGATGACACTCCAACTAACTGAGCCACCTGGCCATGGCCCTCAACTCTATTTATTGAGGGTCTACCATCGGGTGGGCACTGGAAGTAAAATGATGAGCCCCAAACAGGCCGAGCCCCTGCCTTAATTAGGCATAAAACACATGAATTCAATCCTTTCCTTCAAATGTATCTACCAAGGCCCCACTCAGTGCTCAGGACAGAGGATTCGGTAGCAAGCAAAACTTACACCAGCTCTCAAGAGGATCCAAGGTCCATGGTCTGGACATTCATCACACAACCCTTGTCCCAACAACAGCCAATGCTGAGTGTTCATCAACTTAGTGCTGAGCTCAGGTCCAGACCCTGGGAGAAACTAAGAATACCAGACCCAGGTAGCTGAGTTGGTTAGAACATTGTCATAATGAGCGAAGGTTGTGGATTTGATGCCCAAGCAGGGCACATACAAGAATCAAATGATGAAGGTATAAATAAGTGGAATAACATGGTCCTCAGATGGTTATTTTAGTTACCGCATGGAGGAGATGCCAAAGGACCGTCACTCTTGTTTACTTATGGTAAAATTGGTTTCCTCATCTGTGGCTTTACTTCAAGTCCCAGGACCTATGGATGAGACAGTAAATGAGGACTTTTGGACTTCAAACAGATTCATCCCTGTTTTTCCTACTAAGCAGGGGAAAGCCTGAATCTTGGTTTAAAGCTCTTTTTTTACTGTGGGACCCCAGTCCTGCCTTCTGTTGGCTCTGTATTCTGGAGACTCCAGTCCTCCTACGAAAGGGAACTTGGACCCCTGGCCAGGTGGCTCGGTTGGTTGGAACATGAGTCCGTACACCGAAAGGTTGCGAGTTCGATTCCTGTCAGGGCACATACTTTGAGCTGCAGTTGGAGCGCTTCCAGGAGACAACTGATGGATGTTTCTCTCTCTCTCTCTCTCTCAAATCAATAAATATACCCAAAGGCTAAGAGAGGGAGGGATGTCTGGGCACCACGCCCAGGTCTGCCTGCCTGGTGTGACTTTCTCCGTCTGGCGAGTGGTGTCTTTCTAAGACACGTCTGCCCGTCAGAATACTTAAAATCATGATCCCGGCCCCAAGGAAGAGAAAACAGCATTCATTCCCCAACCCTCTGCTTTCCAAGACATCAGCCCCCATGTCGAAGGTCGAGCTCCGCAAATACCTCGGCCACCAGAGATCCTCTGCCGGTGTTTTCCTCCTGGAAAGAGTGCGTTCGCTTTTCAAAAGAACTCGTTCCATCTCAAAGAAATGGCTGACCCTCTCCCTCCCACCCTTCACTCTCCAAGGGACAGCTCTTTTCCTTTTTTTTAAATTTTTCCTTTATTGATTTGAGAGGACGAGAGGCTTTTGATTTGTTGTTCCATTTACTTTATTTTTAGAGAGAGGGGAAGGGAGGATGAAAGAGAAGGGGAGGAAAACATCACATCGACTGATCGCCTCTCCGACGTGATCCAACTGGGGACTGGACCCGCCACCCAGGCATGTGCCCTGACCAGGAATCGAACTATTATTGTTTTCTGTTCAAATAATTTTAGTTATACAATTTAAAAAAAAAAAAAAACACCCAGAATTGATTATAATTTCACTTTCCTGACGTTCATGGAGGCAAACTCGTGAGAAAAATATTTTCAAGAACCTATTTCTGGCCCTGACCGATGTGGCTCAGTTGGCTGGGCATCGTATGGCCACCCAAAATGTTACAGGTTCTAGTCCCAGGCAGGGCACATACCTGGGTTTTGGGCCTTCTCCTTGGGCATGAGCAAGAGGCAACTAATTGATATTTTTCTCTTTCTCCCTCCCTTCCCCTCTCTCTAAAAATAAAGAAAGAAACCCATTTAAAAATATTGATTTCTGAGCCCTGGCTGGTGGCACAGTGGATAAGGCGCCGGCCTGCGAACCCAAAGGTCGCAGGTTCGATTCCCCAGCCAGGGCACATAACCAGGTTGCAGGCCAGGTCTCCAGCCAGGTCTGTGGCTGGAGGCAGGTGAAACGCAACCATACATTGATGTCTCTCTCCCTCTCTGCCTCTCTCGCTTCCCCTCTTTCTAAAAATAATGAAATAAAAATCTTTAAAAATATTGGTTTCTGGAAAGGAGTTAACCTTTAAATAACGCACAAGAGCATGGTGAGAAGAGGATCCAGTTTTCCTTTTGACTCAGACTTTCATATGACTCAGCACGGTGCTGTCAGACCCGGTCATTCTTCCAAAAATGTTTTTAAAGATTTTATTTACTTATTTTGAGAGAGAGGGAAGGGAGGGAGAAAGAGAGGAAGAGGGACATCTATGCAAGAGAGATACACCAATTGGTCGCCTCTTGCATGCACCATGCCTGGCCTGAACCTGCAACCCAGGCACTTTCCCTGACCAGGAATCGAACCGGTGACCTTTTGCTTTGTGGGGAGGATGCTGCTCAACCAACCGAACCACACTGGTCAGGCCCTGAATGTTAATACGGTGGTCATCCTGTTTTATTTTGTTTTGGGTCTTTTTTGCATTAGTGTTCATTTCCAATATTGCATTCAAATATTATTTATCTTGACGACTGCATGCTTTCGTGCTGTTACTTGTTGAGCTTGCTGTGTGGCCATCATGCTTTTGTGTGTTTCATCCTACCATCCGCCTTGAGAGTCCGGTCCTTGTTTTTCCGAATGAGGAAGGTATGGCTCAGGGGTCCAGGAATTCCATCAGGGCAGCTGAACTCGGTGATTAGAATGTGAGAGGGCCACCCCCTTCTCGTCCGCACCTTGGGGACCTCATCTGTCAAGTGGAAAGGTGACCTCACCCATCTTCCATGCATGTCATGGGAATTCAACAGGAAGCACTTAGCATATGCTTGGGATATGATCAGCACAGTAAATGTGAGATAAGGTGACTTATTGGCTCATGAGAGTAATTGTAATGATGGTGACAGTGGCATATTCAGCAGCCATCCTGGACCTCATCCAAACGTGAGACCCGATCCTACGCCTACAAGGACTTTGTCTTATGAGTGGCTCCATCACACAAAGTATGTCCATGTTTGCCCTCTCTGTCCTTGGTTATCAGAGTCATCCACCTGTCCTGTGCATGGCCCAGCCTGGGCCCCAGGGGCCCCAGGGGCCCCATAGCCTAGAGAAGTCACTGAGTAAATGTTTGTTCTTACACAAGTTGACTTTGGTGGGCGTAGCACTTGCCTCTCCCCTTGACCCTGGAGCTGTAAGAAAGCAGTGATCACGCGAGGGGCCGTGCCCCGGTGATGTCCAGGCCCTGGAGAAAGCCTGGCATGGACTAACTGTTCAATTCGTATGGATGACATTGGGTCATTTTAATAGTGTATTTGTAAGTCCTGTAGCTCTTACCATCTAAGAAGCCCTTTTTGATCCACCCCACCCCCCTCCTCTTGCTTACTTACCCAAGTACGTCTTCAACTACTTAGGTTTCCCTGTATTTTTAAAAATTATTACAAAAAGGGGATGGATGTAATACAACAACAATACAATTAAAAAAAAATCTTTTAAAAATCTTTAACAAATTGATTTTAGTTGGGGGTGGGATAGGCAGAGGAAGGAAAAAAAAAGAGGAAAATTGGGACAACTGTAATACATTAACAATAAAAAAAAATTTAACCTCCTATTTTTAAGAATTTAGTCATTATTTTTAGAGAGAGGGGAAGGGAGGGAGGAAGAAAGGGAGAGAGACATCAGTGTATGGTTGCCTTTCACCTGCCTCCAGCTACAGACCTGGCCTGCAACCTGGGTATGTGTCCTGACTGGGAATCAAACTGGCGACATTGGGTTTGCCAGCTGGCGCTCAATCAACAGAGCCACACCAGCCAGGGCTGTAAAAAAATATTTTAAAAATTGATTTGAGAGAGAGAGAGAGGAAAGAGAGAGAGAAACACCGATTTGTTGTCACACTTATGTATGTATTCATTTGTTGATTCTTGCACATGCCCTGACCAGAAATCAAACCTGCAACCTTGGCATATTGGGACAATGCTCCAACCAAATGAGCTACCCAGCCAAAGTTCCTTGTACCTCTTTGAATGCATCCAACTCATTTCTACCCCAGGGCCTTTGCACATGCTCTACCTACTCCCTGAAATGTTCTTTTCCCGTGACTTCATTCATCTTTCTCCTCAGTTACCACAACCTGAAAGAGGTCTTCTCTGACCACACCATGCCTTTCATCCCAGTCTCTTTCTGTCCTGCACCCTCTTTATTCAGTTTCCCTCACACAAATTGGTCTGTCTCCTCCCCTAGAACCTAAGTACCACGAGGATTTTCAGGGTAGGTTCTGACATGTCACTGCACCCTAGGGTTTGTTCTGGGCACTCCTGACATTAAGGGCCGAATAATTCTTTGTTGTGTGTGGGGGGTCACTCTCCTGTGTGCAGCAGGAGGGGGTTAGCAGCACCCCAGGCTGCTACACACTAGATGCCCCCTTTTAGTTGTGACAATCAAAAAAGATTTCCAAATGCCTCCTTGCAGGGGGGGGGGGGGGGACCCCCATCGGAAACTACTGCTTTATCCTCACATCCTAGCAGAGGCTCTGCCGTGAGCCATAGCTCATGAATGAATAAATGACTGGCTGACTGAACGATCACAGTAAATAATCCCGGCCGCCTGGTGCCGGCGGAGGACGTGCCGTATCTAACAGAGCAGGGCCGATTGAGCGACTTTCTACAAACACCAAAGGGAGCTATTTAACAGCAGAAAAGGACACGTCCGTGGGGCCTGGGCCCTCCCCGTGCCCCATTAATTTTGCTGTCCAGGCTGCCTTCTCAAGACCTCTCATCTAGTGTGCAGCCTGTTGCCATGGAAACTAGTTGGCGGGAGCCGGGGTGCGAGGGGGTGGGGTGGGCTGCAGAACTAGAGAGGGAGAGAGAGGTTCAGAGCTCTCGAGGTAAATGTGTGTGAGGTCAAAAACATCCCAACACAAATGCCACCCCATACAAGTTCGTGGAAAGAAGAGACTCTGTTTCCTCTGGCCAGGTAGTTCAGTTGGCTAGAGGGTCCTTCTGATACACCAAGGACGCAGGTTCAATTCCCGGCCAGGGCACCTACCCAGGTTGCAAGCCAGGTCTCCAGCCAGGTCCGTGGCTGGAGGGCAGGTGAAAGGCAACCATACATGGATGCTTCTCTCCCTCTCTTCCTCCCTCCCTGCCCTTCTCTCTGAAAATAATGAATAAAATCTTTAAAAAAATAAATAAATAAAAATGAAGAGTCAGCCGGTGAATACACGAATCAGTGGAACAACAAATTGATGTTTCTCTGTCTCCCTTCCTCCCTTCTCCTCTCTCTCTCTCAAAATCAACTAAAAACAAAAATAAAAACAGCCTTAGTGTGTCACGCACAGTGCGCAAGGGTTCCAATTTCTCCACATCCTCACCAAAACTTGCTATGTTTTGTTTTGTTTTGTTTTTGGTAGCAACTATCCTACAGGATCTCCTTGTTGCTCTGTGGCCAGACTTCCGTATCTTTTTTTTTTAGGCTCCTTGGCTCTTGTGACTCATATAACCCAGGCCTCCCCTGTCTGCCACGAAAACAGCCTTCACACACAGGATCTACCTGGGCTCAGCGAAAGGAGCCCATGTGAGACCTGCGCCCAGAGAAACTGTGCTGCCCCCCAGGGTCCTGCCCCAGCGCTGGCTGGGGACCTGGGGCCAGAATGCACTGAAAAAAATTTCTCCTAAAGCTCTGTCCCTTTGGCCAAACTAAGAATGTCAACCGTCAGCCCAAGCACCCGATAAATCAGCTCACCTCAGAATTCCTCCTTATTCTTGAACTAAATGCCAGGTTGGGGTCCAAGCTCCACATATATTGCTTCTATATCGGGAAGGGAAAGACTTTCTGGGAAATAGCAAAACAGAGCCCCCACACACACTGGACACATTCATTCCCCAGCCATGGACCGGACACCCTTGTCCGTCTTGCAGGTGACACCCTTGCAGCCGGTAGCAAAAAAAGTTTCCCTTGACTTTTCTGAGGTTAACATGTTGACTGAACAGTCTAACAATGGTGTGATTTTTATTAGGGCCTTGAGGGCATCAAGTATGAAGAGCCCACTTCTGAAATTCTACATTACCTTGAATGAAAGCGGAGAATCAATGAGAATGGTGTAATGGGATATAGATGTACAATAATGGAGAAGAATCGTTGTGATTTCGTAACCTTACTTTCTGTGTATTTATTAAGTCACCCACACAAACGTATTGAAAAAGAATTCTTTCTTCCTTTTTCTTTCTTTCTTGCTACTTCCCTCCCTTCCTTCCTTCTTCCTCTTTCTTTCTTTCTTTCTTTCTTCCTTCCTTCCTTTTTCTTTCTTCCTTCCTTCCTTTCTTTCTTCTTTCCTTTCTTTTTCTTTCTTTCTTCCTTCCTTCCTTCCTTTCTTTTTCTTTCTTTCTTTCTTTCTTTCTTTCTTTCTTTCTTTCTTTCTTTCTTCCTTCCTTCTTTCCTTTTTCTTTCTTCCTTTCTTTCTTTCTTCTTTCCTTTCTTTTTCTTTCTTTCTTTCTTTCTTTCTTTCTTTCTTTCTTTCTTTCTTCCTTCCTCCCTTCCTTCCTTCCTTCCTTTCTTTTTCTTTCTTTCTTTCTTTCTTTCTTTCTTTCTTTCTTTCTTTCTTTCTTTCTTTCTTTCTTTCTCTTTCTCCCTTCTTCACTTTCGTTCACTATTTCTATGTGTAATGACCGCCCCCTTTTCATTTTTCCTAATGTATTTCTTTTTAAAAATTTCATTGCTTAGTTGCAGGTGACACTCAATATTATTTCAATTTCAGGTATCCAACCTAGTGACGAGTCAGTTGCCCATTTCAGTGTTCACCCCCGTTAAGTCTCGTCCCCACCTGACACCAGCCCTAGGTCTTACGATAGTGTTGACGATCTTCCCTTTGCTGTGCTTTACGTCCCCGGACTATTGTGTAACCACAATCTGGACTTCTCAGTCCCTTCATCCTTTTCACTCACCCCACCGCCCTGTTTGGCAGACATCAGTCTGTCCTCTGTGTTTGTGAGTCTGTTTCCATTTTGTTTGTTCGTTTATTTTTATGTTGAAAACCCAGTGTGTTTTCCATCTCAGACCTTTCCACAGGGTTGACCTTACCAGGCTGTTAACTCATGGGACTCAGGGGTGCTGGATGTCCCTTCAATGTCCCAGCAAATCTCCATCCCCAGACTTTTTCTTGTTCAATTATCTGGTGTCTGTTACGTCCACATCTCCTGATCCGTCGCCTAGAATGGGGTGACCCTTGGTCTCTATTTGTCCAAAGATTACACGCATGTGTCAGGTGCATTCATGTTTCAGAAATTAGAGTCTGAAGGTAGGAAGTCCTGGAGTCTGTTTCTCACCATTGTGTCCCAGGCTTCTGTGGGGCTTAATAGACATATTGAGTGAATTAATGGGCGATTGAACAGCTCAGACCAATATTCACAGTTCTGGAGGTGTGACAATTCTTTGAAGGCCTGCAGAGTCCCCAAGAATGAGTTTTGGGGGTTTTTTGGAAGTGTTTTGTTTTCCCCCCCAATTTATAAAGATTTTATTTTATTATTTTTCAGAGAGAGGGGGAAACATCAATGTATGGTTGGTTGCCTTTCACCTGCCTCCAGCTATGGACCTGGCTGGAGACCTAGTTTGCCACCTGGTTATGTGCCCTGGCTGGGAATCAAACCAGTGACCTTTGGGTTCACAGGCCGGCACCTTATCCACTGTGCCACCGGCCAGGGCCAAGAACCAGTTTTGTTTTATCCTGCAGGGACCCCCATGATATAATGATGCACAAAATATGGGACTGACCAGCGATGAAGGGGACCAGGGGCTGCTGGTGGGACCCCCCACTAGCCCTTCCCATCTCCCCCCCACCCCACCCAGCCTTGGGCTTTGCTGGGCAGGCACTCGCTCAGCTCACTTCTCAGGAGCTGTGTCTTCCTGCTGGAGGAGAGGCGGGCTCAGGCCGTTACCATGGAAACCAGAGGAGCAAGGCCAGGGGCTTAGAGAGGAAGGTGGAGGAGACTGGAAATTTCCAGTTTTTAAATTAGACTGCGCTGTTGTCCAAACACCTGGGTAGCGCAACGCAGGTGCTCCTAGAGAGTCCGTTGAAACACGGAATGTCCGTGGCCCCGTCCCCAAGTTTGTCCGGACCCAGAGAATGTCCCCCTCACTGTGGCGTGTTCCAGGGAAGACCCACACACCTGCAGCCCACCTTAGCAGATGAATTCAGGCCAGTTGACATCAGCGGGCAGAGAGGAGGGGAATAATTTCAGAGAACCGTGGCCAGGTACCTCGGGGGGCTAGAGCATGGACCCGGGACGCCAAGGTTTCATCCCAGGTCAGGGCACACGCAGGAATCAACCAATGAGCACATCAGTAAGTGAAACAAATTGATATCTCTGTCCATCTCCCCCCTCCACCCCCCCCCCCCAGCTTTAAACTGCTCATCGTATTTCATTGTAGGAAGAGGCCTGAATTAATGTGCCTCTTCTCTTGGTGGTGGGTATTGAGGTGGTCTCCTCTTCCTCCGTTTGCGGAGTGAAGGAAAGTCACCATGAACATTCTGGAACTTGCCACCTTGCCATGTGTGTGATGGTGACTTCAGGACACACACCTCGTACTGGCTTTTCTGAGTGGCGCGGCAATGGCTACCCATTGTCGGCTTTCCTGCATATTGTCAAGTGGCTTTCTAAAACAATCTTTTAAAAATATATATTTTATTTATTATTTTTAGACAGGGGGGAAGGGAGAGAGGCAGAGAGGGAGAGAGGCAGAGAGGGAGAGAGACATCCATATATGGTTGCCTTTCACCTGCCTCCAGCTAAGGACCTGACTGGAGACCTGGCTTGCAACCTGGTTATGTGCCCTGGCTGGGAATCGAACCAGCGACCTTTGCATTCACAGGCCGGTGCCTTATCCACTGTGCCACCAGCCAGGGTGACTCTTGGTTTTTCATCTCCGCTGTGTCCTCCACTCCTGATGGAGGATCTGTCGCTTACCAGGAATTCAACAGACATGTTTCTAGAAAGTGAACGAAATGGACAAGTACATGGGCTGTATTTGCGCAAACCTGGCTAGTGATAGATGTATGGGTTTCTCATCCGGTTCCCGCTCATTTAACGTGACATGGCAAGGCTAGCCTTCAAAGCAGGGTTTCTTGATCAAGCAGAGAACGTATGTGTTTGTTTTGTAAAACCCTGCCGCACCCGGGCCCCTCATGGGCCCAGGGGCACACATTCTATACATTTTTCTGCTGACCACTCCCCAGCCAGGCTGCCTTGACCCCGGGGTACTTTTGCAAATGTTTGAGGAGGGAAGAGCTCCAGAAGTGCATCTGCTGGGTCAAAGGGCAGAAAGAACTTGCCCGGAAAGATGATAGCAATTAAGTCTCCCCCATTCCCCTGGAAAGTCATCCATTTTCTACACGACTTCTTGTCTCCTTCCATCCCTGTCTCTCCAATAATGGGGAAAATGACTTACCAGTTTGATTTTTATTCAGCCCTTTTTTTTTTTTTAAGTACCAAGAAATTGGGGCTTTTTTTTTGGTGCTTTGTTTTGGACATTTCCATGTTGTTTTTCTATCCATGTATGTACTTTGAACTCCACCCTCCCCACCACCACCATGTTTTTAATTCATTTCTTATAAATGCAACAGACATATGAAAGGTATTATGTCTGTGATTCTCATTGGGTTGCAAGTAGTTGTACTAACTTTGTCACTTTACTCTGCTTTACCATTGTTTTTTCTTTTTCTATCTACTTTTTTTTTTTTTTTTTTTTAAGATTTTATTTCATTATTTTTTTTAGAAAGAGGGGAAGGGAGAGAGGCAGAGAGGGAGAGAATCAATGTATGGTTGTGTTTCACCTGCCTCCAGCTACAGACCTGGCTGGAGACCTGGTTTGCAACCTGGTTATGTGCCCTGGCTGGGGAATCGAACCTGCGACCTTCGGGTTCACAGGCCGGCGCCTTATCCACTGTGCTACCAGCCAGGGCTTTTTTTTTTTTTTTTTTTTTAGCACTTGTGGAGTCAGATTAATGCATCTTTTTCTTTTCATGGTTGTACGCTCTAGAGTAGTGTTTACTGAGTGTTTCTCCATCCCAGTGATAAGAATACCCCCCTTGCCCTGGCTGGTGTGGCTCAGTGGATTGAGCACCGGCATGCAAACCCAAGTGTCGCAGGTTTGATTCCCAGCCAGGGCACATGCCTGGGTTACAGGTTTGGTCCCCACTCTGGGCATGTACAAGAAGCAACCGACCAATGTTTCTCTGTCACATCAATATTCCTCTCCCTCTCTTTCTTCCTCTATTCTCTCTCTAAAAAAAAAATGTGAAAATATACCCACCCACATGGGTGGTGAACAGGAAATTGATCGTCATAACTCTCCCTCTGCCTAATGCTGCCCTGATTCCTCTTATTCAGGTAGATTCTAGGGCTTTTTTCTTTCTTTTTTTGAAAGATTTTATTTATTATTTTTAGAGAGGGGAAGGGAGGGAGGAAGAGAGAGAGAGAGACATCCATGTGGGGTTGCCTTTCACCTGCCTCCAGCTGGGGACCTGGCTGGAGACCTGGCTTGCAACCTGGTGATGTGCCCGGGCTGGGAATCGAACCAGCGACCCTTTGGTTTGGAGGCCAGCATTCAATCCACTGAGCTACACCAGCCAGGGCAATTCTGGGGCTTTTAACATCCAACCAACTACCCTCACCCAGGAAAGGAAACTCAGTTCTATGACATCATGTTAAATGAATAACGGCACCAAAATCACAATTTTTAGCTGAAGGAAACGAATTCATTAGTTCACTTATTCACATTCTAAAAATGTTGGAAGAGCCTACTCTGTGCAGCATTGCTAGCCAGTGAGGATACAACAACTCCCTCCCTCCCTTCCTTCCTCCCATTTTTCCGATGTACCCCTATGCTTACCCAGCATTACCCCAGCCGTGCACTGTTCTTTTCTGTAAACTTTTTGTTGCATAAATCTAAAAGCATCTTGTTTCAAGGAATAAGGTCTCTCTCATCGCAATGCGGAGAGCAGAGAGGGTGTCTTTTCCGCTTTTTCATTTTTTTCTTGTAATACCAGCTCCCCATCGTCGATCCCTGTTTGCTGAATAAATGAATAAATAAATGAACAAGCAGAAGAAACCATAATGCTGAGGTCACTGGTGCTTAAAAGAGGCATGTGTGTTAGGATTACCAGGCGGGGGAGGCCCTGGCGGTGAGTTTTGTGACCTTTTGCAAAGTTCCCACTTAAGGACCAAGCCTCCGCCCCCGCTGGCCCCCCACCTCCCCGCTGCCCTTTTCCTCCTAGAGCAATTACCTGCTCTAAAGGCGGAGGCAGGATCAGACTGTTGCCATAGAAACTACAGCTTGAGCAGGAATGGAGGCGCCGGGGATGGCTCCACGGAGACTGGAATATTCCAGGCCCTGATATCAGTGTGAATATGGCTTTCACAAGCCAGCAGAGCACACCTTAGGTGCGGAATACGGGCTCATGGAGGATAAGGCGCCAGCCTGCGAACCCAAAGGTCGCTGGTTCGATTCCCAGCCACGGCAACATAACCAGGTTGCAAGCCAGGTCTCCAGCCAGGTCTGTAGCTGGAGGCCGGTGAAAGGCAACCATACATGGATGTCTCTCTCCCTCTCTGCCTCTCTCCCTTCCTCTCTCTCTAAAAATAATAAATAGAATCTTTAAAAGAAAAAATAGAATACAAGCTCATGGAAAGAATGTATGGTCGTGCCCTTCCTGCTCCCCACCCCCACCTGCAGATGTCAGGGGGAAAACGATTCTCTTCTCTGTGGGGATGAAATGAGTGTGTCCAGGTTTGTTTGCCGCCAGGGCTCCTTGTGAATTAGATTTTGACAGGAATTCAAGAAATGCTGCCCTGCTTCCTCCTACTCAGGTGGGGGGCACTCTTCCTGGGCCGCTTGCTGACAGGAGATCCGTCTGCAGAGGTACGCACAACTCTTCTTTCTTTCTTTCAGATGATATATTTTTTTATAATTATTGATGTTCGCAAAAGAGAGAGGCGATTTGTTGCTCCCCTTACGTTTGCGATCAATGGTTGGTTCTTGCTTTAATCCTCGCCTGAGAGGAACACTGGTTAGTTCCCTCCTGTACGTGCCCCAACAGGGCAGGGAACCCCGCAACCTAGGCATGTGCCCTGACCAGAGGCGGCACCTGAAACCCGGCCTCTTGGAGCCAGAAGCAACGCTGTAACCAATGGAGCTCCCTGACCAGGGCCCTGGGCTCTTTCTTTTTTTTCTTTTTAAAAGATTTTCTTTATTTTTTAGAGAAAGGGGAAGGGCAAGAGAAAACGAGGGAGACAAACATCCACATGTGGTTGCCTCTCATGTGCCCCCAAATGGGGATCTGGCCCACAACCCAGGCAAGTGCCAACTAGGAATTGAACCGGTGACCCTTTGGTTCACAGGCCAGCGCTCAACCCACTGAGCCACGCCAGCCAGGACTTCTTTCTTTCTTTCCGTTCATTCTCTAATGATAGTTGACATTCAATGTTATGTTAGTTCCAGGTGTTACAACATTCCTATACCTTAGGAAGTGATCACACACACACGGTAACAGGCAGCCTACTGCCAGAGTACAGAGGCAGCCAGGTGGGAATGTGTTAATGACCTTGGTCGGGTGACAGGATGCCTGGAATCCACTTGAGAAAAAACACTTGCCAAGGGACAGTGCCCTAGTCAGACATCTGATGGCCACACCTGCTTCAGCTTGCAAGCTTCAAAACGTGTGAACAGAAGCCCTTGGGGGGTGAGGCGGGGACTCCTACCGGCCTGCAAGGGCTGGGAGTCTCCATTCCCCTGCTCCATGGGCCCTCCAGGTGGTCCGGGAGCAGCCTTCCCCCCTCAACCTCCAATGAACCCCTTGTTCCCACGTGAGTCTCGGGGTGATCTCTCACAGCAAGGCAGCTCCGACACATACGTAATAACTTACTCTTTTCATCTGCTGCCTCCCATGTCTCTGTCTGGATGGACCACCATGTATTTATCTATTCTCCTATCAATAGACTTTTTTTTTTTTTTTTTTTTTTTGAATTGCCTTCAGGTTCTTAATGTGATTCAATGGATTGGGGGACATTGGTTAAAAAGATGATGTATGGTTTGATTCCCAGCCAGGGCACATCATCAGGTTGCAAGCCAGGTCTCCAGCCAGGACCGTGGCTGGTGGCGGGTGAAAGACAACCATGCATCAATGTCTTTCTCTCTCTCTACCTCTCTCCCTTTCCCTCTCTCTAAAAATGATAAATAAAATCTTTTTTTTTTTTTAATATTTTATTTCATTATTTTTAGAAAGAGGGGAAGGGAGAAAGACATCAATGTATGGTTGCATTTCACCTGCCTCCAGCTGGAGACCTGACTGGAGACCTGGTTTGCAACCTGGTTATGTGCCCTGGCTGGGGAATCGAACCTGCCACCTTTGGGTTCGCAGACAGGCGCCTTGTCCACTGTGCTACCAGCCAGGGCTTAAATAAAATCTTAAAAAAAAAAAAAGATGATATAGGTTTCAAATGTATGATTCTACGGAATCAAGGTTCCTGTCACCAAACACGTATCTGAGCAATAGACATTCAAGTTGGTTCCTGCTCTCCCCCCTTTTTTTTTTTTTCACTATGAAGAATAGAAATAGCACCCATTCCTAGCACATAGATGGCATCGAATGAAAGTCGCAGTGAATCATGATCACAATGACATTGCTTGTACTTGAGTCGCTGTGGGAACAGAGAGGTGTCCTGCCTACTTGGGACCTACATCCAGGAGCGAAAGGTGATATTTTGGGCCAGTGACCCTTTCTGCCGGGGGAAAGAGGCTGTGCCAGGCAGTGTGCCATTTTTTTCCGTAATTACAGTTGACATTCGCTATGACATTAGTTTCAGGTGTGCGGCATACTGGTTAGACATAGGTGCACGCAGGTGTTGAGCCATGTCTCTACCTACCAGATGCCACTTGCTCCCCCAAGTTGTGACAATCAAAAATCTCTCTCACCCTGGCTGTTGTGGCTCAGTGGATGGAGTGCTGACCTGGGAACCACAGGGTCGCGCTGGTTCGATTCCCAGTCAGGGCACATGCCTGGTTGCAGGCCAGGTCCCCAGTTGGGGCGCACGAAAGGCAACCACACATTAATGTTTCGCTTCCTCTTTCTCCCTCCTCCTCTCTCTAAAAATAATTAAAATCTTTTAAAAAATGCCTCTCTAAGCATGTTGCATATATCCTCTCGGATGGGGGAGGCAAGAAACCATTGGCCTTCAAGAACCATGAATGACAAAGAATGCATGTCTTCCTTCAGGTTTGCAAGCCATGGATGGACAAATGGCTCTTCTGTCCTTTTTTTTTTTAAAAAAAGATTTTATTCACTATTGCTAGAAAGAAGGGCAAGGAGGAAGGAAGAAAGGGAAAGAAACGTCAGTGAGTGGTTGCCTTTCACCTGCCTCTAGCTGGAGACCTGGCTTGCAACCTGGTTTATGTGCCTGACTGGGAATTGAACCAGCCACCTTTGGTTCTCAGGTCAGCACCGATCCACTGAGCCACCAGCCAACGCTTCTTCTGTCTCTTTGGTAACTTGCTTTCCATCTGTTCTCCCACAGGACCCCAACTATGCTTGTTCTGTCAGATCAGACCCGTTGATGTGCTGCTTTCCAGTTTTGTTGAAAAACCAGTTCCCAGGTGGACCATTGCTCCAAACTCAGTGCTGAAATATCACTCCCACCTACCCTTTCTCACCAGCCTGCAAAGGAACCTGTTTGCCCACCCTGAGCCATACCCACTCCACATATTCAGTTTCTCCTCTTTTGCTCTTTGCGTGGTGGAAAAGGACATCTCATTTTTCTCTCTTTTCTTTTCTTTTTTAAAAATATTTTACTTATTTTTAGAGAGAGGGGAAGAGAGGGAGAGAAACATTGTTGTATGAGAGATTGGTTGCCCTCACATGTCCCCCAAACAGGGATGTGGCCTGCAACCCCGGCATACGCCCTGCCTGGGAATTGAACCAGTGACCCTTTGATCTTTGATTCACAGCCTGGTGCTCAATCCACTGAGCCACACAAGCCAGGCTCCATGTTCTTTTTTTTTTTTTTTTTTACAGGTTTCAACCATTTTTTAAAAAAGATTCTATTTATTATTTTTAGAGAGAGGGGAAAAGAGAGAAGCAGAGAGGGAGAGAGACTTCAATGTATGGCTGCCTTTCACCTGCCTCCAGCTAAGGACTTGGCTGGAGACCTGGTTTGCAACCTGGTCATGTGCTCTGGCTGGGGAATCGAACCTGCGACTTTTGGGTTCGCAGGCCGGCGCCTTATCCACTGTGCCACCAGCCAGGGCCTCAATGTTCTTTTCATAGCAAGTTTGTCAGCCTATAAGCAGAATAGCTTTTCATATTTCTGTATCATTTGCATTTTCTCTTTTATTAATTAGCTTCTTCCGAATCTTGGGTCCGTCTTTCCTTTTACATCTTTTGTCTTTTGCATATATTGGCAGTCTTTGTGCATTAACCGTATAATTTTTTTTTTTTTTTTTTACTCCAGTGCAGTTTATTTTTCAGTGGTGGTATGTTTTCAGTTACTTGTATGCTCAGTATACATGGAGTCAGACGTATCCATCTTCTCTCCTACCTGTGCTGTTTGCTGCTATGTGCTTTCGTGAAATGTGTCACAGCAGGGATATTACAGTAATCACTTTTTATTTTCGGCTTTGTGGTGGGTGGACAGTATTGGGCCCTGGGGGGCTGCAGATGGGTTGAGGCTCAACATGAGTACGAAAGAGGGTCCAGGGGCCTGTCTATGCAGTGAAAATGACTAAATAGAAACCCAGCCACAAATAAGCAGGGTTTATGACTGAGCCCCCAGACTTGGACTTAAATTCAGGAGTATAAGCGAGTCACAGGACCTTGCATCGCATTTAATTCTACTTCCTCTAGTCCTTTCTAGGGAATTAATGAGGCCGAGAGACAGAGCTGAATGGAGCCTGGGCTTTCTGTTTACTCTCGAAAGAGCAAAATGTTAGAAAAACATTTTCCATTCACAGAGGGCGACCACGGCTATTTCCTTTTCCTTAGGGGGTTTTACCCAGCTAAGTGGAACCCATTATACTTTCAAATGCTCCCCTTTTCTCAGAGAGGGGGGGCTGCCAAGATGCTTCACTAACGCAGAGATGACGGATGGTCCAGGATCAGTCGGAGTTCCACCGCCGAAGTGGAACCTGTAGTGTGTGGATAGAACGGTGTCACTCAGAAATTCACAGGTTGGAGTCCGCACCCCCAGGACCTCAGAATGCGATTGTATCTGGAGACAGGGCCTTTCAAAGGACAGTTGAGGTCAAATGAGTTCATGCAGGTGGGCCCTTATCCAATAGGACTGGTGTCCTTAGAAGAGAAAACTTGGACACACACACGCACAGAGGGCTGACCGTACGAGGACACGGGAGGAGACAGATATCTGGAAGCCAAGGAAAGAGGCCTCAGGAGAAATCAACCCTGCCAACACCTTGATCTCAGACATCTAGAACTGTGAGAAAATACACTTCTGGTCTTTAGGCCACCCAGCCGTGGTTTACAGTTTATTATGGCTGCCCAAACAAACTGATACAAGTAGGATATACATGTATAAATCTATATCTCCTATATATACTTGTATAATGTACATGTATATACTGTATGTCTATAAATGGTTGGGTATGTTTTAAGGAACACATTTTTTAAAATCCTCACCTAGGAATATGTTTATTGATTTTAGAAAGAGAGGAAGGGTGAGAGAGAGAGAAAGGCAGAGAGACAGAGAGAAAGAGACAGGTAGACATTGATGTGAGAGAGGGACATCAATTGGTTGTGCCTCGTAAGTGTCCCGAGCAGGAATCAAACTCAACCTTTTTCTTTTTCTTTTTTTAATCATTTAAATGTTATTTATTTTATGTTTATTCATTATTTTTTTAGAGAGAAGGGCAGGGAGGGAGGAAGAAAAGAAGAGAAGCATCCATGTATGGTTGCCTTTCACCTGCCTCCAGCTATGAGCCTGGCTGGAGACCTGGCTTGCAACCTGGTTATGTGCCCTGGCTGGGAATCGAACCAGCGACCCTCGGGTTTGCAGGCCAGTGGCAATCCACCGAGCCACACCAACCAGGGCAAACTCAACAACCTTTTGGTGTATGGAACCATGCTCCAACCAACTACGCTACACTGGTTAGGATATTGCATGTGTTTTTAAAATATATTATTATAGAAAGTTGTTCCTCTCTCTCTCTTCTTTAGTTTATTGATTTGAGAGGGAGAGGGAGAGACATCAATTTGTTTTTCCACTCACTTAGGCATTCATTGGTTGACTCTTATATGTGCCCTGACCAGGAATCCACCCGCAACCTTGGTGTGTTAATTAGGACAATGCTCTAACCAACTGAGCTACTCCACCAAGGCCGCACTGTGTGCGTTGATTTGCTTTTGAATTGAACTAATTACAGAAACTCAGTTCCATAGTGTTTTTGGAATAGGCTGGAAATCTAGCTGAATGTGAGAGAGCCAAAAACTAACCAAAGGGAAGGAATTCCACTCCCTCTCTGTCCAACACATCCCCTGCCCCACCATGAATCCTGGCAGGACCAGGGTATGTAACATGAAGATGACAACCAGAATGCAGTTCCCTTTTGGTCTGGAAATTGAGGTCTCGGACGCAGGCCAGGCCTGTGCTGTTTTGGGGGAAAACGGTTCCTCCCCAAGTTTAGACAGCACCCTCTCCAGTGTGTGGATTCCCCCTGGGCACTCCGTGGGAGGTATTAAACTGAGGGCTTTCAGGCAGTTGATATTCTAAGTGTTTCTTCTCTGGGACAGGGACTTGGGTATGGAAGAAATACCACCCCTTCTGACCCGCTTTTCTTTTAGACTTGGCGCAAACACCCTTGGAGCACTGGGAGCCGGAGTCTTGCTGTCTGTGGAGAGGGTCCGTCTGAGTGGGGTGGGAGGGCTGTGTCTGGGCTGGGGAGGGACCAACAGGGTCCTTTTCTCTCATCGCAGGATAGCTTGGGTGAATATTTTTATAATCTTGGGGTGGCCAAGGCACTGCAAACACTAATGATGAAATTAAAATGTGAGCAAAACGCCAGTCCTTGCGACTCCGTAACAGTTGGGCATTTACATAAGGAGTGTGTGTATGTGTGTGTGTGAGGGGTGGGGGGTATAAACCAGACAGAAGTGAAAATCGGGGGAAATGGTTGCATTGTGCATGGTGGTCAGGGTAATGCTGCGCGGATTCACAACTTGTAGCTACCAGCCTACGAGAAAAAGTGGGCTGTCCACGTGGAAAACCGTGCATGCGACCGAACATAGATGACAAAGTCAGCTGCAAAGAAGGATGAAAGAGTCTATCGCTAGGTAACCCAGAAAGGGTAAAGCAAAATTGACAAGAGAGGTCATTTTATCTTTATCCAACTGGAGGCATGGAAAGAAAAAAGGACACAATTTTGGGTTTGCAGATGCCTGGGAAAAATCTGGAAATGGCCTTGGCACGTGTGGCTCAGTGGATTGAGCGCTGGCCTTTGATCCAGAGGGTTGCTGGTTCGATTCCCAGTCAGGGCACATGCCTGGGGTTTGGGCCGGGACCCCAGTTGGAGTGTATGAGAGGCAACCAGTCATTGATGTTTTGCTCCCTCTCTTTTTCCCTCCCTTCCTCTCTCTCTAAAACTAAAAAAAAATTAAAAATCTTAAAAAGAAATCTTGAAATGGAGGGATGGAATGCAACAATAAAATTAAATTTAAAAAATATCTTGAAATGGTGATAGAAAGGTTGGATGTTGATGGCAGCGATATTCATAACAGTCCAGAAACTACCCAAATGTCCATCAGCTTATGAACAGATAATAAAATGTGTCCTACCCATATAATGGAATATTACTCAGCCATGAAGAGGAATTGAGTACTGATAATATTACAGCATGAATGAACCTGAAAACATTAGGCTAAGTGAAAGAAACTGCTCACAAAAAGTCATGTAATGAGGGTTCAAAGTACAGCATAGGAAATATAGTCAATAATATTGTAATAACAAAATATGGTGCCAGGTGGGCACTGGACTTATCATGAGGATCACTAAGTAAGTTACATAAATATCTACCCTCTATGCTGCACACCTAAGAATAACTTAAAATAATGTTGAATGTTAACTGTAATTGAAAAATAGTTTAAAAAAGATTTTATTTATTCTTAGAAAGAGGGGAAGGGAGGGACAAAGAAGGAGAGAAACACTGATGTGTAAGAGAAACATTGATCAGTTCTTGCATGCCTCCAAGTGGAACCTGGCCCACAACCCAGGCACGAGCCCTGACCAGGAATTGAACCCGTGACCTTTAAGTTTGCAGGCCAGCACTCAGTCTGCTGAGCCACACCAGCCAGTGCAGAAAATAATTTTCGAAAAAGAATCACATTTAGAGGCCCTGGCTGATATGGCTCAGTGGATTGGCGCGGGCCTGCAAACCCAAAGGTTGCTGGTTCGATTCCCCAGCCAGGGCACATAACCACGTTGCAAACCAGGTCTCCAGTCAGGTCCTTAGCTGGAGGCAGGTGAAAGGCAACCACACATTGATGTTTTTCTCCCTTTCTTCCTCCCTCCCTGCCCTTCTTTCTGAAAATAATGAATAAAATCTTTAAAAAATCACATTTAGCATTGCCAAACAAGTCAGATATTGTGTGATTCAGAATAAGAAAGTCTATAGAGACGAAAAGTAGATTAGTATGTGTCTTGGGTTAGAGGAGTTGGGAGGAAATGGGGAGAGGCTGCTAATAGGCATGGCATTTCCTTCCAGGGAGATGAAAATGTTCTAAAATGGATTTTGGCAATAGTTGCACAACTCTGGATGTACTGAAAAAAAGAGCATTAAGTTGTGCACTTTAAATAGCTGAATTGTATAGAATATAAGTGATATCTCAGTAAAGTTTTTTTAAAAAGATTTTATTCATTAGTTTTAGAGAGAAGGGCAGGAAGGAGGGAGGAAGAAAGGGAGAGAAGCATCAATGTATGGTTGCCTTTCACCTGCCTCTGGCTGGAGACCTGGCTTGCAACCTGGTTATGTGTCCTGGCTGGGAGTCGAACCAGTGACCTTTGGGTTCTCAGGCCTGTACGTTATCTACTGTACCACCAGCCAGGGCCTGTTTTATTTTTAAATAAAAACTTTATTGAACCTGGCTGGTGGCTCAGTGGATAGGCACTGGCCTGCAAACCCAAAGGTCACTGGTTCGATTCCCAGCCAGGACACATAACCAGGTTGCAAGCCAGGTCTCCAGCCAGCTCTGTAGCTGGAGGCAGGTGAAAGGCAACCATACGTAGATGTCTCTCTCCCTCTCTGCCTCCCTCTAAAAATAATAATAAAATATTTTAAAATAAATAAATAAAATACAAATTAAAAAAGTAAAATAGTGTGCTCCCGCCAGGTAGCTCAGTTGGTGAGAGCATTGTTCTGATGCACTAAGGTTTGTGGTTTGATCCCAGGTCAGGGCATCTACAAGAAGCAACCAATGAAGGCGTGAGTAAGTGGAACAGCAGTTTGATGTTTTTCTCTCTTTCTCAAATCAATAAATACAAATTTAAAACATTTAAAAAATATAACAGTGAGTCCTTATCTACTCAGCGTAGCTCTGAATGTGTTACAGAACTTCATTCTGCGGGCAAAGGGTTAGCACTACACATCACACTATGCGTCAGGTCGTCACTCAGAGTGGCTGTGAACACGGGACCCCGGTCAGGCCCTGGTGATGGGACCCAGAAAACCAGCGGAAAATGGAGCCGGGTGAGTGATGCGGTCAGGTACACAGCCTGCCAAACAGACGGCTAGTGTTGAATACTTTTCATGGTTCGGAAATAGAGATCTTTGGAACACTGGCTGGGTTGTGCTCTTTCCGAGAAAGCCCATCCCTCCCTGAGCCGGATGGCAACGTATATATGTTGCTTGGATTCTAGTTCAGCCTTTGGCTTATTAATCAGGGAAATGTTCCATGGTGGGTTGTTGAACTGAGGTTTGATCTGGCAACGGGGCCAGATGTTGACGTTCTGACTACTTCTCAGGGACTAAGCGTCTCCAGTCAGAAAGGTTTCTGCCATCTGAACCTCTTCTGTTTGTTTAGCTTGGGCCCGAAGCCTTCTAGTAGCCACCAAGGCTGTCTTGAAGGAGCCTAGCGCGCGTTAGGATTATAGTACGAACCACAGGCATAATTTTAAGTTTTCTAATAGCCGTGACTACGTATTATCTTTATTCTCTTTTTTTGCTATTAAAAGAGATAGGTTGCCCTGGCCTGGCTGGGTAGCCCACTTGGTTGGAGTGTCATCCTGATGGGTCAAGGTTGTGGGTTCGATCCCCAGTCAGGCCACGCAAAGGAGTCAAGCAATGAATGCGTCAGTAAGTGGAAGAACAAATAGATGTTTCTCTTTCTTTCTCTAAAATCAGTAAGTAAACTAAATTAAAAAAGGTAGGAGACCAGGTTGCAAACCAGGTCTCCAACCAGGTCCGTAGCTGGAGGCAGGTGAAAGACAAACCATACATTGAGATCCCTCTCCCTCTCTCTGTCTCTCTCCCTTCCCCTTTTTCTAAAAATAATAAAAATCATTTATTAAAAAAAAGAAAAGGGAGGGGAACCCTGGCTGGTGTGGCTCAGTTGGTGAGAGCATCATTGTGTATACCAAAAAGTTGCAGGTTTGATCCCTGGTCAGGGTACATACCTAGTTTGTGGGTTCAGTCCCCAATTGGGGTGCATACAGAGAACAACCAATTGATCTCTCTTTCTCTCTGTCTCTGCCCTGCTCTCTCCCTCTCCCTAACTCTCTAAGATCAATCAACCTATCTTTGGGTGAGGGTTAAAAAAATGTTAAAGACTCTATTCCCCACCATTACGTGCAAGCCCTTGACTCCCCAGAGTTTCCACAAAGGCAGGGGAAGGCTCCGCTGGGGAGGGGCAGCCTCTAAGATTCGTTGGCGTGATGTTCTGACTCTTTCACATACGGCCTTTAGGAAAAGGCAAATGCTTTCTTTGAATATATGGGCCTTGGTGTGTGTACTCAAAGGCATAGAAGTGCAATTCTTCTTCTTGACACAGCCATGATTTAATGCATTGAGTGATTTGGTTTAACGGAGCGTGTCTGAAACCAGATGGCTGTATGTACACACGCAGCACCAGTTTGGGGCCAGGACCCAAGACAGGCACCCGGTCCATCAGAAAACGAGGAAGCCAGAGTTTCACGGCCCCTATCCCCCTTCCCAAAACCTAAAGTTAAAATGAACACGGAGGCACACAGTCTAAAAAGGTTTAATTGGTTCATGATTTGGAAACTCGTGTCTTCAGAACAGAGGGCAACGTTGAATTGTTTCCCAAAAGGCCAACTGCTTCCTGTGAGAGAAGCAAGATCCTTATTGTTTGGTTTCCAGCCCAGTACTAAGCTCAGGAACCATGGCGAGTCTTTGAACTGAAATATAATCTGATGATTGGCCCAGGAAGCTACACGCAAACTATTTCTTTTCCAGGACCACACGTTTCCAATTAAACATGTGTCTCCCAACTGAGTTCAGATCTGGCCAGAACTGCTCCTATAACATAGAGATCCGGGGATGTTAAGAAAGAGTTTCTGGGTGCAGGGAATGGGGGGGCAGTGTCCACAGTAAGAAGGGAGCTCATCTCTGAGACCCACACAGTATTATATAGAAAAAGACTTTTTAAAGATATGTTTGATTAATTTTTAAAAATAAAATACCCTGGCTGGTAGCACAGTGGTTAAGGCGCCGGCCTGCGAACCCAAAGGTCACAGGTTCGATTCCCCAGCCAGGGCACATAACCAGGTTGCAAGCCAGGTCTCCAGTCAGGTCTGTGGCTGGAGGCAGGTGAAACACAACCATACATTGATGTCTCTCTCCCTCTCTGCCTCTCTCCCTTCCTCTCTCTCTGGAAATAATAGAAATCTTAAAAAAAAAATAAATAAATAAAAATAAAATAAATAAGGGAGGGAGAAAGGGAGAGAAGCATCCATATGTGAGAGACACATTGGCTGCATCTCACACGCCCTCAACTGGGGACCTGGCCTGCAACCCAGGCATGAGCCCTGACTCGGAATAGAACCAGTGACCCTTGGGTTCACAGGCCACTGAGCCACCAGGCAGGGCATTTATTTTTCAGAGAGAGCGAAAGGAAGGGATGGGGGGTGGGGGAGAGAGAGAGATCAATTGGTTGCCTCCTGTATACACCCTGACTGGTTATTAAACCTGCAACATAGACATGTGCCTTGACAGGGGATCCAGCCCACAACCTTTTGGTATATATGGTGTTCAAATACACACACACACACACACACACACCACACATTTGTACTAACTCCTGGACATCCAATGTGTATTTTTGCAATGACACATCTCCATTCAGATCGGCCCCATTTCGGGTCTACCAGCAGCGAGGGTGTCAGACAGCCCAGGTCTACACTGTGCAGGGATGTTTTTGAGTTGATATGCTGTCACCTTTAGAGTCCAGAAAAGTCCAGACTCTGCTGCTCATTCTCTGTTTCCGCAGCCTGGTTCCTCTGCCCATGCAGGCTACAGTTGCCATGGCAACAGCCACAGCTGGCCCCTGCAGGGACAGTGTGACAGCTCTTGGGGATGAACACTGCAGAGCTAGGAAAACCACCGGGCTTGGGGCTGGGCAGGCTGAGGAAAGGTCTGGTGAACAGTGCCTTCCCCACACACAGCCATAAAGCGGAGAATCGGGTGTCCCTGCCCTGACTAAGGCTCTGCCCCATACAACTTAACAAGTGCATTAAGACAGGGAGTCAGAGCAGCTCTACCCAACACACAGAAACAAACACAGGGAGGCTGCCAAATGGAGGAGGCAAAGAAATAGGGCCCAAATGAAAAAAACAGATCAAAACGCCAGAAAAAGAACTAAGTGAAACAAAGGTAGCCAACCTACAGATGCGGAATTGATCAGGGTGCTCAGAGAATTCACTGAGCATGGCAAGCACATAAGGAAAGAAAGGCAGGCAGTACTAAGTGAAATAAGGAAAAATCCATAGGGAGCAACAGTGAAGGGAAGGAAGCCAGGGTTCAAATAGCAATTTGGAACATAAGGAATAAATTAGTATTCAACCACTACAGAGTAAAGAAATCAGAATTCAAAGAAAACAAACAAACAAACAAACAAAAAACATTGATGAGAGAATAAGAAAACCCTGGGACATCTCCAAAGGTATCAACATCTGACTCATAGGGATGCCAGAAGGAGAAGAGGAAGACCAAGAAATTAAAAACTTGTGTGAAAAAATATGAAAGATAACTTCCCTAATTTGGTGAAGGAAATACACATACAAGTCCAGGAAGAACAGAGAGTCCCAAATAAGTTGCACCCAAAGAGGACATACCACAGCACATCATAATTAAAGTGGCAAAAGTTAAAGATAAAGAGAGAATCTTAAAAGCAGCAAGAGTTTTCTTGTAGGTACCTTTCTTCTTGAAAGGTACCTACGAAGGAGTTCCCATAAGGCTACCAATTGCTTTCTCAAAAGAAACTTTGCAGAAAGAAGGGACTGGCAAGAAATATTCAAAGCGATGAAAACTAAGAAGCTACAATCAAGATTACCCTATCCAGCAAAGCTATCATTGAGAATGGAAGAGCAGATAAAGTGCTTTCCAGAGAAGGTAAAGCTAAAGGAGTTCATCATCACCAAGCCCTGATTATATAAAATAATTAAAGGGACTTATTTAAGAAAAAGAAGAAGGCCCTGGCTGGTGGCACAGTGGATTGGGCACTGGTCTGCGAACCCAGCAGTCTCTGGTTCTATTCCCCAGTCAGGGCACATAACCAGGTTGCAAGCCGGGTCTCTAGCCAGGTCTGTGGCTGGAGGCAGGGAAAGACAACCATACATGGATGTCTCTCTCCCTTTCTGCCTCTCTCCCTTCCTTTCTCTCTGGAAATAATAAATAAAAATTAAAAAAAAAAATAAAAAAGAAGAAGATTAAAACTATAAACAGTAAAATGACAACAAACAACTCTCAACAATTGAATCTAAAAAACAAACTAACTTGCTAAGCAAATAACCAGAACAGGAACAGAATCATAGGTATGGAGATCATTTGGGAGGGTTACCGGTTGGGAGGGGAAGGGGGCCAATAGGGGAAAATGTACAGGGATTAAGAAGCATAATTGGTAGGTACAAAAGAGGCAGGAGGTTGTTATGAAGAATGTGGAGAAGCCAAAGAACCTATGCACACAACCCATGGAAATGAATTTAGGGCATTGCTGGAGGGAAGGTGAGTTCTGGGCAGAGGAAGCCAAAGGGGAAAAAACTAGAACAACTGTAAGAACATAATCAATAAAATATACCTTTTAAAAAACCATATAACTTGCAGATCACCAAAGAATATACAAGGAGGTTGGCCTTGCTCTTTTTTCAGCGAAATCTCTTGATTTTGGTCAGGACCAGGAACTTGCATTGCGACCTGTTGCGGTGAGTGAGCTCTTTCCCGCTCAACAATGTTGAAGAACTGGTTTGCGGTGTTTGCCCCTAAAAACATGATTTCAGTAATACTGACAAGGAATCTACGCAGCAACGCTACAGCAATACCTAGTCTTCTATGAGACCCAGGTTAGTCTTTTTTGAACACGTTTGCCTGTCAATGTTTCATTTAAAAAACGATTTCAACTTAAATCATGGCAGGTGTCCACATACCGGGGAAATATATTGTCTCCTGCGTGAACATGACTTCACAGAGCCTAAGAGGCTGGGTCCACTCAGATGCCTGTTATTCAAATAGAAATGCACTAGACCGGACAGGGAGGAATGTTTACTCTTTAAAGAACAAAAGTGTAATGGGAGTTATCATTATACTTATCAGGGGCACTCAGGGGGAAAAAAGTCAAAGTGAAAAAACAAGTGTGCCTTATTTCAACAAAACTGTATATAAAGACTTAATTAAAATAGTAGGATAAATGTTTGCAAGTCAAAGGCTCTAACCCGAAGGCTAAATACAAGTTTCAGTTCAAGATTCTGCACTGCGTGTTTCAGGGGCTGCTCACATGCTAGCGTCTTGCGTTTGTTATCATAGGAAAACCAGTGACAGGTTTTGTTTTATTTTGTTTTGTTTTTGAGGAATTTCTCTGCCTGTTGAAAACCATCTTTTGGAGATGTTTTTCAAGAAATCAAAACAGGCCCTGGCTGAGTAGCTCAGTTGGTTAAAGCATCATCTCTGTACACCAAGGTTTGGGGTTCAATCCCTGGTCAAGACACATAGAAGAATCAGCCAGTTAATGCATAAATAATGAAAATAACAAATCTCTTTCTCTGTTTTTCTCTCTCTCTCTTTATCTCTCTTTCTCCCTTCAAAGTCAATTTTATTTTATTTTTTTTAATTAAAAAATATTTTATTTCATTATTTTTAGAAAGAGGGGAAGGGAGAGAGGCAGAGAGGGAGAGAGACATCAATGTATGGTTGCTTTTCACCTGCCTCCAGCCACAGACCTGGCTGGAGACCTGGTTTGCAACCTGGTTCTGTGCCCTGGCTGGGGAATCGAACCTGCAACCTTTGAGTTCGCATGCCGGCGCCTTACCCACTGTGCTACCAGCCAGGGCTCAAAGTCAATTTTAAAATAGAAAAAAGTATCCCTGGCTGGTGTGGCTCAGTGGATGGAACACCAGCCTGAGAATCCAAGTGTCACTTTTTCGATTCCCCAGCCAGGGCACATAACCAGGTTGCAAGCCAGGTCTCCAGTCATGTCTGTAGCTGGAGGCAGGTGAAAGGCAACTATACATTGATGTTTCTCTCCCTTTCTTCCTCTCTCCCTGCCCTTCTCTCTAAAAATAATGAATAAAAAAATCTTCAAAAAAAATTTTTTTTTAATAAAAAGGGAAAAGTAAAACAAATTCTGAGTTCACCCACTGGGAACCACATTCTTGGTCAGTATATGAGTGACAGTCACAGCTGTTCTAAAATGTAAAAACAAAGAACAACAAGTTGACAAACGTTGATGAATCTGTTGGCGTGTCCTGCAGGCCACTCCTTCCCTTACTCTCGGTAGACAAATCGGCGTGTCCAGGATCCGAGGTTGTTGATGGTCTCCACGTGTTGTACCAGTTATGCATTTTTTCTCTTCAGGTTCATCTCATTTTCTTGTTCTTGTTCTTAAAGTTTAAAATTGTGGTGAGAAGATTAAGCAGTAAGAATGGGTAGTTACAGAATAGTCAGAGATATACTGTAGGTTACACCACAGGGAAAGTAGTCAATAATATTGTGATAGCTACGTATGGGGGGTCAGGTAAATATTTGAAGCATTGAGGGGACCCCCTTGTAAAGTAGTAGGGGAGGCACCCCTCAAACTGTACTTAATCTGGAGGGTAGACCCCTTGTAGGGACAGGCTCTCCTTTTTAGGTAAGTGTTTTAGGAACCCATCTGTATGAGAGGCTGAGTTTGACATCCATGAATTTTTGTGTTTTTGTGTTTGTTTGTTTGTTTGTTTTTTTTTTTGAGGGCTCTTTCAACAAGTTTGCCCATTTCATGATGGGTGATTTATGAGCACACCTGCTCTCACCATGCTGAGTGTTCAGCAGTTTTAGACCAAAAATGGCATGATCCCCCATGCCCCACCCTCCCTATTCACCTGAAAAAGTCCTCAAAGGGAAGCATTTTGCCAACATGGAAGAGGTGAAACCAAAAATGGTGAAAGCACTAAAAAGCATCAAAATTGAGAAGTTCAAAAACTCTTTTGACCAGTGGAAAAAATGTCTCCATAGGTGTATTGCATCAGATGAAGAGTACTTTGAAGGTGACTGCAGTTTAAACATGGAAGAATAAATGCACAATTTTTTATAAATAAAGTCCAGGGGTTTCTGGTCGCTCCTTGTGCATGATGGGCAAACCACCATGCTGTTCATCTGCAACCAACACAGAATGAGATTGCATGTCAGCTGTAAATGAAAAGCTAAAATACATAAATTAAGAGACAAGAAAACCATTTTAAATTGTGGTAAAACACATATAACACAACATTTTCCATCGTAATCATTCTTTCAGTGTACCAACCAGTAGTGGTAAGTTTGTTCAGGTTGTTGTGTAACTAACCTCCAAAAGTTTGTCATCTTGCAAAATGGAAACTCTGACCCGTTAAACAACTACCTTGACCTGCCACCCCTACCCTCCCACTCTGTCAACTGCCATCCTGCCTCTAGCTCTATGAATTTTTCAAAAATTTTATTGTTGTTGTATTACATCCATCCCCTTTTTGCTCCCCTCTGTCCCCCT
>PVIW01002826.1:0-196604 GCA_004026585.1 Noctilio leporinus
ATGCTCATTGGTTAAATATGCACAGCCTAACAGAGAACCATGTAGTCAATCAAGCAAGGTTTTATTTTACTTAATGGTAACAATGAACACTGCAATTTGGTACCTAACATTTGTAGTTAATGGAGATCTTTCTATCCAGGCAGTCACAAAAGACAGCTATTAAATCTGCAAAAACAAAACAAATAAACAAATAAACAAATAAAAACCGCTGGAGGCTGGGACAGAGGCACCATGAGCCTGGCTACTGTAAGATGGTACGTGCACTCCTACATTTTAGGTAGGGCAGGCAAGCCACGACTCCTGATTTCTTTCCTTACTGCCATGAACAAACAGTGTTTCTTCTGATCTTGTCAAAAGCTACATTCCACTTTATTTACATACAAAAAAAGAAAAATACCCGTGCTCATAATAAAATTGAATTTTCCAAAAGTATTATACATAATGTATTCAGAATCACTGATTGCTCTTCCTTCGTCTTTTTTTCCTTGAACATGTACATGCTTTGGTCTCTTGCATTTCTTCTTTTATGCCAGATAAGGGCTGTTTGAAAACGATTTCATTATCTTTATCATCATTCATTTCAGCCACTTCAGATTTCCGTTTCTCTAAAAATGTTGGTGTACAAACTGGTGTGGGATCCTGGCTATTCACAATTTTCTCAGGAGTGTTAGGTGTGACTGAAACCTTTCTCTTCTTTTTCTTCTTAGGTAAAACCAACGAAGGGAAATTATAATCAATTCCTTTCTTAGCTAATCTCTTCCTGAGTAATTTTTCTTTCTTTTCAAATCGCTCCTCCATCCGCAACTTTTGAAGAAGTGTCCGGTTCTGATTATACCGTTTCACAGCTGGATACGATGGCTTCTTAAACGGAATATGCCACTCCTTAAAAAGTTCCTCATGCACTTTCTCAGGTGGCATAAAATGACACTTTAAGAGTCTTTCACCAAAAAGGTAGTTGTTCATTGTTTCAGCAACTATCTTGGCAACATCTTCAGATTCAAACTCCACAAAGGCATAGCCTTTGCTATTTCCAGTTTTTTTTACTTCTGGACAGTTTGAATCTCGTAACAGTGCCAAACTGGGAGAAGTATGTTTTGATCTGGGTTTCATAAAGTGCTGGAGGTAGGTGGCCCACATAAACTACTCCAGGAGTAAGTTTTTCTTTTCCTTGCTTCTGTTGCTTAGTGGCGCGCCGGCGAACCTGAGCCACTTCCTTTTGAAATTTGGCCTCCTCCTGCGGGTTCAGGGACAGCAGCGGCTTGGCTGGGCCGGTAAAGACCGCCATGCCGAAAGCTTCCAATCTTGAGTCCCACCGAAAAATTTCTTTAAGGTGGCAGAATTTGGGAATGTGCTATACTCTCCAACGAGTAATGTTGGTCATTTATGTGAAATGCTTCAAAAACGTGATTTTTAAGGTCACCTTACTTCTGGTTCTAATGATCATTGCTTAGCCATGATTTTAAGTGGACAAATAAGACTGAGGTGGCCAAACAGGTGAAACTTAAGTTGTTGCTAATCAATTTGCATTCCATATAATTGTAAGAGAATACCACATATATTCAAAGAAATATGTTCAGTAAACTATTTCTCATGTAAATTACAAAAAGTTAATGAATTCTGATAACTTTTTTATTTTGTTTTGTTGGTATTAGCTCTCTGCTTTGTGGTTACCATCATTTTTCAGGGGCAAAGTTACTTAACCTGTCTCTGCCTTGTTTTTCTAATGAGTGAAATGGAGACAGTGTTTACTACCTGATAGGGTTGTGATTAAATACAGGTAAGTACATCGAATATCTTGGCACCTAGCAGACTCTGTTAGTTGTCATGTTATTAGGTCTTTTTTTTTTTTTTTTTTTTTTAAGATTTTATTTATTATTTTCAGAGAGAGGAGAAGGGAGAGAGGCAGAGAGGGAGAGAGACATCAATGTGCATTGCTTTTCACCTGCCTCCAGCTACGGACCTGGCTGGAGACCTGGCTTGCAACCTGGTTATGTGCCCTGACTGGGGAATCAAACCAGCGACGTTTGGGTTTGCAGGCCGGTACCTTATCTACTGCACCACCAGCCAGGGCCATGTTATTAGGTTTTAATTATAAGTCTCTTGCTTTTCATTCTTTGTCACATCTCACAGTATCTTTTTTTTTTAAGTTTCTCTCTTTTTTTTAATTTCTATTTATTATTTTTAGAGAGGGGGAAGGGAGAAAGGTAGAGAAACATCAATATATGGTTGCCTTTCACCTGCCTCCAGCTATGGACCTCACTGGGGGTCTGGCTTGCAACCTGGTTGTGTACCATGGCTGGGAATTAAACCAGCGACCTTTGGGTTTGCACACCAGCACCATATCCACCGTGCCACCAGCCAGGGCCTCACAGTATCCTTGAGTACTGATTAATTGCTTAAAATTGTGAAGTCCCTAATAGTTGATTTGGATTTGAGTATCTACTACTTATGAAATAGTAAATTACATAAGGGAATATGGTTCTATTTGGATATGGCAAAAAACCTTGCACAGGTTGTCAAATAAGAGAAAATACAGTTTTCTGTATTACTAGTTTATTAAATGTTCAGTATATTTCTCAAGCACCTGTACACTGAGTTCAGAACTGCTAAGTATTAGCAATACATTGGTAAACGAAAAAGACATCCAAGAGTTTATAGGCTTTTGGGAAAGACAGACCAGCCACGTTCTAGCAGTGTGAGCTCTGTGAGAGACAAGCCTGCCACAGGCCTAAGGCTCTTGGAGTATTGTTTACTTGTAGGATACAGTGTGATCTGTATTAGGGAAGTACAAAATGCATATTGGTGATGTAGTACAGTCAGCTGTAAAAGATGCTAAAAATAGAAAAGACCAGTGTTGGTTTGTATGAGGAATTAAGAGAATGTATAGTACGTACAGGAGATCAGGGGAGTCAGTTCCTTGGGTGAAACAGCACTAACCTAGGGGAGCTTGGAATGTGTTGTTGCATGGAAGAAAGAGACCAGTTATAATTAGAAATAGTGAATTACACAACTGTTAGGAAAGGAAAGAGAGTAGAAGTTAAGGAAAAAGCAAATGGTGAAAGTGTGAATGCTGAGGCAGGTAGTAGTTTGTCTTAGATGTAGAATACCTTCTACATTGCTGTTATGCATAAAGGCTGGGTTTGCGTTGTTCCTTCCTGTTGGCTTAGTGCTGTGCCTGGGACTTACTAAGCATTTGGGGGCTGTTTATTGGAGATACAGCGGGATAAGAGAGACAAATAGACAAACATCCTAAACAGAAGCAGAGGCCAAAATGAACTGCGACTTGTAGGCTCCATGAAACAAGTAAGTTTAAAAATTTAGTGCTTCTTGCGTATAGCATTCTTAAATGAAAGGGGGACCGCTATTCTTTGCCCTTTCACCAATGCCTAAAAAATAAGGAGTTCCAGGAGGTAGGCACTCACTGAAGCATCTGTTTTGTGAGCATGTTAATTATTGCCCTTTGCCCCTTAGGTATGAATAAAGTAGATACCATGATTTTAACCACATCAGCCACTACTGTCAATTTCAGAAATAGTTGTTTTTCACTGCAAACTTTAATAACCCTAGCCAGAATGAATTTATTTTGTCTTTTTAAGATTAATTCACTTGTGGTTTCTTTGATGGCCTATCCTGACCCTGTGCACACTAGGAGACTACATCGGTTAGTATGTGCACCTCTCTGGGGTTGTGCATTGAGGCTACACACAGCTTAGATCTCCTGCCCGGCACTGCTTAAGGGCTCTTTGGACCAGGACTCCAGTCCTTACCTTCAGTAGCTCTGACCCCTATACAGTGGGACCAAGGCTCTGCTTCCTGGGAAAAGATGAGTAATTTGGCTGGGATTGTGGGACAATTATGGTAGCAGAACTGGACTGAAGTTAGTTTGAAGAGTGGCTGTCCTTGGGATGACTTTAACTTTTCCTTAGACTTGTAGAGCTACTCAAGGTTTATGAGCAGGAGAAGAAAAATCGGGGTGGTTGTAGGTTTAATAAGGTGCACTGGAAAAGGTCTCATCAGTCACTAAAGGAAATAAAGGTTGGAGCCATGTGAGTATCAGGGAGAGAATTCTGGACAAATGGAGTAGAGGTGGTTGGTGTGTCCGGACAGCAGGGGGCCACTGATCCTGGAGTGAGGTCCCAAAGGCACCCCATCAGATACCCCACTAACAGACCTTTGTTCATGGAAGAACTTTCATTTTCTATGTCCTTTGCTTATGGAGTGCTTGAGCTTTATTTTCAAATTTTATCTACTTTGTTCCATTCAGATTTGCAATTCTGCAAATTGCATTGGGTAGTCTAGAGCAGACATGATCATTAGATCAGCAGTCATTTATCAGTTACATATTTCTAGAGAGCCTTGTGTTCAGTAGGAACTTGGATGGCAATGATAAATCAAGTAGAATTCTGAATGCATCCACTTTTGTTAATGTTAACCCCTGTTTTCACCCCCAAAATATATGTAGATAGGCTTAGCCTTTTTAGCATAAATTCTCTTACATAGATGAGTTTTAACTCTGAATAAGTATAATTATCTTTGATTGGAATTTGTATAAAATATATATATATCAAATTTTTTCTTAGGTACCAACAGCCAAGGTTTCAGAACTAAACCCCAATGCAAAAGTATGGGGGACACCTGTGTTACATTTGGAGGCAGGTAGTTCAACAGATGGTGGTGTGAGTGCAGCCTGGGAGGACACGCCCGACCAGTGCTCCAGCTATGGCCAGGAAGGTGAGTGGTGAGCCCAATGCCATGAGAAGCAGCTTTGCTCTCCAGGCTTGGTCTTTATTTTCCTTTTAATCTGTCTTTAAGAAATTAATTAAAATTTGTATCCTGGTTTGTGACACTTATTTAAGAGCCATGCAATCTTTCACCATCAACTTAAAAAATTAACTGCACGTGAAAACTTTCATTTTAAGAGAATGTTGCTCTTCTAACTCTACCTTGGGGTAAAATTTCTAATTACAGAATTGGATGTCAATGGTGATGGTGACAAAAATCATGAGAATGCAGCACTGTCCGAGTTACAGGAACCGGATCAAACATCCATGAATGCTTTGGCTGTGGATCACTCAGAATATGAAGCTCAGCCTGAAAACAGCGAAACAGGTAAAGGTACTTTATGAATTAATTGTCATATAGAGTAAGGGCTTTTTATGTTGCCTTTTTTTTTGGGGGGGTCCTCACCCAAGAACATTTTTTTCATTGCTTTTAGAGAGGGGAAGGGGAAGAGAAAGAAACATTGTTTGGCTGCCTTTTTGCACACACTCCAACTGGGGATTGAACCCACAAGTTGGGCATGTGCTCTGATGAAGAATCAAACCTACAACTTTTTGGTCTATGGGATAATGCTCCAACTAAGCCACACCAGCCAGGGCTTGTGTTGCTCTTAAAAATTCATTGTTAAATCTTCCCCTGCACAATATGTCTGTCATTACTTCTTTTGATTCTACTTTAAACTCCTCTGTGGACAGAGATGAGGTGTTTTGGTCAGGGAAGGCATCCTGGAAAGAGTGTGAGACCTGAGCAGTTCGTGTGAAGCGAGCCCCATTGAACTGAGGGAAGCAGAAGATGTATTATGAGGCAAAGTGAGAGAGCACAGAAAGGGAATGTTAATGTGAAATTGAGACTCAAATCGAAAAGAAGAAAAGAACAAGGAGAGAACAAATCTCTTTTGGGGGCCTGGATGTGGACAGGTGTGGAAATGTCTACAGATTATGGGCATTTCCAAGTTTGTCTCTCACCTCCAAGTTTGTTTCTGACATAGTCTAAAACCCCCAAAGGCCGAAAAGATAGGCTGCATTCTCATTGACAGCTCAATGGGGCAGCTTGAGTGGAAAGAGTGACTCCCCTAAGTTGGCTAGCTAGAGCTGATGCAGGTGAAGTGTGCTTCATCTTTCAGGTGATTCTGTCTAGAGATACATTTGTTAGACAAAGTACGTGAATAGAAAGCACCTCCCCGACTTCTGTGTGTTGTTACGTTCTCACTACCAAATGTTATATTACATACGAGAGGTTATACAGTAATCACCATGTAAGTGTTTGGCATCACATACTTGTTTATTTTTCCCTGTAAAGGTCCTGCCAAAGGTGGCAGGTTTGATTCTTGGTCAGGGCACATATCTAGGTTGCAGATTTGGGAGGCACTGATCAATGTTTCTCATACTGGTGTTTCTCTTTCTCCCCCGCACTTGCTCTTTAAAATCAATATACATATCCTTGGGTGAGGATGGATAACTTAAATAAATAAAAAGAAATGGCGAAGCTGTGTCCCATAGTGGCTCCCTTTGTGTTCCCACCAGCAATGGATCAGAGATCCAGCTGCTGTTTACCCTCACCAATGCGGATATACAGTCAGTCTTTTTAATTTTAGCCATCCTAAAGGGTAGGTGATAGTGTGTTACTGTGTTCTTAGTTTGTGTTTTCCTAATGACCAGTGATGTTAAACATACTTTCATATGCATCTATCTTTTGGTGAAGTGCCCCTTCAAGTATTTTGGCCACTGTTTTATTGGACTGCTTTATTATTGCATTTTGAGAGTTCTTTATATGTTTTGGACACAAGTCAGATATATGATTTGCAAATACATTTTCCAAGCCTGTTGCTTGTCTTTTTGTTTTCTTAACAGTTTCAGTTTTTGGAAAGTAGAAGTTTACAATTTTTTAAAATAAAGTCCAGTTTATCAGTTTTTTTCTTTTATAGATCTTGCTTTTGGTGTTGTACCTAAGAAATCTTTGCTTAATGCTAGTCACAACGGTTTTCTCCTAGAAGTTGTATGACTTTAAGTTTTGTATTTTTTAGGCCTGTGGACAATTTCAAGTTAATTTTTGTGTGTATTGTGAAGTATGGAGCAGAGTTCTTTTTTTCCCACATGTGGAAATGAACCATTTGCCGAAAAGGCTCTCCTTTCTACACTGCACTGCCTTTGTACCATTGTCAGAACCATCTGTCCATACGTGTGTGGGTTTATCTCTGGGCTGTCTCTTCTGTTCCATTGATCTGTTAGTCTGTTTTGACAGCAGTACTACAGTGTTTTGATTACTGTAAGTAACTCCTAAAAACAGGTAGTGTTAGCCTTCTCATTTGTTCTTTTTTAGAGTTATTTTAGCTTTTCTAGTTTATTTCCATTTTCATACAAATTAGAATAAATTGGTAGTTGTCTATAAAATGTGAGATTTTTAAATCAAGATTGCAGTAAATCTATAGCACAATTTGGAGAAGATTGACATCTTAATATAGTACTCATGAGCAAGGTGTATGTTGGATTTCTCTTGGCTGTGTGTTTGTTTATTTTAGTTTTCTATGTAATGGTATTTCACATCTTTTTCTAGTTTATCCTTAAGTATTTATATTTTTGGTGGTGTTGTGGTTTTTTTAAATTTAATTTCCAATTGTTTGTAGGTAGAAATATAATAAATTTTTATAAATTGATATTATACCCTGCAAACTTGCTAAGCTGACTTACTAGTTTTAGAAACTTTGTAGATTATATTGGGTTTTCTATGTAGATAAGAATTTATCTGTGAATAAATTCAGTTTTATTCCCTAGCCAGTGTGGTACCTTTTATTTATCTTGCTTAATGCACTGGATAGGTCCTCCATTAAAAGGGGAACAGATGGAAAAATATACATGTATAGGAATCCAAGGTGGAGGCATAGATAGACATGCTGCATCTCTCTCCATATCCAAAAACTGATATATCTACCTCAAAACTAGAGTCAAAACTAGAAATTTTGGAATATTGTGCTACAGAAAAGTTCAACAAACAAAAGATGTAAAGAAATACTTACCCAGACAGGTAGGAGGGTGGAGCTGGGACAGAGAGGATGATGTTTGTTGGTACAGCAACTGCAGTGAGGATGGGGACTATGGCCAAACAGCAGAAAATGCAGTCATAGTAGGGATATCTGTTGAGTGCTCCCGGCACCAGACCAGACTGTGAGGTTCACAGTTCCAGCGCCAGGGAAGAAAATAAATTCACATTGCTACTGACTGTGAAAACTAGTGGAGTTAAGGCAGAGTAAGAAACTGCTGGTCTCTCAGCAGAGTATATATGATTAGAGACCTCCATGGTCCTGAAAGGTCCACAGACCCACCCACTCTGGAAACCATGGCCAGAGCAACAGCTAGAGAGGAGCTGGTCCTGTACAGGAAGCAGGAAAAAAGTGCCTAGAAAAGGGGTGAGTGCTGAGCAAGCAGCATTGTTCCCTCTCAGACCCCTCCCCCAAATACAGGTCCAAAATGTGGTGAAATGGGTTACCTATACTGACAAATACCTAAGGCTCCCAAATACTCAAGTTGAGGAGACAGAGAACTATGGCTCAAAAAAGGGAACAGATTAAGATCCCAGTAGAGAAACTTAAGTGATGAAAAAATAGCCAGCAGATGCACAGTTGAAAATGCTGGTGATAAAAATGCTCATGAACTTGACAGATATACTTGAGTACAGCAAACCCAGAAGGGAAGAAATGAAGACTAGGCTAAGTGAAACAAAGGAAAATACATACAAAACCAATGGTGAAGGGAAGGAAAATGGGGTTCAAATCAATAATTTGGAGCATAAGAAAGAAACAGTCAACTAGTACAGAAAGAGGAAACAAGAATTGAAAAAAATGAGGAGAGACTTAGGAACCTCTGGGGTGACTTTAAACATGCCAACATCCGAATCATAGGGACACCAGAAGGAGAAGAGGAAGAGCAAAAAATTGAAATTTATGTGAAAGAATAATGAAAGAAAACTTCCAAATTTGGTGAAGGAAAGGCATACAAGTCCAGGAAGCACAGAGTGTCCCATACAAGCTAGATCCAAATTGGACCATACCAAGAGACATCATAATTAAAGTAACAAAGATGAAAAATAAAGAAAGACTCTTAAAAGCAGCAAAAGAAGAGAGTTCCTAAAAGAGTCTAAACTGATTTCTCCAAAGAAACTTTGCAGGCAAGAAGTATTCAAAGTGATGGAAAACAAGGACCTACAACCAAGATTACTCTGCCCAGCAAAGCTATGTAGAATGGCAGGACAGATAAAGTGCTTCCCAGACATCATAGAGCTAAAGAAGTTTATCATCACCAAGTCATTATTACATGAAATGTTAAAGGGACTTATTTAAGAAAAAGAAGAGGATCAAAACTATGAACATTATCTCTTTTTCCTAATCTTCATTATATACTTTCTTCTGGTTATTTTGGGTTTAATTTGTTCTTGTGTGTGTGTGTCTGTGTCTGATAAGACAGAAGCCATTTCTTCTTCAGTAATATAGCCATTTAGTTCAACAAATTTCCTGCTCAGTACTGTTTTAGCACAACCTTACAGATTGTGATATGTTTTCTTTTAAAATTCAGTTCCAACTTCTTTCTAATTTCCTTCTTAAAAATTATTTTTTGATCTACAGATAATTTAGAAGTATTTTATTTAGTTTCTAAATATTCAAGGATTTTACAGTGAACTTTTATTGATTTTTATTGATTTTTAATTTAATTTCATTGTGGTTGAAGGGCATACTTTGCATGCCTTGAATCTCTTTGAATTTATTTACATGTACTCTGGCCCAAAATATAAGCATCTAAATGTTCCGTTTACACTAAAGAAGAAGGTGTATTTTACTGTTTTTATGGGTATTTTGCACATATCAGTCAGGTCTAGTTGGGTGATAGTGCTGTTCAAGTCTGTATCTGTTGATTCTGTATACTGGTTGTATCAGTTATTAAGAAAGGTAGATAGATGTTCTATCAGTTTGTAGATCTGTCTGTTTTTCCTTTTAGTTTTCCCAGCTTTTGCTTCATGTATTTTGGAGCTCTGTTTTAGGATTGCTATGGCCTCTTGATATGTTGACTCCTCTGTTATTATGAAAGGACCTTCTTTATCCCTAGTAATGATATATTTTCTTCCATCCTTTACTTTTAACCTATTTGGGTATTTGTATTTAATAAAGTACATTTCTTATAAATAACATATCTTTTGTGGCTTATTTTTATTTATTTTTCAAAGTATGTTACTGATTATGCTGTTATAATTGTCCCAATGCCTTTTTCCTTTGTTCCCTTCCACCCAGTACCCCACTTCCCTCCAGCAATCCCATCCACCTTAGTTCATGTCCATGGGTCATGCATGTAAGTTCCCTGACTTCATTCTTTCCTATATTATTCTTAGGACATTGTTGACCGGCAATTTTATACAAAAGCTAATGCAAGTGCAAACACTAGTTAACTCATGTAGCAAACTACATTAATCTATTCATTAACTTCCCCCTATCTTGTACCCAGGAATTATGCTTCCTAATCCCTGAACCATTTCCCCAATTCTTCCGCTGTCCCTCTCCCAGCAGGTAACTCTCCCAATGATTGCCATACCTGTGATTCTAATCCTATTTTGGTTGTTTACTTATTTTATTTTAGTTTTTAGATTCTGTTGATAGTTGAGAGATTGTTGTCATTTTTTTTTTTTTTTTTTAAGATTTTATTTCATTATTTTAGACAGAGGGGAAGGGAGAGAGGCAGAGAGGGAGAGAGACATCAATGTATGGTTGCGTTTCACCTGCCTCCAGCCACAGATCTGACTGGAGACCATTTTGCAGATTGTTGTCATTTTAATGTTCTTTGTTTTGATCTTCTTTTTCTTAAATAAGTCCCTTTAATATTTCATATAATAATGGCTTAGTGATGATGAACTCCTTTAGCTTTACTTTGTCTTGGAAACACTTTATCTGCCCTTCCACTCTGATTGATAGCTTTGTTAGAGTAATTTTGGTTGTAGGTCCTTGTTTTTCATCACTTTGAATACTTACTGCCTGCAAAGTTTCTTTGGAGAAATCAGTTCATAGTCTTTTAGGAACTCTTCTGCTGCTTATAAGATTCTCTCTTTATCTTTAATCTTTGTTATTTTAATTATGATGTCTCTTGGTGTGGTCCAATTTGGATGTAGCTTGTTTGGGACTCTGCTTCCTGGAATTCTATGTCTATTTCCTTCACCAAATTTGGAAAGTTTTCCCTCATTATTTTTTTCACATAACTTTTCAATTCTTTGCTCTTTCTCTTCTCCTTCTGGTACCCCTATGCTTCTGATGTTGGCACATTTAAAGTCATCCCAGAGGTTCCTAAGCCTCTCCTAGTTTATTTCCTCATCCTGTACTGGTTGACTGCTTATTTCTTCCTTATATTCCAAGTCATTGCTTTGGATCCCATTTTCCTTCCCTTCACCATTGGTTTTGTGCAGATTTTCCTCCATTTCACATAGCTTAGCCTTTATTTCTTCCCTTACGCATTTGCCATACTCAAGCATATCTGTCAAGTCTGTGAGCATCTTTTTCACCAGTGTTTTGAACTCCACAACTGTTAGGTGGGCTATATCTCTTCATTCCTTAGTTCTCCCACTGGAACCCTGATCTGTTTCCTTTTTTGGGCCATGCTTCTCTGTCTCCTCAACTTGAGGAGTTTTTGTATTTGCCTGTGTGTCTTAGGTAGAGCTGTCACACCTGTTAGGTTGTAAGCGTATTGGCAGTGCAGGGTGACCCATTTCACCACATTGTGGTGCTTATGTATGTGTGGGGAAGGGGTCTGAGGCGGAACAATGCTGCTTGCTCAGCACTCATCCCTTTCCCAGGTACTTCTCCTGCTTCTCATATGGCACTGGCACCTGTCTAGCTGTTGTTCTTGCCATGGTTCCCAGAGCAGGTAGGTCTTCAGATAGGCTCTCTAACCCCCAGGACAATGGGGGTCTCTAAACAAATGGACTCTACTGGGAAACTGGCAATTTCTTCCTCTGCCCCAAGCCCCACTGATTTTTATCCAGAAGCAATGTAGATTTATTTTCCCCCTAGTGCTGGAACCCTGAGCTTCGTGGTCTGGTCTGGTGCTAAGAGAGCTCCCCAGGTGCCCCTCCCTACTTTTTTTTTTTTTTTTTTTTTAAGTTTTTATTTATTATTTTCAGAGAGAGGGGAAGGGAGAGAGGCAGAGAGGGAGAGAGACACCAATGTATGGTTGCCTTTCATCTGCCTCCAGCTACAGACCTGGCTGGAGACCTGGCTTGCAACCTGGTTATGTGCTCTGGTTGGGGAATCGAACCAGCGACCTTTGGGTTTACAGGCCAGTGCCTTATCCACTGTGCTACCAGCCAGGGCCATCCTTACGTTTTTTAAATGCATGACTGCGCTTTCCGCTGGCCAGCCACAGCCTCTGTCCTGTTGCCACTGCCCGGCTGCCAAACCATGTCCTCTCTGTCCTGGCTCTGCCCCTACTTCTTCTTTTTATCTGTTTGTTGAACTTCATGCAGCTCGATTTTCTGGAACTTCTGGTTGTCTCCAGTTTTGAGATGGTTGTATTCATTCCTAGTTTTGGAGGGAGGTGTAGCATGTCTATCTATACTTCCATCTTATCTGGAAGTTTGTGGGGTTTTTTGTTGTTGTTGTTTTTAAATAAACCATCAAATATTATGATCTTTGCCTTTAATTCCAATGTTTAAAAAAATTAACACTTACTGTGGTAATTGAAAAGATTAGGTTTGAGTCTTGCTATTTGTTTTATAACAGTTTTAAACTTTAAACTTTAATTTTTTAAAAGATTTTATTCATTATTTTCAGAGAGAGGGGAAGAGAGAGAGGGAGAGAGACATCAATGTATTGTAGCCTCCAGATACAGACCTGGCTGAAGACTTGGCTTGCAACCTGGTTATGGGAATCAAACCAGCAACCTTTGAGTTCTCAGGCCAGCACCTTATCCAGTGAGCTACCAGCCAGGGCAGTTTTAAACTTATTAAAAAAAATTAAGCTTGAGTACAGAGTTCCCATAGACCAGGCATCCAGTTTTCTATTCTTAACATCTTACATTACTATGATACATTTGCCACAATTATTGAACCAGTATTGGTACATTATACCTATTCTAGGATACCATACATATTACATTATGTGTCGTGTCTTAGGTTTCTCTTAGCTGAAAAAATTTCTTAGACTTGTTTTTGATGACTTTGGTAGTCTAGAGGAGGGCTGGTCAATTATTTTGTATGCTACTCTTCTATTTCTATTGAAATTTGTTTAATATTTTTTCATGATCATACCAGTATTATAGGTTTGGGGGTAGGTAAACCACAGAGGTCAAATCCCATTATGTTAAGGGTACGTAGTATCAGCAGGATTTATCACTGTGATGTTGTCTATGACTACCTGGCTGAAATGGGTTTATTAGGTTTCTCAATTGTAAAGTTTAATCTTGAGAATTTGTTCATTTGGTGCTCTAAGTAATATCTGTGTGACTCTGCAATTTCTTTCTTGTTACTTTGACTATCTGGAACTTAAAGCCTATTTATAAGACTCTTGTGTAGAAATTGTGGTCCTTATAGCCTGTGTGTTTATTATCCCCAACCTTGATATTTTGCCTTTATTTATCTTCTCCTTATTTTGATTCTTTCCTTTATATTTTATCATTGTTTTAGTACCTGTGTTCTTGTAGGATGCCTGAAGTTCTTTTTAGAATTGAGACAAAGCATTAAATAACCTATCCATATTATCTGATAAAAAGTAATAAGTCTTATACTCAAATTATTTTTCAAAACTGAGTTTTTGGGGGAAGAGGTGTTTTTTTGCCTTTAGATTTTCTTTTTTTTCTTTGTTAGGTAGAATAACACTTTTCTTATATTCCATCCACTAGATGAATTAATATGTATACTGAAAACATTAGAATTGATGTACTGAATCATATACCTAGTAAATTTTAAGGCATTTTTCCTATTGATCATTACTTTTATATAGGAGGAAATGAGTCTCAACCAGAAAGCCAGGAAGACCCCCGAGAAGTACTTAAAAAAACTTTGGAATTCTGCTTATCCAGGTAAGGATGGTGGTAGTTTTTCTAATACCTAATACCTATGGTATTAGGTTATTATATACAGATATTGTGCATTGATTATTATATATAGATATTGACACTTTACATAGAAGGAGTAACATATTTTACTGTTTATATCTATATACATCTATTAATAGGAAATCTAGAATAGTGAGCAAGTAAGTAACCTTTGACATGTTGGAGAGCTGAACATAATCATCTAGGCCAGAGTTCCCCATAGTTGTATACATATTCATATTGATGATCATTATCTGAGCTGCTTTTTGAAATTTGGATTTCTGGGTCCCACCCCATGCCTTAGGTTTTCATCACGCTGAAGTCTGAGAATAAATTGCATGTACTAGTTTTCAAAATATGCCAGATATTGCTATAGATATTGTTTTGCTTATACAACACTCATATTTTGGGGTAATTTTTTCCTCTCCTCCCCTGAATAATACCTTTTCTATTGAAAAGTACACTATAAACTTTAACCTTCAAATGGAAGAACTGGACAAACAAGAAGATTGAGTTGAATATTTTTTTGTTTGTTTTTGGGTTTGGTTTTTTTTTTTTTTAGTGAGAATAAAAGTTCTCAGTTGAAGCCCTGGCTGGTAGCACAGTGGTTAAGGCGCCGGCCTGCGAACCCAAAGGTCGCAGGTTCGATTCCCCAGCCAGGGCACATAACAAGGTTGCAAACCAGGTCTCCAATCAGGTCTGTGGCTGGAGGCAGGTGAAAAGCAACCATACATTGATGTCTCTCTCCCTCTCTGCCTCTTTCCCTTCCCCTCTTTCTAAAAATAATGAAATAAAATCTTAAAAAAAAAAAAAAAAAGTTCTCAGTTGGCACACATAAAATTTTCTGTCAGAATTGGTGATTTTTTCAGGTTTTTCTCTGGGCCTGCCTTAATACTTGAAAATGTTCATCATAGATCAAAATGCCAGAAAGTAGCTCATCTTCACCCAAACTTATTGGTTATCTGTGACTTATCTTGTGACCTGTATGTTGGTCATATTATGATCAAGTTTACTTCTTTTTAATCCTGGTTGCTAGAAAGTGCTAGGAAGCCAGAGTTTGATCTGCTGCTTTAATAGCAAGTGTACAACAAGACTAAACAGCAAGCACTTTGGGCTCCCACCTTTCCTGGCCTTTTCATAGTTTTCTTATTTTCTTGTCCTTTCAGGTATATTTCCTTAGCTTAAAAAATTATGTTTATATATATATATATATATATATATATATATATATATATATAATTTTTTTTTTTTTAAGATTTTATTTCATTATTTTTAGAAAGAGGGGGAAGGGAGAGAGGCAGAGAGGGAGAGAGACATCAACGTATGGTTGTGTTTCACCTGCCTCCAGCCACAGACCTGACTGGAGACCTGCTTTGCAACCTGGTTATGTGCCCTGGCTGGGGAATCGAACCTGCAACCTTTGGGTTCGCAGGCCGGCGCCTTAACCACTGTGCTACCAGTCAGGGCTATGTTTATATTTTTAATAAGCTACTTAAATATTCTTTAGAACAGATAAGATATAATAAATTTTATAAACATTGATTTTCTCATTAGTTTTGATTATATAAAGTTCAGTATACTTTTAGTTTTACTCTCTCTGCCTCCCCAAATGTCTTTGAAAAAATATTGACCCAAGGCAAACAAGAGGTGGAGTTAGAACTCATATTTAACTAGCTCTGAAACAACACCATGCCACACACATTCTTGCAAGGCTTCCACTTTAAAAAGTGTTAATTAAGAACAATTGTCTTTTTTCTGCAGGGAGAATCTTGCTAGTGACATGTACCTTATATCACAGATGGACAGTGATCAATACGTGCCAATCACAACAGTGGCTAATCTGGACCACATCAAGAAGCTCAGCACTGACTTGGACTTGATTGTTGAAGTGCTGAGATGTAAGTGAATGACAGACTAGGCTGCATTGTACCTGGTCTTGACAGCAGTTTTCTCACTGGTGTTGACTGTTAAATCTACAGCCATTCAGTGCTAAGGCTCTTTCAGAGCAAGTGAAGTCTTCCTGGCATCTGGGCCTTTCTAACCAGCACCTATGTTTGGTGGAGTGCCTGTGTCACAGGGTGTTTTGGCTCCATAACTGATTATAGGTGCAGGGTGTGGAAGAAGCCAGTGGAGAGATGAAGGAAGCTGTGGCATGAATGAAAAGGAAAATAAAAAGCGTATTTAGGGTAAAGCAGTAACACTAAAGTAGTTCCTTTCAAATTTTACCTTCCTGCTTAAATTCTGTTGAAATTGTGTTTTGTTTTTTTTTCTTAAATGGATTTTGTGAATGAGGTTCTTACCTAGGCATTTGGGAAGATCAAAGAAAGGTTTAAACAGGTATATCAGAGACCCACAGTGATTCAGGAAATGTGTATATTTAAAGAGTTACCTGCTGTGCCACAAATGTAGTTTGCTGGTGCCCTGGTTTGCTTTGCAGGTTGAATTTGTACAACCTAACCATTTTGTTTATTTTCTGAAAACCATTTTACTGAAGTATAATTGGCATAGTGACCTGCGTATTTAAAGTATGCATTTGGATCAGTTTGAACATATGTATGCATCAGTGAAACCCTCTCCATGGTGAAGGTTACAAACATACCCACCATTATCCAAAGTTTTCTTGTGCCCCTGGTAACATTTTCATCCCTCCCCTCCTACCCAGGATGACTTCAGTGGGAATTTGTTTTATATTAAAGGCATGATATGTTACATTTTTAATATGAGATTGTTTTTAGTTATAAAAATTTACTTTTTATTATATGGTTTAGAAGTACCAGGTGAATAATTTCTAGTCTCCCTACTCAGGACTGCCCTACTGAGCAGCACTAATGGCTGTTCTTCACAAAGAACAGCGTGATGTGTGCCCCTGCCGCAACTCAAATATTTCTAAATAGTAGGATGTCGTTGTGCCTAAATTAAAGCCCCGTTTGTCTAAGTTACTGCCATGACTTTTCATCTGGCTCTTATGCAGAATTGTTTTTATATTCTCCCTGGCTTAGTTGTACTGTGGACAGTCAGTTTAAATTTTTTCCTTGTGTGTATTTGACCTAACAGAAGCAGAAAAAGATGAACATCTTACCTTGCAAATGGAGTTGGATTTTCTATTCACAAATGAAATTTTTCCTCTCTCTCTCTCTCTCTTTTTTTTTTTTTTTTTTGCACATCTTTAAACTAAATTTATTGCGGTAATGTTAATATATAAATTTCAGGTATACAACTTAAAATTTGATAACTGTATGCATTATTATGTACTAACCACCAAAAATTTAATTTCCTTCTTGTACCATTTGGTAGAGCCCCTTTAGCCAATTTGCCACTCCCTTCCCTTCTGGTAACTACCATTTTGTTGTCTCTATGTTTCAGTTTATTTTTGTTTGCTCATTTGCTGCTTTATTGTTTTATATTTCACATGAGTGAAAGCATACACTTTTTTCTTTTCTGTCTGAGAGCATAATGCCCTCAAGATCCATCCGTATTGTTGCAAAAGGCAAGATTTCATTTTTTAATAGCCAAGTGTTCCATTGTATGTGCATGACATATCTTTTTTGTTTCTTAAATTTTTCCTGTCTTTATTGTTTCTAGGCAAATGTCATAAGGTCATTAAATTGTTGAAACACATAATAAAGAAACTGGCAAATATAATCCATGAAGTTTGAATTCTGAACACTACCACTATTTCTTGAGATAGTGATATATTTTATATATTTTATATATCAGTTGAGTTTGGTTATATCTCTCCTACTAAACCACTTTACATTTTATTAACTCAAGATGAACAGTCATAAGACAGAGAATTATTTAATTTGGGGAACTTGTAGAAAGGAAAATCCATTAACCCTGAATTGTAATTGTTAGTGATTTGGGCTCTTTAGGACATTTATTTCCTTTTTGGTTTTTAAGAATTTAGGCCCTGGCTGGTGGCACAGTGGATAAGGTGCCAGCCTGCGAACCCAAAGGTTGCTGGTTCAGTTCCCAGCCAGGACACATAACCAGGTTGCAAGCCAGGTCTCCAGCCCGGTCCGTAGCTGGAGACAGATGAAAGGCAACCATACATTGATGTCTCTCTCCCTCTCTGCCTCTCTCCCTTTCCCTCTCTCTAAAAATAATAAATAAAATGTTAAAAGAAAAGAAAGAATTTATTTTTAGAGAGAGGGGAAGAGAGCAAGAAGGAAGAAGAGAAACATTAATGCGTGGTTGCCTCTCATGCGCCCCCAACTAGGTATATGGCTGCAACCCAGGCATGTACCCTTACTGGGAATCGAACTGGGGACCCTTTGGTTCACAAGCTGACACTCAGTCCACTGAGCTGCACCAGGCAGGGCAGAACCTTATAGTACTTTTAAAACTCCCATGTTCTGTATTTTTGAGAAATGTAATGTTCAAGATTAGCTTAAAACCTTTTGCTGGTTTACCATTGTATACGTCTCTTTAATGTGTTTAGTTACATAGTGTAACATCTCATTAGAGTATCTGTATCATAATAGAATGTAAATGATTGGTTTGTTTTCAGTTGTTTTTACTATTCCTTTTTTTTTTTCTCTCCTTATAGCTTTACCTTTAGTCCAAGTGGATGAGAAGGGAGAAAAAGTAAGGCCAAATCAAAATCGTTGCATAGTAATATTACGTGAAATCTCTGAATCCACTCCTGTAGAAGTAAGTATTTCTCCTCAGGAGGCTACTTGGATTTTCACTGTGGGCTTTTTGTTTACTTCTGTGTTTTTTTTTTGAGAATATATTTTAAAGAATACATATGTACAGTAACAGTTTTTTTCCCCATGGTTTACACAGTAATAATTACAATGTGATTCATATGTGAGAGTGCTTCTTAAACTTTTTGGTCTCAGGACTCCACTACACATTTTATATACATTTTTTAAAATACTTAATGGTGATTTTAGTATTTAGAAATAAAAAGAACTCAAGATGGATAAAGGACTTAAACATAAGATGTGACACCCTAAAAGTCCTAGAGGAAAACATAGAAAGTAAAATTTTAGATAGTCTATGTAGAAATATTTTCACTGATACTTCTCTAAGGGCAAAGGAAATAAAGGAACAAATAAACAAATGGGATTATATCAAACTGAAAAGTTTCTGTTTGGCTAAAGAAAACATCAGCAAAATGAAAAGGGAACCAACTGTATGGAAAAAAACATATTTGCCAATGATGCCTCAGACAAGAGTTTAATCTCCAAAATATATAAAGAAAGTATGAGAGGGAGACAGACAGGGAGACAGACAGCCCAATTATAAAATGGGCAAAGGCCCTGAACATATAATCTCTCTAAGGAGGACATACAAAGGGCCCAAAAGCATGTGAAAAAATGCTCAACATCACTAGCCATCAAAGAGATGCAAATTAAAACCACAATGAGATACCACCTCACACCTGTCAGAATGACCATCATTAACAAATCAACAGATAACAAGTGCTGGTGAGGATGTACAGAAAAGGGAACCGTGGTGCAATGTTGGTGGGAATGCAGACTGGTGCAGCCAGTATGGAAGACAGTATGGAATTTCCTAAAAAAATAAAATAAAAATGGAACTCCCTTTTGACCCAGCAATTCCACTGCTAGCAATTCCAAAGAATCCTAAAACACCAATTCAGAAGAACCTATGTACCCCTATGTTCATAGCAGCACTATTTACGATAGCCAAGTGCTAGAAACAGCCTAAGTGCCCATCAGTGAATAAATGGATCAAAAAACTTCAGTACATTTACACAATGGAATACTACACAGCAGGAAGAAAGAAGAAACTCCTACCTTTTACAACAACATGGATGGAACTGGAGAGCATTATGCTTAGTGAAATAAGCCAGTCATTGAAATCAAAATACCATATGATCTCACCCAATACAGAAGACTAATGAATAAAACAAACAAATAAGCAAAACAGAACCAGAGACATGAATACAAGGGAAAGACTTTCATTGTGTAGAGGGGAGGGGGAAGGAGGAGGCAAAGAAGGGAAACAGTTTAGTCAAGGAACTAGCATGGATGACCCATGGACATGGACAACATGTGGGACTGACTGTGGGGTGGAGGAAAGCAGACAGAAAAATGAGATGAATGTAATGCAACAACAACAAAAAATTTAAATAAATAAAAGAATGACAAAAAGATTTAAATGTTTATTTTTTTAATGTTTTATTTTAAAATAATAATAAGCCCACAAGTTAAGATAAAGAACATAACTTATTTTTTTATTGCTATTCTATTACAGTTGTCCCAATTTTTCACCTGAAGAATATAACTTTTCAAAACAAGTATTTTCATAAGAGAAAAACTGCGAGAGTGCAGTGAACAATAGAGTAGCTTGTGCTTCATTTGAGCTGATGGCCTGCATCAGTGCAGATATAGTAAAAAGGCAAAGACATCTTTTTTATGTAAATGGAGCCTGAGATCATAATTTCAGAACTGTTAACTTAGGCAATAATTTTCGGAAGCCACAGTATTTGATAGTTTGAGTTATGAAAAGTGACCTACTATTAGAGAGTTGCTGTAAAATTTGTGCCTTGTCCAATCATTTAAACTAAGTTGCATTGTGTAGTAAAATACACTGATGGTCCTGCCTTGAGAGAATAAAGAAAAGTCTTCCTATAGAGCAACGTAAGAATTTTTTTTTTTAATTTGAATTTTCTCATTATAGGTCACATGTTTCTTTCCTTCCCATCCCACCCCACCCCCCACCACCCCCTTTTCATACCTGGTAAACTTTGAATGGATGCCAGGAATTTTTGGACTTTATTGGTTGCTGAATGTTCCATAGTCCTTCCCCTGAATATGCTTGAACTTTGTTCCGAGGTTCAGTTGGCAGACTTGGAAGCTGTTTGATCCTTGCCACTGTCTGTTAGCTGGGAGCAAAGCCGCTTTTCCTCTAGAACTGATTTTCGTTTGCTGACTGAGGCAGTGCCTTCTGTGTGCCCTGCAGAGAACCCTAGAGGGGCCCTGCCAGATGGGGTGGGGTGGGGTAGGGTGGGGCTGGGCGGGGCTGGGCGGGGCAGGGCAGGGCTCCTCGGCTCTGTTCATCTCTGCTCAGCTCTGCTCACCCTCTCTGCACTGCAGCCTGGAAACTCCAAGCAGAAGCTGTATTCTTCAGAGCTCACTTGGGCTGCATGGCCTCAGGTTCATTGTCTGAAAACGGTTATTCCATGTATTTTGTCTTTTTTTTTTTAATTGTTTCATGTGGGAAGGTAAATCTCGCTACATTTGGCCAGAAGCAGAAGTCCAGCTAATTTTTAAATTTCTTAAATTATAGCGACCTCCCCACCCCAGTTTTTAGCCTACTGGCAAAATGAATGTTATTTTCACATGAATTTATTACCTTGGTGGTATTGTGGTAGTAGAAAAAGCTGTCAATAAGTTACTTTCCTATGGCTATGGGACCCTACTGCTGGAAGCCACACTGAGCCATTTTGAAGGCAAGATTTACTGTATATCAGTATTTAGACTCTGTCTAAAAATCTATCTTGAGATTATACATCGTTTTTGTTTGGTGACATGGTTGAGAATTAATTTCTAACCTTTGTATTTTCTGTAGGAAGTAGAAGCACTATTTAAAGGAGATAATTTACCAAAATTTATAAACTGTGAATTTGCCTATAATGATAATTGGTTTATCACATTTGAAACGGAAGCTGATGCACAACAGGTAAGCTCTTCTCCTCCAAGAAGTACAGAGTTTACCAGTACTTAATAATTAGTACATAGTGGAACTAAACTTGGGCATTAAGATTACTGTGACAGGGTTAAGTTTGAATGTAAAGTGCAGAGAAAATCAAGTTGTAGAAACCTAAATAGGTGTGTGTTTGTGTAGACAGTTTTTGTAGCAATATGAAAATCACGTGACATAATAGTGTAAGGGCATGTAAGACAAGCAGCCTAGAACCATTAGTTCTGTTTTTATATTTGGGCAGAGAAAGGTTTTAATATTTAACAAGTATTTTGGGAAAGTTGAACCTGACTTTATCTTTCACTTAGATCACATGTGTTACAAGATACTTGAAAGGGTACCAGTGCTCTGGGAGGAACCACAGGAGCTAGGATGGTTTCCCTACCCTTAAAAGATTTTTCTCTGGAGAAACAGTAGCATGTGTAAAGAAGCCCTCAGATCATCCCATGTTAAATGGTGTAGATGCATGGGGTTCAGAAGAGAAAAAAGAGAATCTGAAAGATGGGTTTTAATTGGATAGCGGGGAGACCAGGAGGAGCAAGTGATAGGTGGGTCAGAGCCTTTAGTGTTATGGAGGGAGTGAGGGATGGATAAGAATAAGGACTTTGGAACATTGAGGTTCTAGTCTTTTCCTTTCCCAAACTGTTATCTGAGTTTCAGATTAGGGTTATCAGTAGGACCTCAGCATCTGTTGTTTCCCCTGTCAAAATTCTTAGCCTGTGACAGATGTTGTTTATGAGAATTTTGGACAGAGAGTCCATAGCTCTTAGCAGGTTGTTTTTAAAAGGAATCTGTAACCCAAAGAAGATTAAGAATCATAGTTCTAGGTCTTATCCGCTGTATTTTAACTATAATTCCTTATTTGAGGTATTAATTGTCAATTCATCTTATTTATAAGATTGACACAATGGTACTTTGGATGATTTTATCCTCAGGCTTACAAATATCTACGAGAAGAAGTCAAAACTTTTCAAGGAAAACCAATTAAGGTAAGCAAGGCTACTGGTAATGCTTTATTTGTATATCACTGTTCTAACGTATTCTAATAGACACTTACTATATTTTCCCACAGGCACGGATAAAGGCAAAGGCAATAGCTATAAACACATTTTTGCCAAAGAATGGATTTAGGCCCTTGGACATGAGCCTTTACACGCAGCACCGTTACACAGCATCCTTTTACTTACCTCCCATCTACAGCCCCCAGCAGCAGTTCCCTCTGTACAGCCTGATTGCTCCCCAGACATGGTCAGCAACACACAGCTATCTCGATCCACCCTTGGTGAGTCCTGTCTTGTCACTTTTGTAACAGAAAGTTGTGTTATGGATACTCCACTAGATGCTTTGAAGGATGAAGATCTTCATATGATAAGCGAACCAGATATGTCTACAGTTTGCTATAGAAAAATAGAACTTCCTGTTCTGTGATAGGTTTTAAATTTAATTAGGAGATAAATAAGGAGGCACGTACATTAAAAAACCTTCAAACACTGTCCTTTGCCCATTTTATCTGCCCTTCTGTCTAGCATTTCCTTTTCTAAGTGTAAGGATATGTATCCCTCATAAAAATAAAGTGTAGTGTAAGCTCTGGGGTGGGTAGCAGGGGAGATGTGAGCACAGGGTCGGGGGTGGGGGAGTGTTTAAGGAAAATGGTTGTCTCGTAAGTTTCTAACAGTCAAAAACAACTGGAAGACATGCTGTCTTACAAGCTTTATTTCTCACATCAGACCTATATAGTTGGTTGGCATGATTGATTTTCACATATCTTGGCCTCTGTTAAGGAATCTATAGATCTGTGATGGATCCAGTCCTTTTTCTCTAACTCTGCTGGTGCAGATGCTAGAAGGATTGGGTGGGCCCTGGGCATGAGTTTGATGCAGTGGATGTGTCAGAGCTAATCACTGACAGGAAAAGAAGTGGTCTTTTGGCTCCTGCCCAGGAAGTGGGGTGAGTTGATTTGGATGGGAGGTTTGTATGGGGTTGCCAGCTAGTTTAGTTGGAGCCATAGCAACGGAAGGGTAGAGTATATGGAAGGCTATGGTCAGAAAACCGGGATCAAGTCAAAATTTTGACGATATAGCTATGGCCCACATCAGGGAAATTTAAGGTGTGAGCTGAGCCCCATCATGAGGGCACGTCACCTGAGGCTTTTGTTACCACTGGTGGGTATAAAGAGGGTGGTAACTGGGAGAGGGGAAGCCTGAGAAGAACATTGACTCAGCTGGATGGTAGGTGCCTGTTACCAACAAGAAGGTGAAGATGCATGTCCATGAAAGAACAATGGAGAAAACAAGTGTGACAAGTAAGTGGTTATTGCAAAAATGCGACATAGAATTCCAAGCAACTTGTAATTAGGATTTATCAGGTATTGTGTCCTTATGTAAGTGAAGTGTATCACAAGTGCTGGAAGGGAAGGAAGCTACATGAGAGCGGCATGTATAGAGGCACCTGAGGTGTGGTATGCCAACTGTTTCTGGGCAAAGGCATAGCTGAGGTGGGAGCTGTACAGGTTTTTAAAAGTGTCTTGGGGTGTGTGAATTGCATCTGTAGTGTGGGATATGAGAAGGACAGATGGAGAGAAAGATGCATCAGGAGAAGTCCTCGTGGGCACAGAACCTTTCAAGTCTAGAATCACTAAGTGAAAGATGATAGTAGACAAGTGCTCACATGCAGAGTTACATCTATCTCTTTTGAGTAAATCCTAATAGTAAGAGAATTTACTACTCTTTTGACATATTTACTACATTCTGTACAAATGGACTGATAGCCATATGGGAGAAATGTAAAGGGAAAGAGAGTCCATGAGCTCCTGTGTTGAATAATTTCTCCAAAAGAAGCCACCACCAACAAGCTTGTGCTGTTCTTGAATTAGTTTGTCTTTTTAATTTCTCTAGTCATACATATCTCTGTCCAGAGTGAGGTGTTTTGGAACCCTGGATCAGTTGTCTGGCTATTTGGGATTGTTCCTGGTCTGGTGTGTCTGAGGCCCTTTAGTTGCTCTAAAATACACTGTGGACCCTGGCTGGTGGCTCAGTGTGTAAGGCTCCAGCCTGCGAACCCAAAGGTCACTGGTTCGATTCCCAGCCAGGGCACATAACCAGGTTGCAAGCCAGGTCTCCAGCCAGGTCTAGCTGGAGGCAGGTGAAAAGCAACCATATAATGATGTCTCTCTCCCTGTCGGCCTCTCTCTCTTCCCCTCTCTCTAAAAATAATTTTAAAAAAAGAAAATCTTTAAAAAACATGTGTTTTTGAGCAAAAATGAAGAAATGGTGCCTATTGATTCTCAGCAAGTTATGTTAAATTATTATGTTAGCAAGCAATTTGTTTTTAAACTTTTCAGCAAAATTACTCAAACATCAGTGTTCTACATATAAAAGGGCATACATGAAATGATTTCTCTTGACGGGTCTTCCCATGAGAAACAATCATCAGAATCTAGTTCTGGGGTGGTTGACATATTTTTAAATAGTCTGACTCTTTCAAATTGTGTAGTTTCTCATTAGTGCATTGGGGATTCAAACAAAGTTTCAAGTCCATCTCTCTCCCACAGCATTTTGAGGAATTCCATTATAGTCATCAGGAATAAGGAAGAATTGCTGACTTACTTACCTACTAGTCTGGAGGTGGTGTTACAGTACATGAGGTTGAACACTGGGACTTACCAGACAAGCATGTGGAGTCTTGGCAGGCACTTCCCTTTCTTGTCAGTTTTCCACATGTGGGAACCCGTGGGCTTGCTGGGAAGATCATCTGAATCAGCCCAGGGACAGGCCTTAGCCTCAGGTTGACTTTTGGCCATTAGCAATAATCTTACACAATGTTCTTCCTAAACTCATGAATATTTTAAGTATAAAATGAAACATAGCCTTCTTGACACATCAAGAAATGACCCACGTTACCATAAGCAGCAGTGTTAACCAACTTGAAGTCTGGTTATGGTTTGTTGACTTGTTTGTTTTTAATTAATCTAGGTAACTCCATTTCCAAATACTGGATTTATAAATGGGTTTACGTCTCCAACCTTCAAACCTGCAGCATCTCCTCTGACTTCACTCAGACAGTACCCTCCGAGAAGCAGGCAAGTTCCATGAATCACTAAAATGGTGTTTTTCCATGGTTTGTAATAAATAAGAGGTCACTGCCACATTGCATGCTTAAAAGTAAAGCAAAACAGCCCTGGCTGGTAGCACAGTGGATAAGGTGCCGGCCTGGGAACCCAAAGGTCGCAGGTTCGATTCCCCAGCCAGGGCACATAACCAGGTTGCAAAGCAGGTCTCCAGTCAGGTCTGTGGCTGGAGGCAGGTGAAACGCAACCATACATTGATGCCTCTCTCCCTCTCTGCCTCTCTCCCTTCCCCTCTTTCTAAAAATAATGAAATAAAAATCTTTAAAAAAAAAAAAAAAAGTAAAGCAAAACAAAATGTGTTTAACCTTGGTCATTCTCACTGTGTGCATGAATCCTGTTTATTAAGTAAAGAGACTAAACCTGGCAATTGCTAATGACATACTTGACTACTAGTAATGTTCAACCAAGATAAACTACTTGAAGCACAGAATCACCCCAAGTGCTGCTGTAGTACCTACATACAGGGTGTTCTCCTCAGACAAAGTCTTAGGCAGCTCATAGCTGTGTATACCTGCCTTTCATTTGAAAATTGATATTGCAGTTACAGGTTTGCACTGTCAGCAATATCAGACAATATTATGTATTAAACTAGTCTTACCTACCATTTTTATGTTTTGTTCTAAATTGTGAGTACATTTTACCATAGACGTTGCTGTGTGAGCATGCTCATTTCGTCATGTGGTCATTCATAACTGAACCTTTACAAACGTTTTACTTGCAGGAATCCTAGTAAATCCCATTTGCGCCATACCATTCCCAATGCAGAGAGAGGAACTGGGCTGTTAGAAAGTCCGTCAATATTTAACTTCACTGCGGATCGGTTAATTAATGGTGTGCGGAGCCCACAAACACGGCAGACAGGCCAACCTAGAACCCGCATACAGAACCTTCCAGTTTATGCCAAGAGAGATGCTGGGACTGGGCGGGTGGAGCAGAGCAGTCTCGAATCCTCTCCTGGCTTAGGTAGAGGCAGGTGAGTTACTCAGATCTGTTGTTGGATGGGTACTGTGTACTTTTAAACTATTAATGTTTTCAAATCCCATTGATTGAGAGGTTTTTTTATAGTTATTGTGAGATATATCACAGAACATCAAATTGAAGTCTGTAACCATCAAAAGTTTTACATAATTACACAGAGGGGTTACCTTTAGAGCAGAGACCTAATTGGCCTTATTTTTGTTATAAACTGTGGATGGAAGGGAACCATGTTAGGTCAAAGTTATTATTTGTGAAGATGTTCAAGCAGATTAGACACCAGACTTCACCATCTGTGAGCCTCTGGTCTCCCATTCCCACCCTTAGAAGGAGCCTGTGTCTTCTGTTCTTGGCCTTGCTTCTTTTCTAACCAGCAGAGTCATAGAATAGACAGATACTGAGTTCTGTAGCCAGGCAGGCAAGAGTTTAAATTCCATTAGTACTAAATTTACTTATAAACAAAAGCTGTATGGTTAAGTAGATTGCCTGTTGGTAACGTTTAGGGAAGATTTCCATCCCTGAGTGTTCAGTCTAAGAATACTGGCCTTGCAATGTCTGTGGTCATTACCTGGGCCATTACCATGTCATAACAATGGATTGAGTTCATTCTCTTTTCCCTTTTCCTTTGATGCAACTTGCTGCTGCTTGCTGTCTTGCCTTCTGCCACTTACACTTGATTAGAGAGGTGAGATTAAGAAGGTGGAAGTGAATCTTAAGTGTGTGCGTAGTCACTGCTCTCCTTGCCTGGGGTTCTCAGGTTGAAGCCGGTTTTACTCAATTTTTTCTCTTTGTGGTTTGTTCAATACCTGCTGTCACGAGGGAAGTCCCCTTTGATGGATAACTAGCTCAACCTGCCTAAGCTTTTTTTTTTTTTATTTTTTGTTAACTATTTTGAAAACTTTAGATGAAATATTTCTAAGTGTTTCATAGAATGTACAGCACATGTCTGACATGCAGAGACTCCAATAAGGTTGGTTCCTATTTTTTCCTGGCTCAGTATGTGCCTCCTTGCAGATTAGAGGTGTGAAGGGCTAGAGGCCATCCATTGTACTCTTGGGAGTTAATCTTCATGGCCAGGCCTTGGAGGGGTTGTAAGGTAAGAGTTAGAATGACTGAAGAGAGTGTGCTGCAGGTGAACTGGCGTGGAACTACATATTAAGAAATCTGATATAAAGTTGGTTCAACAGATATTGGAGGGCTGAAAGGCAAAGAAGGACACTGAGGAAATGCAGAGACAGTTAACTTCAGGAAGCAGCAGCTACCAGTGGGGCAGGGGCACATTGAGAGTGTTCGGGCTTGTCAGACTGAAAGACTTGGAGCCAGACTTGTGGAATTGAGTCCAGACCCTAAGGATGGACCATGCCTGCCATGCTGCTATAGGGACATTGCAGAAAAAGCACCACTAGAAACACAGGTTCCCCTTACCTTCCTATCTCCCTCTAGCACTTCCTAGTGAGAAAAACTCAACAAGATGTGTCGTGGCCATGGAAAGACAGGGCCTGAGGAACACCTGCCCAGCGTCACGCAGGAGGGCAAAGGGTCAACAGGAAGCTGAGAAGTATCTAGTTGACCAACCTCTGGCCATTTGGATACAATATTCCTACAGCACTTGAACTTCTGAACTATAGCAACTATGAGTTAATGCCTTTGCCCAACAAATGAAGACTCCCATATAAATAGTGTTACCCTGAGGACTGCAAACCACCAATAGCATGAGTTGAGATGACATGCAGCAGTGTACATGTCACACAAGGAAAAGTTAGTCAGGAAGCCCTGGTTGATACTGGTGGGTGGCTCCTTCCTACTTCCTCACACTTCCTATCTTCAGGTGTGGCATCAGGTGCTCAGGGCTCTTCAGCTGGAGGGTGATCCAGCAGGATCTGAGCCACAGTGACTACCCTCTACCAGTAGTCCCTTTTTTTCTGGGTTTTGTTTTGTTTTCCATTAATTTCGTGTGTTGAGCATAAGGAACAGTATGAAGCACCCCAGGAATCCCCTTGAACCACACATGGTTCTCCAACCCCTCTAGCAGCAGCCTGCGTAGCAGTCACTTAGTTAGGTTCAGGGGCAGGAGGAACTTCAGCTGAGCAGACACTGTCTCAGTTAGGTCAACTGGTGAGTGCATTCTGCTCTCACAGCCAAACCACTTGAATTCAAAGTTGTGGGCACTGGAAGCAGAAATTGTGCTGGTAGAATATTGGGTGTTCTCTGTGGTACCTGGACCTTAGTGTTGCCTTGGCCCAAGCTCTGGTCATAAGCAAAGCATGTGCTACATCTCCTGAGTTAGGGCCATCTTTTGAGGGTACAGCATCTGTCTTCACTCAGCCAGTCTGCTCACCACTTCTGTTGCTGTGGGATGGGCGTCTAGGTCTGACTTGCATCACATGGACACCAAGGATTGCATATCCTTAGGTCTGTTGAATGGTGCTTATGGGGCAGTGGCCAGCAGAAGTTCTGCCTCCTTCAGGATAGGACAAGGCTGACACCCCTAGGGTGGTGATAAACCAGCTAGCCTTGGCACTAGGGGTCCAGGTGTGACTACTGTGTGCCTGGGGTGGTGACCAGGAAGAAGCTAGCTGGTCACCACCTCTTGCTTCCGACTATCAGGGGTCTCTTCTAAAGTGAGTGACTTCAACACAGATGCCCTTACACTGTTTCTTCCACAAGACTCCCAAGGTCTTCTGTCACCATACTTTGAGTCCTTGCCTTTGTGAATCTCTCATCTAGCCAGATCCTTGGCTCCCCCTGCTCGAGAACCAGTATAAATCCATACTTAGATAGCCGTTTCTGTCTCCAGGCACAATAGATAACACATATTTCTGTCATCTGGGATGATCCCCTTGCACCCTAGCTTTTGGAAGTGCTCCTGAATGGGGTGTGAGCTAAGGCAGTCTGACGCTGCATGGCCCTCACTAATCCAGACCTGGAACTCCTTCCTTGTGCTGAGGGACTTACCATGGGGCTGTAGGTGTGGATCGAGAGCAGGCGGGTGACACACAGGACTAGAGCGCTGGCTCTGGGTGCTGCTTCTGCTGCTGGTGGCTGTTAGTGTTTATGCCTGTCTCCATGACTTAGTGCCCTATTCATGATGGGCAGCTCAGGTCCATGATCACTGATGTCTACAGTGAGACATTTAGTCTATATTAAGCCAGTTAAAGCAAGGAGCTATTTCTGGAATTGATTTTGCAGCAGAGGGTCTGACTTTGCTCCAGAATCCTAAAGGTTTGCACTGTGCTTTTGGAGGGGCAAACCAGAGGCTCCACTCGTATCCTACTTGGCACAGTTAAGGACTCTAAGCTCGTTATTTTCATTTAGTTAGGCAATTTTGGGCAAGGCTGCTTGTAGATTTTCTATAGAATAAAGGAATTAGTCAAGACTATTTCTAAAGTCCCCAGCTTATATCATACAAGGCCTCCAGGGAGCCTTCACATTTACGTGTGAAATGACAAAGGGTTAAGTAAATAGAAATGAAATTATAAATTAGAATAATATATAAATTGTTAGGCCACATAGCCCATCTGGGGCAGTAATGAAGGTGTCGTAGCATGCTCAGGGCCTGTGGTCACTTAGGTTATGCACTGTGGTGCGTGGCCCAGTTGTGCTGCCTATGGGGTCCAGCTGAGTCTGAGTTGTAGATGTCTAGAACACTGCATGCAGCCAGCAGCAGCTGGGCAGAGACCGCGCTTGAGGTTTAGAAATGCTTGTGTGTTTGGTGGTGAAGGGTAGGTCATTGACTTGACAGCCTGAGAGCTGAGCGGGGCACAAGAGCTGATCATGTTATTGGGGCTTTTGCATTTTGATGATGAAGCCAATGCATCTCATCATCATTCTCTTAATAACCTGTGTAACTTAGTGTTAGGTGTTACACATCCTGTCATTCTGGCTGAATGGATGTTCAAACAATTGATATCATAATGAAAATTCTAAATAGCTACTAGGAATAGTCTTTAAATATTTTGATTTAGTTATCAGTTTTAGTCCTTTATAATTTATGTTTTTATGCTATTTTTTATGTATATTTTATTGATTATGTTGTTACAGTTGCCCCAATTTCTTTTTCCTTTGCTCCCCTTTGCCCTTTGCCTCCTTCCCTCTAGCATCCCATCCTCCTTAGTTCATGTCCATGGGTTGTGCATGAAAATTCTTTTGCTTCACCCTTTCCTCTATTATTCTTAACTTCCCCATGTCTGTTTTGTATCTACCAATTATATCTGAACCATTTCCTCATTTCGCCGTCTTTGCCCTCCCAGCTGATAACCTTCCCAATGATCCCCATACCTATGATTCTGATCCTGTTCTGGTTGTTTGCTTAGTTTGTTTTTGTTTTTGTTTTTTTAGATTCTATTGTTGATAGTAATGAGATTATTGTCATTTTAATGTTTATAGTTTTGATCCTCTTTTTCTTAAACAAGTTCCTTTAATATTTCATGTAATAGTGGCTTGTTGATGAACTCCTGTAGCTTTACTTTGTCTGGGAAACATTTTACCTGCCTTTCCATTCTGAATGATAGCTTTGCTGGATAGGGTAATTTTGATTATTGGTCCTTGCTTTTCATCACTTTGAATACTTCTTGCCAGTTCCTTCTTGCCTACAAAGTTTCTTTTGAGAAATCAGCTGATAATCTTAGAGAACCCCCTTTGTAGGCAAAGGCACTCTTCTTTTCTCTTGCTGCTTTTCAGATTCTCTCTTCATCTTTAACCTTTGGCATTTTAATTATAATGTGTATTGGTGTGGTCTTTTTTGGGTGTAGCTTGTTTGGGACTCTGCTTCCTGAACTTGGATGCCTATTTCCTTCGCCAAATTTGGGAAGTTTTCTTTCATTATTTTTTCAAGTACGTTTTCAGTTTTTTGCTCTTCCTCTTCTCCTTCTGGCATTTCTATGATTTGTATGTTGGCATTTTTAAAATTGTCCCAAAGGTTCCTAAGCCTCTGCATGTTTGTTTGTTTGTTTTTCTATTCTTGTTTCTTCATTCTATACTAGTTGACTATTTATTTCTTCCTTTTCTTCCAAATCATTGATTTGAACCCTGGTTTCTTTCTCTTCACCATTGGTTTCAATTGGATTTTCCTTTGTTTCACTTAGCTTAGCCTTCCCTTCTTCCCTTCTGTGTTTGCTATACTCAAGCATATCTTTCATATCTGTGAGCATCTTTATCACCAGTGTTTTGAACTCTGCATTTGTTCATTTGAGTATCTCCCCATCTATTAGATTGGCTATCTCTTTGTTGCTTAGTTCTCCCATTGGAACCTTGATCTGTTCCCTCTTTGGAGCCATAGTTCTCTGTGTCCTCAACTTGACAGGCTCCTGTGTTTGCCTCTGTGTCTTAGGTAGAGCAGTTGTACCTGTTACGTTGTAAGGGGCAGAGCCTTAGGTATTTGTCAGTGTGGAGTGACTGGTTTTACCATGTTGTGGCACTGTATGTGGGGAAGGGGTTTGAGAGGGAACAATTCTGCTTGCTCAGCACTCACCCCTTTTCCAGGCACTTCTCCTGCTTCTGGTATGGGACTGGTACCCCTCTAGCTGTTGTCCTGGTTGTGGTTCCCAGAGCAGGTGGGTCCAGGACATTCTAGGACTATGGGGACCCTCTAAACAAATGGATCTGCTGAGAGACTGGAGTTTCTTCCTTGGCCCAAACCCCCACTGGTTTTCACAGTCATAAGCTTATTCCCCCTTACCCCCTCAACTCCCAGCTCTGGGAGCACTCCTTAGGGGTCCCTCCTTTTTTGTTTCATGTGGCTGTACTTTCCCCTGGTTGGCCATAGCTGCTGTTGCCACCACCACTGCTACCCAGTGTTCTCTCCCTGGCTCCGCCCTTCCTACCTGTCTGGATGACTGTTTCTTCTTTGTCTTTGTTGGACCTCCATACACCTCAATTTTCTGGAATTTCCTGTCTTCGGTTTTAAGGTAGTTGTATTTCTTTTTAGTTGTGAAGGGAGATGCAGCATGTCTGCCAATGCCTCCATCTTGGCTGGAAGTCTGCTTATACTTCTTAAGGCTGGGATTTAGACCCAGAAGTCATTGTCAAAGATTTCAAAGTAATAAAGATTGAATATGTGTTCTTATATGCCCAATGAAAAATGTCCCAAGTGGGAAAAATTAAATCTTTTGCTTTCTCTCCTGTAGGAAGAATTCCTTTGGTTACAGGAAGAAAAGGGAGGAGAAGTTTACAGTGAGTACATCAGACTTGTGTCATTTTTGCAAGATGTTTAAATCTATATTAAGCAAGCATGAGGAGTAATTATAATTAAATGAATGAAGGTTAAGTTATAATAAGGAACATTTCAAAAGAAGGATTTTTTTGTTTGTTTTTAAGTGATATCCATTAAATGATAACTGGTATTTTTGGTTCTCTAATGGAGAGAAAAAGTGGTGGCTAGCTTTCTGAGTTACTACATGGTACACATATGTGCATGTATTATGCAATATTGTAGCCAGGAATAAATATACTGTCCACATGATGTAGTTGATCTACAGGTATCCATGTTAGTCCTTGCTATGTAATTAATCATATAATATAATTTAAAATAACTGGGCCCATTATGTTTGGCAAGCGGAATAAGCTCTGCTTCCATACAGGAAATATTTCATCAGTCTTTTTCCTTCAAAACATTGTGCCCACTGTGCAGAAAGCATTGTTGCCTCTGCTGTAACTTACGGTGGTGGATTTATGTGAGTGGTAGGCACATGAGGTGGTCTTCTTAGATGATGGCAGTTCAGCCCGTGGATAGTACTCTGCTAAGCTTTGACGAGTGCTGGTACAGTACATTTCCACACAAAGTGGTGGAGAATATCCTGCTAATGCATGGGAAGATATGGAGAAAGGACAGATGTTTCCAGGACTTACAGATGTAGAATTAACTTCATACTTGGAGGACTGGCAAAGATAAGGAAATTTTTGCTCCAGTCCTCTGAGTGATCAGGTATGCATTTTCCCATTACAGAGAATGTATTTTCTTTGTCTGTAACTTAGAAAATACAAAGTAGTCATAGCACCCATAATTCTACCTTATTGGCCAGTTTAGTCTAGTTTTTGGTGAATCCTGTGGTAAGGCAATTTATATTGCTGATTCCAGTTGGAATTAATGATTACTGTAATGTTTAGACTAATAAGACTACCATCTGAATCTCCTCAGAGCCTAGTTGTCTTACATGAGTTACTCCCATGGCTCACTCACTGCATCACCTAAGGAGGTGAAGTTTTCTATTGTAGCCATTTTTGTTTCATTTTTGTTTCATGTACCTGATTAACATGTTCATACCTGGGAACCATTTAGAAGCCCAGGCACATGATGCAGTTATACTTATTACAAAGAGTGCATCTATTGTTGCATTGGGACATTCTGATGACTTCAGAAACCTAGAGGCGTAACAAACTTGTGAGTATTGGCCAGATCAAGTCCTTAGGACCAGGGTAGCATTCATACCTTACCTAAAGCCTATCAGATTCTTAAAAATGTTAAATGCTGCCTTCAAGATCAAACCTCATCTATAGGTACTGTCATTTTATAACTTGTGTCTGGGCAGTTGTTGCCTCTTTTGTCCCTAAAAGATTGAGAGTAAGTTTTTTTGAAGTCTTTCTTCTTAGTAATGCTTATCTTCTGAAAACATGTAGATGTTTACAATAAAACCTAAAAATTGCTTTGACATCATGATGTCTATGCATAACCTCAAGGTTTTCTGAGACTACCACAACTGTGGTTAGTAAGTGCGAGCTTTGCTCCGAGGGCTTGTGACTGCCCTGTAATGAAGGAAGAGAGACTGGCAGGCTGCCCAGAGGAGGTGGGGGATTGCTGCTATCTTGGGTCCATGTCGTCCTTCCCCTACTCTCACTTGAGTTCTAACGGATTTTTCTCTAGATTCTACTTCTGGAAGGAATGATCTTCCTGTTGGTATAAGTTTCTGGGAAGTATCACCCCTTCCAAGTTAAGTGAGCCCCATGAGAGTATTGCGTCCACTCAAGTGCTGACATTTAGCAAAAATACCACCTAAATAAAAACTCATTTTACCTTTCTTGAAGTCAGGAATGCGATACTATCTAATACTACATTTCTACATAGTGATTTAAAGATATCGAGTGTTTCCTTAAATTAATTTTCAGATAACTGAAGCTCCCCCTTTCTTTTGTTAAATTGTTCTTTTTTACCCCCCATGGTAATCTGTAAAATTTCTTACATAAATTATAGGGAATTGAAAGAGTGGCCTTTTTTGGTTTGTTTTCTTCTATCTCCTTTATGACTTGGATTACACACTATTTTTTAATAACATAAAACTTGTGTGGAGATTATTAGGTTAACATCTAGACTCAAGCTACTCGGATTTTTGACAGTGGGGTCCACTTGTTCTACAGTGTCTTCTTTGTTCATAGCTGTCACTTTGCTGCTTACCTGTGTCCTGCCCAGTCTGTGCTCATTGACGGTCCAGGAACCAGCGGGTCTTGTCATAGACAACCTGCTGCACAGCCTGTTCAGTCATGCCCAGCAGCAGCCTTGAGGGCTCAGCTTTACAGCTCTGCTCTCAGTGGGGAAGTTACCTGCTTAGTGACCTTTGATTAGGTGTCAAAGTGTCATTATGGTCAGATTATCTGTTTTTTTCAGACAGATTTAGAAATCAGAAGATTAGCAAATGGATTATTGCCTTACTCTTGCTATGTTTCTTAGCACTGCATTCTCTACACTTGTGCAACTTTGTGGTATTATTCTCTTTCAGAGGAGTCAGACCCAATCTCCCACGCCACCAAAACCTCCATCCCCGAGCTTCGAATTGGGGCTGTCTAACTTCCCCCCACTCCCTGGGGCAGCAGGCCACTTGAAGACTGAGGACTTGTTTGAAAACAGGCTGTCCAGCTTGTTACTAGGATCAAAAGAAAGGGTAAGATACATGTCACAAGCCTGATGGTTGCTGGCATTTACTGAGCACTGATTTCCTGCCAGGCACTTGGCTGAGGTCATTTTCATAGAATAGATTCAAAGAGGATAATAATTTGCAGAGACCACATAGATTTTGAGTAGTAGGTTCAGAGTTGAATCTGGGACTGAAACCTTTTAGTTCCCAGTCTGCCAAGGTCAAGGGGGAAACCTATGCCACAGTGTGTGGCACAGACACTTTCACTCATCCAGTAACTCAGATTACATTTTTATTGATAGTCATGACCTGCCTTTATTTTATGAGTCAGAAGAATAAAATAGAAAAACTTGAATTATACCAAAAGTAATGTAATTTTTAGTAACTCACATGAATAACAAGAAGTCCAGAATAACTTAATTCTAGTGGCTTTTGGTGAGCTCTGTAGGCTCAGACTAGCTGCTTTCACTCCTATGTAATTAAGATCCCAGAGACCAGTCAGCTTCTGAAGTCATGGGGGAGTCATTTCCAGCACTCCTTGGTCTGCTGTTAATTAACAAAGTACAAAGATTTGTGCTGCTGCCAGGAGTAATCCCCCTATGACTTATGTCTTTTTCTTTTTCTTTCTCTTTCTTTTCTTTTCTTTCTTTCTTCTTTCTCTCTCTCATTTTTTTTTTAGAGAGAGATTTTATTAATTTTTAGAGAGAGTAGAAGGGAGGGAGAGAGGGAGAGAAACATTGATGTGAAAGAAGTATAGATCAGTTGTCTCTTGGAGGTCCCCAGCTGGGGACCTGGCCTGCAACCCGGGCATGTGCCCTGACCTTTCGGTTCACAGGATGATGCCCGATCCCCTGAGCTATACCAGTCACCCCGCCCACCCCCATGCCAGTGTCTTTTTCTGATTGAAATCCACTCCCTACCTCCCCCAAATGTCAGGAATCAGAACCCCTTGGCTTTTGGATGGCAGAAGGCTGCATCCAGATTGTCAACACTCGAGGCCACCATGAAGCCCCTCAGTCACCAAGCCAGGGCTAACATGGGATTTATAGCCAGCTTTCGGTCTTTTTCATGCTGGTATGTGGTTACTATTCCCATTTTTAACCTTTAAGATTATAATAACAATCATATGTTAAACTTGGCATGTCTTCTGCATTATTCTAAACTTTTAAACAGTAATTTCTGAGTTCTAAGTACCTCATAGAATAGTGTGTATTTTTAAAATCATGAATTTTAGTTTTCAGATCTACTTCACTGCCCCCAGTAGTGGGCAGAGCAAGCTGGCCTTCACCCACTTCAAATATATTGACTACTACATCTTACACTTTGAGTTTCTTTGTAAGATTTCTTTGGATGAAAGAATTCTACTTTTAAAAAGTCACTAGGCCTGATTCCATGGCCAGGTGGGAGCCTATGTCCCTGCTTCTGGGGGTTGAATCTACAATAGCTTTTTCTGTGTCCATGATACTCGAGTTTTGGAGCTGGCAGGGAGAGTTTGGGGGAGGCTTCAGACATTTGAGGTACAGGTCACGTCCTGACTTTTCACATTCCAGTATGTCAGGATTGAACAGGTCCTGGGTAACTGAGCTTTTACAAAAAGGAGGCATATTCCCTTCCCACATTTCCACTCGCCTTGAGCCTGAACCTGTAAAAAGTGATTCTTGGGGAGGCTGCATATCTCTGGTCACCCCTGTTGGAGAAAGGGATGTAGATGGTGCCATTGCATTCACCTCCCTCAGCACCTTTTGTCTGCTTTGAAAAGTAACATTTTAAGAAAATGTTGGGGTGTTTTTTTTTTTTGTTTTTTTTTTTAATACTTAACCTCACTTCTAATTATTTATTTGCTGCCCTGCTCTTGTTAATTGCACATGATGAAGAAGATCGAGCATGTATGAGCTGTCCCTGCAGGGGAGTTGGGGGTCAATGGCTGGGGTAAGAACATCTGGTGTCAGGTCTTTGCCTCATAACCATGAATGATTAACTTAAAAGATCTGAGTTCAGTTTCTTCCCCTATTAAATTGGGAGAGTTAACACCTCACTCCCCTGGGGTTGTTTGTGAATTCAGGTGGGGACAGCTGTCAGCACCTACCATTCATCTCAAAGAAACTCAAGGTTACATTGATACGGAGGTGTTAATGTTTTTGGTTTTTGTTGGTTTTATTTAATTGTGCTAGGAATTCCACATTTAACAGATACTTGTATTTGTTGTGAACCAGGCTGTGCTAAGCAGTGGGGTTGTCAGAGATGAATAGGTGTTTTGATATTGTTTATTTGGGGAAACAAACTTGAAGATAATAAGGTGGAAGCCCAGAGACTGTGAATGAGTTGCTATTTGGACAGACTTGGGTCCTGTTTCCATTTCTGAGTGTGAGCACTCAGCAGGGCAGCACGTCCTGGGGCCCCAGGAGGAGGGCAAGCAGCCATCTGAGTCAGTAGGGCTGGTATCCCTGTTGCTGTGTTGTAGATTATTGTGAGAGATGTGACCCATGCTTCTCTACCCGACTGTAAACTCTGACTCCAATGGTTTTCAGAGTCACAGCACGGATGCAGGCACGAGCACTCTTCCCTCAGCGACCCCCAGAGAGCCCCCAGGTCCTGCCCCCTGCACCCTGTCCATGGCCCACGAGCGCGCCCCTTCCCCCGCCCATCTGCCCGAGTAAGTACCGTCCTGCTGCCTCCTCCTGAACCACTGGGATTGTTGTCATGTGGGACTCACCTTTTGGGTGGCATTTTCACAGGGACCCCAAGGTGGTGGAGAAGCCGAGGGAAGCCCTGAGTACAGACAGACTTACTTCCGCCACCGCCAGTAAATCGGTGCAGGTGAACGGCACCGCCACGGTAGGTGCCAGGGGCATGGGGTGGGAGGAAAGCAGCTCCTTCTCAAACCAGCTCTTGTCAGCACAGGCTAATTGATGGGGTTTTGCTGCTGTGTGTGGTGTGCTTTCTGTATAGAAAGCCTTGGATATGTGCTAATGATTTCAGCCAACTGTTCTTTCTTGTCACCACTGCCACAGGCTCTTTATTGCAGTGTCAGCTGAGCAAGGTTATCTTTTCGAGGAGTCACAAGACTCCAGCTCCTGCTTCCCGCAGGATACATGCTTGTGTGAACATGGCTGTTGCTCACAGGCACCATGTCCTGCGCACCTCTCATTCCCTTCCCTTCCCTCACAGTGGCTCCAGTCTGTTCTCCCCTGATTTATGTTGTCCTTGGTTTGATCTTAGGTGAGGTTTTGTCATTCAGGTTCAGAAGTTAAACTCTTCCTGTCTGAGTTGAGTCTTTAAAGAAAAAAATATATAGGTTAAAATTATTTTTAAGTTAACAAATGATTTAAAGAGGTCAAATAGTTTTAACTGTTTTCTTGTCACTTAGCCTTAATGTTTCCACTTAACCTGAAAACCCTGCTAATCTTTTTTCAAAGTTTTTAGCTTTGTCTTTCTTTCCATGCCACTAGAAATGAGTGTCCTAATTTGTAAAGGCCATTTTGAAGTTCGTTGGTAAGCTGGGCTGCACTGTTGCGTGGCTTTACGTTTGGAGGACGTGAGGGCAGCAGAAAGCTGGTGCCTGTCTTCCTGGGGTACCTGGTTTCCGTTAGCCTCTTTTGGGCCTCATGTGACTCAAGAATGCCTCAAGTTGGGAAGAGTTCATTCAACACTTTTACACATCAATACCCTTCCTAGTGTTACCCATTTTTACAAGATACTTCCAGAGTTTCTTGGAGGAAAAGTTGTACCAATGGAGAAGCTACCTTGTTGAAATTTGTGGAGCCTTTAAAAATAAAAATACTTTTGAATGTGGAAATTTGAAACTTTTTTATCTTAAGAGAACAGTATTTTCATCTGTTACCCTGCAGATGTCACGTTGTGCATGTAATCCCAGAGTTGTGTCTTTTCCTAGGAACTGCGAAAACCCAGCTATGCCGAGATTTGCCAGAGGACGAGTAGAGAGCCTTCGTCCTCCCCATTGCCACCCCCAAAAGAACAAAAGCCAAACACTGTTGGTTGTGGGAAGGAAGAAAAGAAGCTTGCAGAGAGAGAGCCCCCTGCCCCCAAGTCCAACCCAGGACCACCCAGGGACCAGAGGAGGCCACCTGGCCGCCGGCCTTCACCTCCTGCCGCAGGGAAGCGTCCACACAGAGAACAGAGCACCCCTCCCAGGTCCCCTCAGTGAGCGCCGAGGTCAGGGAGGCTGTGAGGAGCTGAGGTTGCCACAACTAAGTACTGTCGCACTTGGTACCGAGAATGAGCCGCTGGTTAGGAGCTTGCAGTGTAGATGAGGCCTGTGAGGTGCCTGCAAGTTATTTTTCTTCTATGAGTCGGATTTTCCCCCCTCTTGAAAAAAATCTATTTTTCAGGATTTAATTAATATAAACCTTATTTTAGGTTGGTGCTTAACTGGAGGTGATGCATAAGTCTGATTTTTTTCAGGATAGAAAATGCATTTATCCTAACAAATTGATATTTTTTATTAAGCCTCCATGTGGCTATGAATGCAAGCTATAAATAGTGAGTTTTTCTAAATTAAGTGGAACTGTGCTACTTCATTTTTTTTTTAAATAACTGGTTAGCAAGTGCGTATCACTGAGGAGGTCAGATCAATGGGCAAAGCTGAAGACAGTGACTGAGGGCAAAAGGTGATGCTGTGGGTGTAGCCTGGAGGAGGGATGGATGAGATGGTGCCACGCACTAGCCTGGGCCATCCATGTTCTCTCATTTAGATCCTAGCTTTTTGTAAAGAGTAGAGTTTGTTTTTGATCTACTGGGCAAAATGAACCTGCAGAGAGCCCCCGAGAGCCTAAAACCTTGAGTTTTGATGCACTGCAAAGCGAGTAACCAGCTCCTCACTCCAGTCTCAGTGGCAATTATGTAAGATAAATTCAAAGCACATTGTGAATAGAACTTAAATGAAAACATAAACTCTGTTGCCCACTGACATGTTACCATGACATTGTACCCTGGTGTTGTTTTGTTCCCATGAGCTGGCAGGAGGCCGAGTCTCCATGTTAACTGGCTTCTATGGGCACCTCCTTGTCCCTCCCAATGGAACATGGACCGAACGTTACTTAATCGTGGGAGAATGTGTTTGCGGTGCCCTGTGGTGATGGAGGGTAAGAATTCTCTCGTTACCTCCCAGATGAGGGTCTCACTGATTCCCTTCCGGAAGTGCTGCATTCTGAACCCGCATGCACTAAAGCTAGCAGTTTATAATGAAGTTAAATATAAATTATTTTCTTTTAAAATACCTAAAATTTTCCTTTAACTATTCTAAGCAGCAGACATTAAAGTAAGAGTATTTCCTGCTAAATGCAACCATACAAGTTTATTCCACAAAATGTTATTTAACAAGACTGAGGGTTTTTTTTTTAAAAATTATTTCCATCCAATATTTAAAGACTTGAATTTTATTTAAACTTGAAAATGACTTTGCCTTAACTTTTGTATAAGACAGCATAGAGTTCCTGGAGACCGGCCCCTGGGTTGGCGTGAGTGGATTGCAGTTACTCAGTGATGTGGGATCTACTGGCGCTAGTTTTACTGAGTAAGCATACTGGAGTGTGAGAACTAGCCGTCGTGTTTGTAACATACCTTGAAGATCTTACACAGTTGATCTTTTTTCAGATTGTTAAAAAAAATCCTGTAAATGCAAATAGTCAATACTGTATTAAATATGTGCACTTGGGAGTGTGTGCTTTGCTTGTACAGTTGTAAATAATCAGAACATATTAAAAGGGTACCCTAAAGAGAAAAATCTGATAAAAATTATTGATATATTATAAATGTTGCTATTGAGCTGGATGTAGATAAACTAAATGTTGTGGTTTGAATATTATTTTAATTTGTTAAAGGTATTTTTTTCCTTCTTAAACTGGTGTGTTGAGCTGATTCTGCCTCCTTGCTATGGCAAAGGGAAGTGGACAGTCTCATGAAAGCCTTTGGATGTGTCCATGCTCTTCCTAAAAGTATGTAAATATGTGCTAATCATAGCTGGTGTGAAAGGGTTTTTGAAGTGTCATGTAGAAAGCAAAAACTGGCAGTATCTTCAAGGGAAGTGAAAAATAATCTACTGAAAATCACCAATAGCGCAGCCTGGTTTCCCCTCCTCAGAGCAGCCGGCGTTGTTTGTGCACCTAGAAGTACACCACAGTACGAATAGTTTGCAAATGCCTATCAAAGGAACATGGGGATTATTTCTTTGTGGTTGTCAGATAGCCAATGAAAAAGTCAGAAATAGGTGACCTCTTAATGCCCAACCAATGAGTCCCGTAGAGAGCTGAAAAGGCAAGCTCCAAACCTAGGAGTTCCTTGATGTTGTGGTCTTTACTGAAAGACATAGTCATGGTCATCCTCAAATCACAGAATAAAAAAGCCTCTTTTCCTCTGAGGCCATGCCTGCTGGAGCCTGCTGGAGCGCCCCACTGTAGCTGGTGAGAGTGCAGGGCTCAGCAGCTGCCTGCACAGGGGGCGTGGTCACTGTGACCACCGCAGGCCAGGCAGTGGGTGTGGTGAGCCATGCGCTGCAGCTGCTGCCCCCACAGCCACAGTCTGGCATGCTGTGGCAGAGTGGAAATGTTGCTCTGATGGATTTTTATAGCACCCTTTTTAATTAAGCAAAGGTGATATGCCAAATAGCTGTATAATGTCCAAAACACCATTCTATACTATTCTTGAGATTTTTCACTCACAGAAAAGAATGGGAGTTGGCACAACTGGAAGCTGCGGTGAAGATGGCAGCTGTCACATGCAGCTAGTAGTATATAGCTTTTGTACATTTTTTTAATGTAACTCTTTGTTCTCCCCCAGCAGTATTTTGAGGTATAGAATCAGAGATACAGCAATCACAGATGACGTTTTAACTTGTATAATTGTGTGACGATACTTTGGAAATAAAAGAATCCGGCCCCATTTCTCCCTACAATGAATTTCAAGTATTGTAGTTGCTTCTTAAAGAGTTAGTGTCATGCTGTCTCTTATCAGGCCCTCCTTTAGTCTCATCGAAGGCTGTCACTAGCTGTAGTCAGGAGCGCAGCAGGTTCGTTTCTCTCGAGGTCAGCAGGTGAGGAGGGTGTGAGGTGTTGGTAGGGGTTACACAGAAAGCAGACGACAATCGAAGACTGAAGGAGAGCCCACAGCTGCCAGTTCACAAAACAGGAGTGTAATGTGGAAGCTTTCTTGAGGGGTTTTGTTTTTGTTCTATTCTTTTCATTAAGACTGGAATCAAGCTTATGTGTAACTATTGGTAATTTAAGTTTCCTTTTGTGTCATTTGGTGTAAAACTGTCTAATTTGAAAAAAAAATGTAGGTTATGAAAAATAAAGATTTAGGCACTGTTCAATTTTTCTTTTGATTTTTTTAAAATTAAAATATTCTTTAAGAATGTACCTTTAAATAATTGTTTTTGTGTATTCCCGTCAGTGTACATGAGAATGAAATATGGGTTTCCTCCCACTTATGTTTGGATTATAAAGACTTCTAAGCCCCCGTGTGAGTTATCTGCAGCATGAGGGTTCTCTCCAGCTGGCTTAATGTTTTAAGGTATTCAGACTGACCATTAAAATAAAGTATTCATAAGGAAACTGTTGATTAAACCCAAGACTTACCGCAAAAATAATTAGCCCTGTGTCAGGATCTCTTGTTTCTTGTGTTAAGGGCCATGTCTCGTTAGATGTCTCCATAAAGTCACTTGAGGTTGATGTTGGGGTCATGTGTCTACAGACCATAAGAGAGCCTCCAAAATAAAGTAATTGATCTATCGCTAATCAGTGGTGATGCCAGCACTAGTAAAAGGCTGAAGGTGGTGATGATTCTTTCTCCCTTTCCCTCTCTCTAAAAGAATTAAGAAATGAAATCTTAAAAAAAAATTTTTTAAAGGCTGAAGGTGGACAAAACTTCTTAGTGTAGTATTAATTTAGTAGACAGATGGTCCAATTAGATATTAATTGACCAATTTTTTTTGATGAATTGCCTGTTCATAATTCTTTCTCATTTTAGGTTATCTATTTCTTGACTAGTATTCTTTATCAGTTCTAGCTATTGATTATTTATTATATGTGTTACAAATATTTTCTCAATCTCTACCAGTTGTCTTGTTAAAAAATTTTTATTGTATTTTTTCCCATTCCTGTTTAGTCCCCTTTTACCCTCCTCTCCACTCTCCCGCCCAGCAGTCATCACACTGCCGTCCATGTTCATGAGTCCTTTTTCCTTTTTGCTCAATCCTCCTCCACCTGCTCAGTTGGCTTATCTTTATTTAGAGTATTTCTTATCTTACAGTTGTTAATTATCATGTAAAGTTTATCAGTCTTCTGGTCTTATTTACGAAGTCTTTCCCTACTCTAGAGTTATAATCTGTGTGTGTGTGTGTGTGTGTGTCTTATTCCATCTGCAGTTCATTCATCTATGTATGTGTGTGTATCTTCAGAGGCAAAACCCAACTTCACTTTTCATCATATGGAAAGTTTATTTTTTCTGTACCACTAATTAGGTCCTTATTTCTCCTATGATGTGTAATGCCACTCTTGTTACAGAGTTCTCAAACATGCATGCATCTTTATTTGGCCCTTGTTCCCTACCGTCTACTGTTCTGTTTCCTTGCTGACACTGCAGAATGCCATTCACCCATCATTCCATGTTCCTAAGAATTTCCTTTGTAAAACTCATCACAATGAAAACTAAATGTGCTCTATGAAGGCGGGAATCAAGCCCGTCTGGATCACCATTGTATCCTTTGTTCTTTGTACACTGTGATGTAGGAGATGCTCAATAAATATTTGTCAAATTATGAAATATTTATTGAGTATGTATTCTCTGTGTGCAGCACCAGCCTAGGAAATTTGAGAAGAAACAAGGTAATGTATTAATTGCTATTTCTGCATAATCACCCCAAACTTGATGGCTTACAGTGACAGTCATACATGGGGATTAGGCTGATTGATGTATGCTCTGCTGGGCTGTACTTGCTCACAGATGTGTGCATTGGCTGGTCTGGGCCTTTTTGGTGGGGAGCGGTAAAGGAGGGGTCACACACTGCTCATCACCTTGTGCATCTCATCGTTGGGCAGGCAGGCAGACACATCTGTGTCTGCACCATCTTACTGGGCATCTTCCTGGAGGTCCCTAACTTCATCGAAATGCAGGTGATTCCACAGCACCTGAAATTCAAGCCCATTTGGGGATCAGCAAAAATAAATGCTGTCACTGAAGAGGAAGCTCAAGATGTCCCTGAAGACCTTTGCCCTTTCCTTTGCTCTGTCCTGCCACCTCAGAATCAGCTTTTTCCTCAGGGAGCAGGATCTTGCATGAGCCATGTTATATCTGGGGGAGGGAAGGGAGTTTCTGTAGCATTTAGGAGTTATGTCAAACTGGCAGTAAATTTCACATCTCATTGGTAAGAGTGGGGACCTGTGTCTGTCAAACCAGTGAACGCTTTCAAACCATTTAGGTCTGGGGTGGCCCAGAGAGGGTGGGGCCCCAAACTAGTTGGGAGTGTTAGGGAAAGGGGAGGCAGCAACCACCTGTCCTCTGTGTATGCTGGGGGTGTCCCCACCCCGGTAGCCCCTCAGGCCTCCAGCTTGTATGTCTGACTGCCCAACAGATGTGGCTGTCTGAATTTAGTCAATATCTCAGACTTAACCACACTCAAGGTAAGATCCTGTTTCCTGCACAAAACACCATCTCAGCTGGTACCAATACCCACCCACTTACCCAAAATAGCTGGACCATCCCTGATTCCCCATTTCATCCCCTCCATATCTAATCCATCAATAGGCCTCTCACCTCTAACTTCATAAGAGCCCCCCATCACCCTACTGAGCCATGGTCATCTCTTACGAAAATCTCTTAACTGGTCTCCAGTCTCCCAATCAAATCCCAGCCCCCTTCACACCAGCAGGAGGGACCCTCAAATTGTTCCCACAATGCATAATGAAGTTCAAACATAGCATAGCCTTCACCTGCCCAATGTCTGCCACTGGTTGGCCTTCAATGTGTACCCTCTGCTCATCACACCCAGCTGCTCCACCTTGGTGTTTCCTTAGCTTAGAGCTTGACTACTCCTTCCTGTCCCTTCACAGAGCCTGTCCCTGAGCCCATCCTGAGTCACCTCTATCTCATTCCCGTATTATTTTATTTGTATTTCATCTAATTTGTTTACTTGCTTTTGGCCCAAATTCCCTTCTTCCCAGTGTCTGAAGAGCTGCTCAGTATGAGGATCTCATAAATACATTCGTGTGCTGACTTAGTAGCCTGAAGAGGAGATTGGTGTGGTCCCAAACACTTAACACCTGCAGGCATAAAGCCAGTAAGGTTTCACCTGCCCCAGACCTTTTCCTTCCACCTTCAGCTCGACATTACTGTGTGGACGTCAGAAAGGCAACACAGCCAAATTTCTGATGCTGCCTCAAGAATCTGCCCCCCAGCTCGTGAGTCCAGGGCTGATCCATCCCCCATACAGCCAGCAGACCACTCTTCTCCAAAGGGTGGGAGCCTGAGGGGAAGCCACAGCCCCACCCATAGGAATTAATCCACCCCACCCAGCAGTGCCTAAACCTGACCTCAGATCACAGGTTGATTGGATTAACAACTAAAGGAGACAGACAAAGACAATGGCTCTCTGGTAGTCTCCAACTGGCTGCCTTGGCCCAGACTGGGACAAGCTGACATCACCAAGCACAGTTCCAGGAAGTAAAGAAAGTGCACCTCTACAGCACAGAAGGTCACATCACTAAGTCAAAGCAGACCAATCCAAGAAGCAGAAACAAACAAGAGTCACCAAAAATGGGGAGACAAAGAAATAAACCCTCGGCAAATGGAAAGGAGGAATCCCCAGGAAGAGTGCAAAATGAAACAGAGGCAAGCACACTCTCAGACATGGGATTCAAAATAATGATGATAGAGAAGCTCAATGAGCTCAGTGAGTTCAAAGAAAACTACAAACAACTCCAGGAGAACTACAAAGAACTCCAGGAAAACTACAAGGAACTCACTGAGAACTACACCAGCATTAAAAAGGACATAGAAACAATCAATAAGAGCCAGAAAGAAATGAAGAATACAATTTCTGAATTGAAGAACACAATAGAAGGAATCAAAAGCAGTCTAGAGAAAGCAGAGCATCGGATCAGAGAGCTGGAGGTCAATGTAGGAAAAAAATTCCCAGGCAGGGCAACAAAATGAAAAAAGACTGAAAAAGAATGAAGAGATTTTAAGAGAGCTGCAGAACAACATGAAACAAAATAACATCTGTATCATAGGCATACCAGAAGGAGAAGAAGAGCAGCAAAAGATAGAAAACCTTCTTGAAAAAGTAATCACAGAAAACTTTCCTAACTTGAGGAGAGAAAAGGTCATGCAAACTCAGGAAGCACAGAGGGTCCCAAGGAAGATGAACCCAGACAGGCCCACTCCAAGACATATCACAATGAAAATGGCAAATTTCAAAGACAAGGAGAGAATCCTAAAAGCAGCAAGAGAGAAACAGCTAATAACATATAAGGGGGCTCCCATAAGGTTATCAGCTGATTTCTCCGCAGAAACACAACAAGCCAGAAGGGAATGGCAAACAATATTTCAAGCAACGAAAAACAAAGGGCTGCAACCAAGAATACTCTACCCGGCAAGGCTGTCATTCAAAATGGAAGGTGAAATAAGGAGTTTCCCAGACAAAAGAAGTCTAAAAAAGTACATCTTGCCCTGGCTGGTGGCACAGTGGATAATACACTGGCCTGGGAACCCAAAGGCCGCTGGTTCGATTCCCAGCCAGGGCACATGACCAGGTTGCAAAACAGGTTTCCAGCCAATTCCGTAGCTGGAGACAGTTGAAAGGCAACCATTACATTGATGTTTCCCTTCCTCTCTGCCTCTCTCCCTTCCCCTCTCTCTGAAAAATAATAAATAAAATCTTTTAAAATAAAAATAATAAAAATAATAAAATACATCTCCACCAAAGAAAACTACAAACAACTCCAGTGGAATTATGAAGAACTCCAGGGGAGCTATAAGGAACTTACTGAGAACTACACCAGCATTCTGGTGTCCCTATGATACAGATGTTATTTCATGTTGTCCTGCAGCTCTCTTAAAATCTCTTCATTCTTTTTCAGTCTTTTTCATTTTGTTGCATTTCCTGGGAATTTTTTTCTACATTTATCTCCAGCTCTCTGATCTGATCCTCTGCTTTCTCTAGCCTGCTTTTGATTCCTTCTACTGTGTTCTTCAATTCAGAAATCGTATTCTTCATTTCTTCCTGGCTCTTATTGATGGTGTCTATGTCCTTTTTAACCAGCATTGCGAGAGATGCCAAAGGGTCTGCTTTAAGAAGTTGAAGAAACAGAGAGACAGACAGAAACACAAGTACAAAGGTAAATGGATTAAATGCACCAATCAAAAGACACATAGGGCAGCTGAATGGATACGAACCAACTTTAACTTATGAATGCTTTAAAGTGATCTTGGTACTATACCCAAAGAACCCTGAAACACCAATTCATAGGAACCTATGTACCCCTGTGTTCATAGCAGCACTATTAATGGCCAAGTGCTGGAAACAGCATAAGTGCTCATCAGTGGATGATTGGATCAAAAAACATTGGTACATTTACACAGTGGAATTCTATATAGCAAAAAGAAGGAAGGAACTTGTAACCTTTGCAACAACATGGATGGAACTGGAGAGTATTATGCTTAGTGAAATAAGCCAGTCAGTGAAGGACAAATACCATATGATCTCACCCATTAACAGGACATAATGAACAAAACAAGCAAAACAGAACCAGATACATGAATACAGTGAATAGACCTTCAGTGGGCAGGGGGGAGGGGGGAGGAGGAGGCAAAGAAGGGGAGCAGTTTAGTCAAGGAACTAGTATGGAAGAACCATGGACATGGACAAGACTTTGGGGGGTGAGTAGGAAAGGGGCCAGAGGGGACTAAAAAGGGGATGTAATACAACAACAATTAAATGTAATAATAAAAAAAAAGAATCTGCTCCCTTCAGGCGGTGACAGCCCCACCAGCTCCCGGACCTCAGACTCAACTCTACTGTTTTCTCTCCTGTCCCACATCAGGAAACTTTGTTACCCCGAGCTATCATTGATGTCCTCCAGAACACTGTCCTGCCTCCTCTGGATCCATAGTTACTGCTGCTTTTGTGCTCAGCCCTCCCATCCTTTCCACACAGCACTACTGTGGTCCTGTTGACCTCAGCTCTGCTTAGAACCACCCAAGGGCCTGCCTCCTGGTGTGACCTGCATGACTGACCAGTCCTCAGGCTCAGTGGGCCCTGCACCCCTTGAACTGGCCTCTGGCTATCTGCGTAATAACCAAGGCTCACATGAGTCCAGCCTCCCTGCCCACCAGCCCTTCTCGCTCTGTATTTCCCACAGTCCCTGTCACTAACAGAATATTTCTGTGTGTCTTGTTTGCTGGCCTCCCCTTCAATGCTCGAACACATCATCCAGGCAGAGTGGGGGTGGGGGTGGGGAAGACTATGTTTGGTTTAGAGCTGTTTCCCCAAGGAGTCCTTTAAAATACTTTTTGAATAAATGTTGAAGGAAGTGATTTCTTTAAGGAGGCCGTATTTGCTGCCTCTCGGAAAGCGGAATGGAGGGAGAGGTCAGGAGAGGAGATTCATGGCTGGGTGTGTAGGGTCACTCAAGGGGAACCTCTGACGACAGGCGTCTGGGGAGGACAGGGAAGGAAGTCACCAACGGTCAATGGAAGAAATGTCCAAAACTGTAGAGGATGTGTATGCATTTATTTGAGATAATTGCCAGGAAGCAAACTCTCAATGGATTCAGAAAATGCTCCAGAGAATGGCAGTTTTGTAGTTTATTTTATGCATTTAGAATCAAAGGAGAAAACGTAAGGAATGTGCATGAAATTCACTCACTTGGCGGTAGATTAAGGAGGTGGAAGAAAGCAAAGCAGGGACATCTATACAACTGGATAAAAGTAAAACAAAGAGACATGTATTTCTTTTACATTGCAGGGTGCAGGATAGTGAATAATTAATGTAGAGATGGCATGCAGTCAACAAGGTAACAATGAGGAGTTCTGTAGCCTCCCAACCTGAGAGGGATTTGAAAAAAGGCTACATCATCTTAAGGACAAAGCTCCTTAAGGCAAATGGCGAGTGACCTTTTGCTAAGAAGCTACAGGCCTGGGACATTACTCCCCAGCACCTGCCCAGTTAGATTGGTGATCAGACCTCCACGTGTGGTTACTTTTGGTCACTGAGCTTGCCAGGCCTGTCCTGTGGCCCCCCAAGCTTGTCCAGTGTATTGCATAGCCCACGTAACTCAGTTTTGCTTCACAAGGTCCTGACTTTAGCACCTTGGTGCTAGATGGTGATGCATTACTGAGATAACAAGACAGGATGAAATGGGTGGGACAGAAGGGAAATCAAGAGTTCTGTTTTGGACATTTTAACTCTGTGAGGCCCCTGAAATCACAGAGTACAGTGTGGTGTCCGACAGATAAGTCGCACCTTAGCCTGCAGCTCTGAGTGGAGACAGAAGAAAATCCAAAGAAAGGCCAGCAGGCCAGACCAGTGGGGAAGCGGGAGGGAGCAACGTGGCTGCTGAGGCCCGGAGAGGCTGGGGCAGCACGTGTCCATCAGATTTGACAGCTTGGGGTGCCAAGGTGTCCTTGACAATGAGGCAGGCCAGGAAATCACTATGAGTGGAATAGGGAAACAGAGAGCTAAGCAAACTGGCCAAGCAATTTATAGCCAGATACACAAGGTCACCTCCCTAGAGTCAACATCGAGGCCTCAGTTGTATGTCAGCTCCAGGCCCAGAAAAGCAACAAGACTGGGTGGGTGCTACCAGGACCAGCTGTAGTGAGTGATGACCCCCTGCCCTGGCACTGACTCATCTGTGGAGACCAGGGCCCTGAAAATTCACATCTGGAAAACCGATGAACACTCTGCTGAAACCTACCCTAAGATTCCTGCCTGTAAGAGAGAGTTAAAAGCCGAAAGACAGCCCTGCCTGGTGGTACAGTGGATAAGGCACCAGCCTGGGAACCCAAAGGCTGCTGGTGCAATTCCCAGCCAGAGCACATAACCAGGTTGCAAGCCAGGTCTCCAGCCAGGTCCGTGGCTGGAGGCAGGTGAAAGGCAACCACACACTGATGTTTCTCTCCCTTTCTTCCTCCCTCCCTTCCCCTGTCTCTGGAAATAATAAAATCTTTTTTTAAAAGCCACAAGACAAAGGACTCAGCACATACAGTCTCCCTCTGGGGAGCAGCCTGTGCCATTTCCTTCCCCAGCTGCTCCCCCCACAGGCACGCATCTCCTAAACTCCAAGGGTCCCCACAGACTTGCAACCAGGGAGCAATGGGCAGCACCAGCTCTTCCCAGGCTGATCCCCTGAACCTGCCCCCAAGATCCCTTTTTCTCTGACTTCCCAGTGAGTTAAGGCAGCCCAGCCTAGGCTCCCTTGTTGCTTCTACCCTAGGCCCTTCCTTGTTTCACTGTCCCCAGCTACAATAAATGTACTCTCACAGTCATCTGGACTCCTGTTGTGCAATCTTTCCTGCACAAGGTCAAGAACCCACACACTACCGACCAGCCTTAGGCAGAACTGCTCAGGCCAGCCCCCGTGTCCCAAAACAAGATCAATTCTGAGCATGCCCAATATTTCCTCCAAGAAAAGAGTCATCAGGGTTAGAAAGCAGATTTTCAGGTCCCCAGCTATATATATATATATATATATATATATATATATATATATATGTATGTATATATAGCTCAATCTCCTGAAATCTGACACCAGCTCCTAGCGTGTAAAGGTGTGTTGTTTCAGCTTGAAAAATGGGGATTCGCCAAGTCCAGGGCATCCCAGAAGGGACTTTCCTTCACCTTCTCACTGCCCAGAACTGTTCTGATCTCTTTTCATTTCAACTCAGGCCTGACAGCCTGAGTCCTTGGGGAAGATTAAATAGCAGCTGAGGACAGCCCAGCCAGAGATGGACACTTGATGGGGCGGTGGCTTTGTTTTGCTCACAGTTCCTGCAGCTTGTCCAAATCCTGGGCAGCACAGACATCCGCTGCTGTCCCAACTCTCGTAGCCACAGGGCAGAACGTGGGCTATGCTGCCACTCACAGTGCCATTTATAAAAAAAAAAAAACAGCAGGATAGCAACCAAAGCTGAATTCCCCTGCAGCAGGGCTCTGGGTGGAGAAAGGGTCTGCAGGCTCTTCTCTGGCAGGGTCTGGTGTTATCAGGGATTTCCTCGAGTGCCTGGTCTGCTCAGCACCAACGGTCACTCCTTCACAGGGGTTTTACAAGCTTCTTGCACTTGTTTTTGCTTCTGGATTGCTGCTTTAAATAATAATGATTCTGCACTCGGTCTCTCTTACCCCCTCTAGTGAAAATCTCATAATTTAACCCCAAAAAGCTTTATATTGTTGTTGTTTGTTAAAATATTTTATTATCTTTAGAGAGAGGGGAAGGGAGAGAGGAAGAAAGGGAGAGAAACATCAATATAGGTTGCCTCTCACCTGCCTCCAGCTACAGACCTCCAGCTGGAGACCTGGCTGGCAACCTGGTTATGTGCCCTGGCTGGGGATTCAATCCAGCGACCTTATTGTTCTTGATATGGAAAAATCTTGATTGGCTTCTTTACAGATCTGTGGGCTTGTTGGGAAATAATCCGAGGTCCCTAAGCCTCCTGCCTCTCCCCAAGGTGGTCTCGTGGCAAATGTGCATAAATGGATCTTGAGGCAACTTAAAGCCCAGTTGCAGGTAATCAGCCTCCTGGCTCTCACTTTACCTCCTTTGTCTCAGCTAATTAAGCAGCATAATTCCAGCCACCACGTTCTCTTTCCAGTGCAAACGTGTCCACGTGCTCAAATCCTATTCACCATTTAGGCATCTGTTACTTTAAGTTGTATTTTATATGGTTCGCCTAATATCAGAGAGACCTGCTCCTTCAGGCCTGTGCGCTTGTGGGTTTGGGGCCTGTGGGCAGACCCCAACAGGCCTTGAGTTCATCATCCCGGGGAGCCCTGGCTGCTGGGGGTGAGCTGCATTGTCTTAGTGTGTTACTGAGTCTCCTGCCCCTTAATTTCCCTCGGTGAGGTTTTGTAGCTTTAATGCACAGGTCCTGAGCATCTTTTGTTAAATTGATCCCTCATTACTTCATATTTTGACACTATTGTCATGGGCATTTTTTCAATTTCTTATTGCTTATTGCCAGCATGTGGAAATATGATCAATCAGCTTTTGCATCTTGAACGTTTTTCCCTCAGCCACCTTTTCTGGCTCCATTCCCAGCCCCGCCACTCACTGTGTCCTGCTGCTGATTGACATGTGGGACACGTCTAACCTCGCTGAGCCTATGGGAACTGGCCTTTAAATGGGACATAAGCAGCTCCCCCTGCCCATTTTACAGGATCAAATCAGCCTGACGGAAAATGGAAAAGCTCTCTGCAGACTGACTATTAAACTGTCCGGGCAGAGAGCTGGTGACCCTGCCCGGCCATGAGCAGCCCTGCACGTGTTTCTACACTGGTTATCTCACTTGTCCCTCCCTCAAAGCTTCTCTCTCAGCTTTAAATATTAAAAATGTTCAGCAACACAGTTTCACATGTTAAAAGTGCAGCTGGCACTGGTTCTTCCATCAGACTCAATTACTTTAAGAGAATAAACCTATAGAAAGCTAGTGGGACCAAGCAAAAACACCGGGTTAAAAAACAAAACAAAACCAAAAAACAAACACTATTTTAGCTCAATTTCTAAGTGTGTGCCACACCATTTCTCTCCTGTTTTCCAGGCCCATTTATGCATTTCTCTGGAGTATCTAATACATCAAAAACCTGTGGGAAGATAGGCTGTAATCATGTCATTACAATCACTCGACGGAGCAACCGGGCGTTTGGGACTCAGCTGCATGCAGCTCATTTAAAAAATAAACGTTAAAAAACACCCACAAAGAGGTTTTAAACTTTTTAAAATTCATGTTTGACTATTTAAAACATACTTTTATTTTTCATACTTAATACCAGTGGGTGGGGCCATGAACCAATGCTGCTGCAGCCATCCCACCACCACCTTCCAAGGAGCCGCCCGCCCTGCCCAGCCCAGCCCAGCCCAGCCCGAGGACCATGTGTTCCCGCTTTCTCCACGGGGTGGTGGGTGCAGCGCTGGGTGTCATTGTTTGAGGTTTCCACCCTGCGCTGTTCAACTGCAGCCTTGTGGGGATCACCTGGAGCTCTGGTGGGAGCTCAGGTTCCTGAGCCTCACCTGCTTCTGACGCGGAGAACTCGGTTCTGGTCAAGACAGGCATTTGGGTTTATTGTCTAGCACAGTGTCGCTGATGGTAGGTGTGACCCAACCAAGTCTGTCCAAGATGGCTACGATGCCTGCACACACAGACATGCACACACGCTTTCACACATGCACACGCAGGATTCGGCACCCTCCCTGAGCCGTGTTGCAAAATTCAGAGCAGCTCTGTGTTATCAGAGATGCTGGGATCACTGGGACGCTGGGCGGCCCAGGAGCCTGGTGCCCTCAGCCTGGGGCAGTCGGGTCCTGCTGAGGCCCCACTGGGCTGCTCCCCTTCGGTGCCTGCCCCTCCGCTGATGGAGCTCAGTGTCCTCGCTCTTCCCTTCCTTGCATGAAGGCTCACACACCCAGCCCAGGCCTTCTCACAGCAGGTCCCAGCCCAGCTCCCCAGGGGAACCAGCAATAAGAGGAACAGCTCCCTCTGGGCGGGTGGACTAAGGACTCACGGCCTCCCTGTCTGGAACAATTCCTGAGCCTGCATCTTGTGAGACCTGGAATCCTGGCTCCCGTGCCCTGACCACCGGAGCCGTGTCCCCTGACAGAAGAGGCAGACGCCATTGCCAGCAGGTAAGGGCCACCTTTGGGCAGACAGTCCTCCCAAGGACTTGGTGAACTGCAGGCTGGCCAGTCCACAGCAGTTACGGAGCACTTCCGGCGATGGCCGGGCCTCGGGGAAAAGGCGCAGGGTGGCATGATCCCCGGAGTGCTAGGGAGGAGAACAGCTGGGGGAGGCCCAGCCCAGGACCCTCCGAAGTGAGTCAGCATGGCAAGGAGACAATTACAGAGGAAAGTAAAGGGAGCTGGTGCCATATTTGAAATGGTTATGTTAGGGTGTCCCCCTGAGACTGTGTTTCCTAACGGGTGGAACTAAAGGGTTCCTTTTCTTCATATTGAGATATAGTGAATATTAACAATGATATCTGTATATATTGTGAGTCAGTCACCATAGTAAATCTAGCTAGCTTCCATCACCTCAGACAGTCAACACATTTTTTGGGGTGTGATGATTAGCAACTTTCAAATACAGCAGAACCTTAAATAATATAGTTTCATTCGATGTTGTTTTGCTGTAACACTGATGAGAAAAAAAGATCGAATCCTGGCTGGGTCTCTCTGTGGAGTTTGCACATTCTCCCCATGTCTGTGTAGGTCCTCCAGGGACCCCTGTTTCCTCCCATGTCCCAATGATGTGCACATGAGGTGAATGGTAAGCTTACATTGTCTCCATCTGAGTGTGGGTATGGGAGTGAGTGGCCCTGGGATCAGGGTGCCTTGTACCTTGAACTGCCAGGAGAGGCTCCAGCCACTGGTGACCATGAACTCGGATAAGTGAGGTAGAAAATAATCATATAATTTGTTTTAATTCATCTTTTTTTTTTTTTTTTTTTAAGATTTTATTTCATTATTTTTAGAAAGAGGGGAAGGGAGAGAGGCAGAGAGGGCGAGAGACATCAATGCATGGTTGCGTTTCACCTGCCTCCAGCCACAGACCTGACCGGAGACCTGGTTTGCAACCTGGTTATGTGCCCTGACTGGGGAATCGAACCTGCGACCTTTGGGTTCGCAGGCTGGCACCTTATCCACTGTGCTACCAGCCAGGGCCTTAATTCATGTTTCTTACATGTATGTGTAGCTCACATTTACTTCAATGTTTAACATTAGAAGTGTTTGGGGTGTTTATTCAGAAGTTTGATGATGTTTCTGTGATCAGAAATTTGCTGTAGGAGCTTAACTCTTGTTTATGTCAATTCTAGGGTAAAACTGGTTTCCTTATACATCTTTTCACTTAAAGTCACGGTCTCCAAGAACCTATTGACAATGTTAAGTGAGGACTTAACTGTGTACAATACAATAGTACCCCTAACCCCCATGGAAGTTTTCAACTTCTGCGGTTTCAGTTTATTCATGGTTTACTATAGTTCAAAAATATTAAATGGAAAATTCTAGAAATAACCAATTCATAAGTTTTAAACCGTGCACCATTCTGAGCAGCATGATGAATTTTTGCAACTTCATGTTCCATTCCCCCACAGGATGGAAGTCGTCCATGTGTCCATTGTAGCCATGCTGTGTACAAGGGGGACCCCAACACACCCAGGTTATCTGCTGGAGGGGGCCCCTTGTAGTACTGGCTTTCGCCATTAGGTGAGGGTTCTAGGAGCCCATCTGTACTAGTGCACCAGCTGGTGTTGCTGTGAGAGGCTGCATTAGGCTTCAGTGAGTTTTTATATTTTAAGATGTTTTAAACACATTTGCCCATTTTGTGATGGATGACTTATGAGTGCATGTGCTCACACTTTGCTGAGTATTCAGCAGTTTTTGACCAAAAACAGCCTGACCCCTGAACTCCACATTCCCAGTTCACCTGATCTCACCCCAAGCAACATTTCTTTTGTTTGTTTCCCTGGATGAAAAACATCCTCAAAAGCAAACATTTGCTGATGTGGAAGAGATGAAGCAAAAAACAGCAGAAACACTAAAAGGCATGAAAATCGGCAAGTTCAAAAACTGTTTTGAGCTGTGGGAAAACCATATTGATAGTCAGATTGCACCAAATCAAGAGTACTTTGAGGGTGACTGAAATTTAAACATATAAGAATAAATACACAATTTTTATAAATAAATTCTGTGGTTTGGGTCCCCCCTCGTGTGTTCCCTGTCACTTAGTCACGTAGTAGCTATCTTAGTCATGAAATCAACTGCCATGTCACAGTGCTTGGGTTCAAGTTGCCCTGATTTGGCCCAAAATCACACGCGTGGTGGTGCTGGCAATCTGGATATGCATGTATAGAAAAAAAAAAAAAATTGCATATGTGGAGTTTAGTACTACCGTGGCTTCAGACATGCACTCATGGTCTTGAAACATGGATAAAGGGACTACTGTATAGTATTGTTAACGATAGTCACCATATTTGACATTACAGCTCCAGAACTTTTTTTTTTTTTCCACTTTCACCCATTTTGGCCACCCCCTACCCTACCTGCCTCTGGCAACCACCAATCTGTTCTCTATAGCTATGAGTTTTTTTTTTTTAATTGTTTCTTGAAAGATTTTATTATTTTCAGAGAGAGGGGAAGGGAGAGAGGCAGAGAGGGAGAGAGACATCAATGTATGGTTGCCTTTCACCTACTTCCAGCTACAGACCTGGCTGGAGACCTGGCTTGCAACCTGGTTATGTGCCCTGGCTGGGAATCGAACCAGCAACCTTTGGGTTCACAGGCCGGAACCTATCCACTGAGCTACCAGCCAGGGCTATATCTATGACTTTAATTGTATTTTTTAACAAGTCCACATATAAATGAGATCACACATTGTCTTTCTCTATCTCACTTATTTCATTTAGTTTAATGCCCTCAATGTCCATTTATGCTGTCACAAAGCACAAAGAGCAAAGCTTCCTTCTTTTTACTGCGAAATAATATTTCATTATGTTTATATACATCACAAATTCTTTATCCATTGATAGACACCTAGGTTACTTCCATATCTTGGCTATTGTAAATAATGCTCCAATGAACATAGGAATGCATATATCTTTTCAAATTAGTGTTTCGGATTTCTTCAGACAATTACTCTGAAGTGGAATTGCTAGGTCATAAGATAGTTGTGTTTTTTTTAAACCTTTTGAGGAACCAAAGTGGCTGTACCAATTTTCAATTCCACCAACAATACACAAGGGCTTCTTTTTCTCTACACCTCACCAACATTTGTTATTTCTTGCCTTTGTTATTATTTTTATTTTTTAAATATTTTATTTATTATTTCCAGAAAGAGAAGAAGGGAAAGAGACAGAGAGGGAGAGAAACATCAATGTATGGTTGCCTTTCACCTGCCTCCAGCTATGGACCTGGCTGGAGACCTGGCTTGTAACCTGGCTGGGAATTCTTATCTTTTTTATAAGAGCCATTTTGACAGTGTGAGGTGATATCTCATTATGGTGTGAATTTGTATTTCCCTGGTGTTTAGATTAGTGATATTGATTTTCATGTACTTATTAACCCTTTTTTTTCTTTTTTGGGGAAAAAATGTCTATTCACTTTCTCTAACCATTTTAAATATATATATATATATTTTGCTATTGAGTTATATGGCTTATTTCTATATTTTTTACATTAAGCTTTTTAAAATTCCATTGGTTGTTTCATTTGCTGTGTATAAGCATTTTAGTTTTATGTAGCCCCATTTGTTTATTTTTCATTTTGTTATCTTTGCTGCTGGTGTGAAATCCAAAAAAATATTGCCAAGATCAATGTTAATGAGTTTACTGTTTATGTTTTCTTCTAGAATTGTTTGGTTTCACATCCTTCTTCCAATTCTTGATCCATTTTGAGTTAATTTTTGTATATGTTGTCAGATAGTGGTCCAGTGCCATTCTTATATATTTGGTGCTCCAGTTTCCCAACACCACTTATTGAAATCACTATTTTTCCCCATTGTCGTGGGTTGGCCAAAAAGTTCATTTCATTTTTTCCATAAGATGGCTCTCATAGTACTTAGTTGTCTTTAACTTCATTCAAAACCATTTTGTTAGATTGTATTCTGACAGCTGTCATATCAGCACGCATTTTTAAAAAACAAAATCAGTGAGTTTTTTTATACAGTCACTTTAATATTGAAGATGGAAGAAAGTATGCAATATTTTTGGCTTATTTCAAGAAAGGTGAAGACACAACTGAAAGGTGAAAAAAAGGTGAAAAAAAAGATCAGTTGTGTGAGTGATCAAATGTGTCAATAGTGGTTTGCGAAGTGCGAAGCTTCTTGGTACTACTGACATTTTGGCCAAATAATTATTTGCTGTGGGACTACCTTATGCATTGGAAGATATTTAGTAGCACCCTTAGCCTCTACCCACTAGAAGTCAATAGCAGGAGCTAGCCAACATACTCAAAATATCCAAATTAATAGTTACTAGTGAAAGTGAAAAAATGTCTTTATTTTACAAAAAATAACTATATGGACTTTTTTGATCAACCCAATATATGCTTGGTTCTGAGCTCTCTCTTCTGTTGCATTGATATGTGTGTCTGTTTTATGTCAATACTATATTGTTTTGATTACTATAGTTTTGCAATCACATTTTAAATTAGGGAGTATGATACCTATTGTTTAGTTCTTCTTTCTCAACATTGCTTTGGCTATTTGGGGTCTTTGTGATATCATACAAATTTTAGGACTTTTACTTCTGTGGAAAATTTCAGTAGAATTTTAATAAGAATTGCACCAAATCTGTGGATTGCTTTAGGTAGTATGGGCATTTAAACAATATTAATTATTTCAATTAATGAGTATGAAATGTCTTTACTTATCAATATCCTCAGTTTCTTACCTCAGTGTCATATAATTTTCAGTGTACAGGTCTTTCACCTCCTTTGTTAAATTTGTTCCTAAGCATTTTATTCTTTCTGATGCATTTATGCATTAAGTTCTTTTCTTAATTTCTATTTGTGATAGTTTTTTTGTTAGTGTATAGAAGCAAAACTATTCATATATTGATTCTGTGTCCTGCAACTTTACCAAATTCATTTATTAGTTCTGAAAGTTTTTGGGGGGTTCTTTAAGATCATATATATATATATATACATATATAATGATTTTATCTGTAAATAAAAAGTTTTACTCCCCCCCCCCCATTTGGATGCCTTTTCATTCTTTTTCTTCTCTGATTGCTGTGGCTAGGACTTCTAGTATCATGTTTGCATAAAAGTGGTGAAAGTGAACATTTTTGTCTTTTTCCTGATTTTAGAAGAGCTGCCAGCTTTTCATTGTTGAGTATGATGTTAGCTGTGGGCTTGTCATATATGGCCTTTATTATGTTGAAGTACATTCCCTGTATGCCCACTTTGCCAAGAATTTTCATTGTGAATGGATGTTGGATTTTGTCAAATGCTTTTTCTGCATCTATCCAGATAATTATATGATTTTTTAACCCTCTATCCTGTTAATGTGGTATATCACATTTATTGATTTGGGTATGTTGAAACATTCTTGCATCACAGAAATAAATCCCACTTGATCATGGTCTATGATCTTTTTGGTGTATTGCTGCATTCAGTTGGCTAATATTTTGTTGAGGATTTTTGCATATGTAATTATTAGGGATATTGGCTTATAATTTTCTTGTAGTATTCCTGTCTGGTTTGGGTATCAAGGTAATGTTGGCCTTCTCAAATGAATTTTTAAGTGTTCCCTCCTCTTCTATTTTGGGGGAGAGTTTGAAAAGGATTGGTGTTATTTCTTCTTTAAATGTTTTTTTTTTTTTCTCTTTCAATTTATTTGTATTCAGAGAGATGGAAGGGAGGAGGAAAGAGAGGAAGAGAAACACAATGAGTGAGATGCAGTTGCCTCTCACATACCCCAACCCAGGCATGTACCCTGCCTGGGAATTGAACCTGTGACCTTTTGGTTCACAGGTTGGCATTCAATCCACTGAGCTCCACCAGCCAGGGCTGTTTTTATTTTTTATTTTATAAAACTGTACTTGTTTTACAATGTTCTTTCAATGTTTGGTAGAATTTGCCAGTGAAGCCATCTTGTCCTGCATTTTGTAGGGAGGTTTTTGATTATTGCTTCAATCTCCTTACTACTATTGGTCTGTTCAGATTTTCCGTCGATCCATGTTTCAGTCTTCTAAATGATTTCTAAGGTACACATACTGACAGCCTAAGATTATTTGGATTTTTCAAAGCCAGCTGTTCAATCTAACTGCTCCGTGGGCTCTCAGTCGGGTCCCTCTAGTGGCCGGCTCTGCGGCTGTTGGAAAGAGGTTTGGAGGCCGGTGCTATGACCCCTTGAGCACTGAGCAACGTGCTAGGGAGAGGCATCCGAGAGAGACGCGGGGTAGGCGGGCAGCCCCAGTCTAGTCTCTGCAAGGGGAAGGGGAATTTCAAACGGGAAGGGAAGTCCCTAAAAGAAGAGCCTGCAGAGCTCACCGCCTTCGGGGCGGTTTACCTGCCTGGGCGCCTCCTGGACCTAAACAGTCCCTGCTTTTCGACCCAAGTTGACATTTATCCCCAGCACATGAACTAATCAGTATTTGCTCCTGCGCCGGCCCGGGAGAAGGAAGGTGCCCACCCTTGTCCTCCCAGGCTCAGTCCATCTTGCCTTTGCCCCTTGTGACGGCAGCGTTCGCGGGACCCTCTCCAGCCGATCAGCCTTCACCCCATAAAAGGGAGTGTTTGCCGCGTCCTCACCCCAGTTTTGCCACTAGAGGGCGGCAGAGGGACTCCGAAGGAGGCGGCCGCCGTTCCCAAGGAGACAAAAACCAGTTTCAGGATCGTCTGTCCTTAAGGGACCCCGGGCGGGGGCTCGTCAGAGCTCGGGTCACTATGCTGGAAGGCCTCTCAGCGCTTCGGTGTCCTGGCCCGGAGGCTGGCTGGGGAGCTCCCGTCTTGTTTGGAGGCCAGCTTCTGGGCGGTACGTGGTTTCGAACCAGGACCGATCCACTGTCCCAGCCTCCCCCCCGCTCCCCCCCCCCCCAGGTGGTCCCAGGGGAGCAGCTGAGGTCAGAGCTCAGTCTGGGAACACCTGGAGGCCGGCCTTGCAGGCATTCGGACTCCCTATCCGAATAGGGAGATAGGCATCCTATCTCCCTAGCTCGCCAAACCTGCAGAGTTTGCCTGGAAACGTAGATGACGTTTTTTGTTTAAACCTTTATCCCTACGTTTTCCTTTCCTAAGACAAATGCTTCTTTTCTTACAACCAGTAGGGGTCAGACCAGCTCAGAGCTCCTGGTCCAGTTTCCTCCTCAGGGGGTCTCCCTCCCCGGGCCCAGGGCTCAGTCTATGTAGGGGTCCTCGACCCTCAGCCTCGGTGGAACAAGGCAGCTGGGTGCTGGTTCTGCGCCTGCCGCGGTGGGGGAGGGGGTGGACGAAGCCCCGTGTGGGACTGTATGTGGCCTTGGGAAGGATAGGTGAGGACATGGAAACTGCCCAAAGCGGGATAGGCCAGCTGAGTTAGCAGAGCCACCTCCCTTCCTCACCCCCCTTTTCTCTTTCCCTGGCACCCACCATCCCAGTCGGCACCCACAGTTCCCAGAGCGCACATGCCCAGTCCAGCCCCCAAGGTGCTGAGGCCCAGGTGCTCACTGCTCCCTGCCACCTGTGTTTTTTTTTTTTTCTCCATTTGTTAAGATTCAAAGTTCACACATAAATTCAAATGCAAGTGTGGGGGGTCAGGGGAAGGGGGTGAGTGTGGGTGGCCGGGGGAAAGGGAGTGGGCATCTTTATCAGCCGGATCACCTACTCCAGCCATTGTGTTTCCTGGATCAGCCTCAACAGAGTGCAGGAAGCAGGGGCCTGCTCCTTGTATGTGGGAAGGAAGGAGAGAAAAGTTCAGCATCACCGAGCCCACCCTGACAGCTTTTGCATCTGAGACTTTGATGCTCTGGCTTCCTTACCTAGAGAGCTCACTTAGAAATGATGCTCATAGTGGGGAAAGGGAGAGGGCCAGGGAATGGAAATGATCACACTCCCGCCTCTCAATATGGACCACACTGTGGCTGGGCTGAGCTGAGGCTGGGCCTGGGGGCAGGGCTATGAAAGCTGTAACTTTTGCTCTTCAGAGCCTACAGAAACATTCTTCAGTTAGGCTCTGATGGAGCCTTTTATTATTATTTTTTTAATTTTATTGATTTTGGAAAGAGGAAGGGAGAGAGAAACATTGATTTGTTGCTCCACTTATTTATGCATTCATTGGTTGATTCTTGTATGTGCTCCAAAGGCGAGCAAACCCATAACCTTGGTGTATGGGCACTATGTTGTAGCCAACTCAACTACCTGGCCAGGGCTCTGAAGGACACTTTTGATGGCAGAAATGTGACCCAGGCAGGTGCTACAATAACAAGAGCAAATGAATGCCTCACTCTGCAGCAGCTTCCTCATGGATTTCCATAATTGGAAGAAAGCAGAAGCTGACAGGAAACACACTGCCATTAGAATGACAGGTGTGCCATTCCATCCGGTTTCATCAGGTGCGCAGTGTGCTTGGAGCATCAGGTGCATTTCCTGGAGGAATGCTTTCAAGCATGAGCTGTACCTTTTTCCTATTTATTGGCCTATGAATTCCTCTAGTGTTTTGCCAATTACTCTCTGGGGGCTCATTAAAGCTAATCATCTGAATAAATGATATAGAACGAAGACAAAAGGGATCAGCAATGAAATACTAAGAAATAAAACTGCGTTGGTGCCCTGCTATAACCTGGTTGTTCTTTGCTCTTCACATATGAGCTCTGGGGGAAGAAAACCACCCTCCTTCTTTAAGTCAAACAATTGCAATTGAAAAGATTAAGGATTTAAAAGATGAAAGGAAACATGCAGTCTACAATGTTGTACCCAAATACCAGTGATTCCTCCCTCCCGCCTCCCCCTGCAGCAGCGACTAGCAAATAAAACTCAAAAACGCACTCCTGTGATTCCGGAAGCTGCAGCCAACAGTCGTGAACAGAGGACACAGGAAGGAAGCACAGTGTGGAGCTCACATGGAGCAGAGAGGAGACAAGGGCTGAATTCTCTTTCATTGCAGGATCTGTGGCCGACAGGTGCAGGTGCTTCTGACATCGTGGTTGCTTCTGGTTTCCCTGTGCTCCAGCCCTTTCTCTGCACCATGGGCTTTGGGGGTGAGTGACTAGTGGGGGCGATGCTAAGCCCCGGAAGTCAGCAGGGAGCCAGGATGATTCAGCTCCTTCCGCTTGGCATCCAGCCCAGGAGGTGGTTTGCTGCTGGTACAGTATCCTCGTTGTGACACACACCTGTGTGCACAGGGCTCTGCTCAGGTGCCTGGCGCTGGAGGAGGCATCATGGGCCATCTCAGCATGGGGGGCTCAGTGCCACAACAGGCTTTCTTTCCCCCAGGACCACCCAAGCCAGGCAAGGCATCCCTCCTACCTCAGCCTGATCCCAAGGATGTCAGCCCACCCAATTCACACAAGCACCGATTCTCTGAGGGAGAGACACCTTTGGTTCACCACACACGCCCTCCTCTTCTTTGAGCATTGCCCCCTCCCTGCGTTTGATTGCATATCACCTGAGGTAGAGAGAGACAGAAACAGAAACAGAGACAGAGAATAGACGGAGGTAAGGAAGCACAGACGTAGAGAGAAACCAGGAGAGATAGAGACTGAGAGAGGGAGAGAGACAGACAGACAGAGACAGGCAGACTGTTCAGGGAGAGCTGGGCCTGTCCCGGGCAGCCCCCCAGGGCCAGTTGCAACCCACGGGAAGGGACCCACTCTCTGAGGGGCAGGCTCCAGGGCCTGTGTGGAAGTCTCATCCCATTGCGTGGGCTCCTTCCTTTCCTCTCTGCCTCCTGGGAAATAGAGCTTCTGCAAATTGATTTCAATAGCAGAATTTCTGATTCACTGGCAATGAGCCCTCAGTGAGGTGCTAAAAATGGCACTTCTGGGCACTGACTCAGTGGTTAGGAGGCATTTGGTAGGTTTGTTTCTGCCATGGAGGAAGGAATGACTCATCCCCCTGCACCGGAGATGGGAAAGGTCCTTTGACTGAACACTGAGTCTCATGCCACATCTGGGCTGCTCCCAACCCCGGGGCCCTAGAGAGGGAATCCCACTGCAGGCTGGACTCCTGCCTCCCAGGAGGGAGCAGTTTGCTCATCTTTCCCCAGGCAGGAGTGGACCATCCCCATTAGCCAGGAGGGTCTGTGAAGCTGTCTGCCCTTGACTGGGAACAGCCTCTCCCTGCAGAGAGGGCATCCTGCCTTCAACCAAAGGGTTAAGGCAAAGCCTAGACTCTTGAAACAATTCGCTTTTACCAGGAGCTCACAGGAAGCATGGCATGGGTTGGGGCTCCCCCTCCAAGAAGAGCTGAGGTCAGTGTTGAATGCAAGTAGCTGATTTAGGGGGTGATCCTGGAATAGCCAGTCTAAGAGGAGGCGGGGGATGAGGTGGACAGCAGACCCCAGGAGCTTTACTCATCACTGGACAGCATGAGCAGGTCCAGTGGCATCTGGGAGAGGCAACTCCATGTAGGGGGTACATTCCCTGCAGCCCCAGGCCTGATCTCAGGTGACCAGATAGATGCTAGTGTAAGCATGACCCAGGCTACTGCAGGTGTCCAGCCTGTGCCATTCAACAATTTCAACTGTCTCAGAACAGACCGGCACTCTTTCTCGTGTGGGCTGTAAGAAGCGGGTGTGCACTGCGGCAAGGATGGTGATGTTTGGGGAGTGCCAGGGGCGGGTCACTGGGGGAATGAGTAAAAGAGTCAAAGGTCAAGGGACAGTGAATGGCAGAAAGAGTGTGTTGTTGGAACCATCTGCATGTCACAGGTCTGCACATGGGTGCTGGGTGTCCTGGTTCCATGGGGCGCAGAGCACCCCACCCACCTCATAGCCACCTTCCACAGCAAGAAAGAGCTTCTTGGCCTCTGCCCTCCCAGCAGCCCTGGACGGTGGACCGAGCGGGCTCTGAGTGCATCTCTGGCTGCCTGCCAGGCCTGGAAAGCAACTGCTGATGGCTGAGATGGGTCAGACCACACCTAACCCATCAATAATCCAGGAACTGAGCCTTCTCTCCCAGGCTGGGCCTGCCATGGGCCTCTCCCAGGGACTCAGTGAGCTTGGCAGGGTCAGTGAGCTTTGATTTCTCAGAGAAGAGGGTGGCCCTTTCCATACCATTCTGGCTAGGAGAGTCCTGTGGCCCATGCCTGGGATTCACAGCTGCTGTCTTGGAATTAAGTCAAAGGCAGAAAGCAGAGCCTAGGCCTGGCCTTCTCATTGATGGCACATTGAATTCCCTCTGTGGAGCTCACTGAAATCCAGGTTCCCAGGCCACTTGCCGAAGGCCTGGCTCTGGGAATGAGCAACAGCCCAGGGTCTCTGGAGCTGGGACCACAGGCTGTCCTCTGAGAAGCAAAGTATAAATGGCACCTTTAAACCAGATGAGCTGCCTCGGGAAGAGGGCAAAGATCAAAGATAGGGTTCACATTCAGAAGGTAGGGCTCCTGATCAGAGCTGGAAGCAGAGTTCCGGCCCTGCTCTTGGGGTGGCCTTACAGGTGGACTGCGCCCCACCCCACCCCAACCCTGCCCCAGAACTGCACCTGTAGTATCGCCTCACCTCTCGCGGGCTCTCAAGGACTGAGAACGGGTTTACTTTCCAAGGCTGAGCCCTAAAGCCCACTGGGATAACCGGCCAGGGAGGGCTGGGGTTGGGAGGCTCTCACAGAGCAACTGAGGCACTGACTGCCTGGCCAGGCTGGCTGCTGCCCTGTTCCATGCACCGGTGGCCATGCAGGCCCTTGCCCACATCTGTGGTGTCGAAGGCACTCAACATATCGGCTGAACTAATATGTAAACAAATGCACAGATGAGACTAAGATATGAGAGATTGCCAAGATGATAAATCCCGGGAGAAGAAGGAAAGTGAATGTTTATAATCTATAGCACCCAGAAGAGCACATGTACTCCACCTGATAGACCCTAAGCTCACCTCATGCTTCCTGAGGAATTTGGTGTCACAGCGGGCTCCGCTGGCCGGTGAGGATGCTGGGGAAATTGAGTTTAGAGGACAATTTAGAAATTAGGATCTTGCCGCTAATGCATGCTATCTAACGGAAAGCTGCATGGCTGGAGGCCAACAATGGATAGAGGGCCCTGGAATTGCAAACAGATCCAGAGATTCTGAAAGTGACGCAAAGCATCTCTTTCCTGTGTTTTCCACCACGTCCTGTCATAAACTTCTTGACAAACCTTCCAGCTGAACCTGTTGGCAGAGTGTTTTATTATGATTTTGGAATGGAAGTCAATTGGAGACTGGGATTTGCACAGGTATTTTTAAGTCATTTATTGGAGAACAAATGCTTTCAGAAGGGATAAGAGACACCACAGGCGCTGGAACTGTGTGGGAGAAGTAGCTGCTCAGCCTGGCCCCTCTGGGGCAGGCAGGGCCTGCAGGCTCTGTGGCTGACCAGAAGGCTCTTCTGACTGCTACCTGCGTTGGGGCTGGTACTCCAGTCCTCCTGGGTGAAGATCATGACTCGATTTTTATCAATTCTTGTGCAAATGAAAATGAGAAAGTTTAACATACTAAATACTTACTGTGTGTGAATCATGTTTGTCATTGTTAACTTGAACACATTATTAACCAGCAATTTTATATGAAAGCTAATGCAAGTGCAAGCACAGGTTTACTTGTTATTGATCAACATGCTTAGCCTTGGAAACACAAGTTCTTTTCGTGGCAGGTCAACAATGCGTCAATACGCAGAGAATTATTGCCCCTGCTTGTGGATTGGCCTCAGGGATGTGAGACAGTGAGGCAATGAGATGCCCGCCAGGAACGTAGCACCTCATCCATCCTTGGTCCACCCCTGCCATCCTCCCAGGCTGTGGTATAAATTTAAGTTTGGAGCAAGCATTTCAGGAGGAGCTTCTGTGTCAATAAACTGCACCTAAACCTCCTATTGAGCATGAATTAGGGCGGGTGCCTGGAGTCTGCCTCAGGGCACCAAAGTATCCTGAGAGAAATAATACTAATAATCTTAAAAGATTATGCAGTATGTCTAGCCTTTTCACTGTTCACAAATGTTGTGACAGTTGGAGGACACAGAGCCAGTGTGATCCACTCTTCAGGGTCCGCATCACCTGGGCGCTGTGAGAAATGCAGACTCCCCGGCCCCTCCTAGGACCAGATAAGAACCTGAGGTGTGGCCGGGTGTGCAAGTGATTCCTGAGCACAGTGATGGTGCAGAAGTGCTGGCAGGCACGGCTGGCTCTCCGCTCTACTCCTTTCGCTCTCCCCCTCTCCCCCAAGCTCACACAATTTGAGCAGACCGGAGCTTTGCCTTCCATTTTAGGTAAAGGAGCCCACATTCCACATCCCTTAACAGCTCTCCACAGGCACTGCCCTTGCCTCCTGTACCAGGAACAACTTGGGCAGTAGTATTTTCTCTTCCATTTTTTGGGGACAGCTCCATTTTGTTTCTCTCATCCTCATTACTTGGGTACTTCAAACGCTGATGCCATGAAGCAATCCCTGTTCCACTTTCAACAAACAAATAATTTGGCCCTGGAGGAAAAGGAAATCTTAAATAAAGGGATGGCAGGTGGGCCTTTGTCCACTGAAGAAACCTCCCCAGATCCCCTCCAGATGGAAACCAGAGGTGTTCCCTGGTCCCTGCCTCTGTAGCCACAGGCAAAGGGGCAGAGGTCGTGAGCAAAGAAAGGTCATAACAAAGACTCTGTGCTTCTCCCATGAACTGTGAATCTCCCTTTCTCCTGAGCACACTCAGCAGATTCGGCTCTGAGCTTTCCAGGCTGGGTGCCGCCAGCCAGTGTGAACATCCTGAGGTCCATCCCCAGCTTCTCTGCAGATGTGTGTCTCGGTCCCAGGGACAGGACGGGCCTTACTTTGTCTCAGCCTTCTCTGTGGGAAGTCACTCTGTTCTGAAGGGACTGGGAAAGGATCAGCCCTGCCACCTGGAAGCCCTTAGGGCCCTAAATCTTCAACGATCCAGACCCAGCACTGGTGCCCAAGTGTGAGCAGGGGCGTGGCTGGTGTGCATTCACTCCAAGGTGAGGTCTCTCACCAAAAGGGAGATTATCTGGATGGCCTGTCCCATGTAGGCCCCTGAAAAGGGACCAGCTCTTTCTGTGGTCACAGAGGCAGGAAGTGAGGGGCTGCGAGGGCCAGCTGGTCACTAGGGGATAGATGGCCAATACACTTACCTGAGTGAGGCAGCAAAGTTAGAATAGGGAACAGAGGCCTTAAGCTCTACACGTCACCTATCTGTCTTGGTTGAAACATCACAGGTGTAACCTTCACTGACCACCTGCTCCCTTGTTTCCCCCTCCCCAATTTCCTATAATTTAGAGGCCCCAAAATAGAGAAATCGCTATCTGGAAAGGAAGGACAAGGACAAGCCACATTGACAGTCACCCTACCAGTGTCAGAAACCAAGGACCACCCTAGTCTACTCCTGGTTGCCCACACTTAATAAAAGCCTTTCACCCAGACTTCATCAGCAGTTTTGTTCCCCAAGGTTGCCCTCTCTCCTTCCTCAAGGACGTACTATCACTTTAACAATTGTACTGTGGTTTGCTAAATCCTTCTGTCATGCTTCAAATTCCTTCCTCCTCCTCCTTCTCTTCCTCTTCCTCTTCCTTCTTCATCTTTTTTCTATGCTCACCTGAGGACATTTTTCCCCTACAGCTTTTAGAGAGAGAGGGAGAGAGACACACACATTGATTGTTTGTATGATTGATTGTGAGAGAAGCATTGATTGATTGACTGCTTTATGCTCCCTGAGGATCAAACCTGCAACCTACGTTTGATTGTGGGAATCAAACCCATAATCTTTTGGTTACAGGACAACACTCCAACCAACTAAGCCACACCGACCAGGGTTGAATTCCTTCTCGTTCCGTGACAAGAATCTGGATGGGTTGAGGCCTCTCTTGGCTCTCCCAGGTGCTGTCTGACATCACAAGCAGACCCCTCTTCTCAGAAACACTGGCTTTCAGGGTCACAAGGGGTCCCTAGGGCCCAGCCTGTGCCTCTCAGCTCACTCCCTGCTGCTCCTTCGTTTTTGAGCAACTCAAAGACAGAGGACACCACCTCTCCCTGAGAATTGCCTTGTCTCCACCTCCTGGCTCCTCTCCCTGTCTCAGTTCTGTCACCCACTGTCTCCTGCCCTTGAACTATCCCTGTTTCCCTACTTCTTTCTTTTCTTTTTAAAATAGAGTTGGTAACCAATATTATATTAGGTATATTAGTTTCAGATATACACTGTAGTGATTTGACATTTTAATTTAATTAATTAATTATTATTTTTTTCTCATTCTCAACCAAATCACTTTATTTTACAACTTCAATATACAATATGAACTGGAGTCCATAATTTCTTGAACTTTGCACCTGGCTCCTGCTTGTAAAGAGTTGAGTCTACATTTTCAGTCTTCATCCTCAGGAGGGATACTTTTTTTAAAAAAGATTTTATTTCATTATTTTTAGAAAGAGGGGAAGGGAGAGAGGCAGAGAGGAAGAGAGACATCAATGTATGGTTGCTTTTCACCTGCCTCCAGCCACAGACCTGACTGGAGACCTGGTTTGCAACCTGGTTATGTGCCCTGGCTGGGGAATCGAACCTGCGACCTTTGGGTTCGCAGGCCGGCTCCTTATCCACTGTGCTACCAGCCAGGGCTGACATTTTTATACCTTACAGTATGATCACCATACTAATTCTAGTAATTAACCTGGCCCTGTGCAAACTTATCACAATATTATTGACGATATTCCTCTTCCTCTTTTCACCTGTCCCCCAACACCCCCCTCTGATATCCCTCTCTTTGGTCTCTGTTTCTGTGTGTTTGCGTCTGTTTTGTTTTGTTTACCCCTTTATTATTTATTTATTTATTTCGATGCTTTGTGTAAGTGAAAGCATATGGTATTTATCTCTTATGCCTGACCTAGTTCACTTAGTATAATATGCTCTAAGCCCATCCATGTTGCAAATGGCAAGATTTCATCCCTTTTATGGTAGAATGATATTCCTGGGAGCCAGAGGCCATCAGGTTGCCTAAGGAGCGTAAACCGGCCCCAGTCAGAACTCTCAGGCTGACGAGCTTCCCTGTACAGCATGCCCTGCTCAGACATGCGCTGACCTGGAAGGAACACAACAAGGAGCCACTCCTCCTGCAGCTCTGCCCGAACCCAGCCCCGCTCACCATGCCACCTCAAACCCCGAGTCCCCAGGGCTGCCAGAAAGATTGTTTTCCTCAGAATGTGAATCAACCACATCACCCCTTGACAACTTGGTATCTGGGTTGCCGGGACCTCCCCCCACCTCATCCCTGACCGTGTTCCACCTCCTCCCTCTGTCCTACCAGCACAGCCCTGGCCCCAACTGGTCCCACAGCTCTTGTCCCCCTTCAGGCATCACCCCTGCTAATGCCCCTGCCTCCCACATCCCTCTTGGGCCCCTTTCCTTCTCTCCCACTTACTGCGTCTGCATGTGTGCCCAGCCCTGCTCAGGCATTCCTGAGTCCCAGGCACACAGCGGGCACTCTGCAGTTGGTGCTCTTGTGAGTGGATGGATAGCAAAAATTACATTTCAGCGACAGCCACGGGAACTGGACTCTGGATTCTTAATGACTCCTCCTGCATAGTGAGGACCCCCTGGTTTTATCTGCCCCCAGGGGGCACACTTCTCTTACCCCGCCTGTTTGCAGTTGGCAGCAGCTCCACGCAAAAACTTACCTGCATCTCTTTAAGTGAAATCTCACTAGAGTCAATCTCTTCAGCTCATGAGGAGCTTTCCAGAGATTGTGTCAACCTCAGCCATCTGACACCACCTCAGTTTCCGCCCTGAAGGGCTTCAGGAAACATTCCCCTGTCACCTGGCTCAGACACAGTTACCTGAGTGCACCTGGCATGTGGCCCAGGGCCACTTGAAGTGACTGCAGTCTTTAATCAACAGTCAGCCTGCCAGTCAGGCCCTGTTCTGTCTGTCCTGGTGATTGGATGTAGACAGCATGTGCACCCCTCAGATAATTTTAAATTTCCGAGTGACCTGAGGGAGTAAAAAGAAACAAGTAAAATGAACTCTAATAAAAAATATTTTATTTAAACACCACATCCATGATACCATTTCAACATGGAATCAACATAAAATTATCAATGAGACAGTTCATGTATTCTTTCACGAACCTGGTGTTTCATGCTGATAGCTGTCTCACTTAAGATCACTGTATTTTATGTGCATGTCTAGACTCTCTTTAGCTCTGACTATCCCCTGCTTCTAGTCCCAGAGTCTTTCTACCTGTGTGTGTGGCCAGGTGCTAGGTGAAGACTGCCAGAGTCCCTGAGAGGTGGGTCTGATGGGGTCCCAGCCTGGTAGGCAATGGGTAGCTGAGTGAGCAGCACAGCCCAGGGACTGCTGTCACCTGACACCAGGCCAGGGCATGGAAGAGGGGCAGTGGAGCAGCCAGGAGCTCTTGGGCCAGTGAGCGGTGGGAGGAGTAGGAGGCCAGGTAGAGCCTTCACCTCCACTCCTTCCTTTTGCAGCTGATGGACTTTTGAGTACTCAGCCAGTGGCTATTTAAAATGCACAGGCACATTACAAATGATGCCTGCCATGTTGAGAAAGCTTCATTTCAAATGCATTCAAATTATCATAAGAAATGCCAGCAGTTTGCATTTTCATCAGCAGTGTACATGGCTCCGGTTTCTTCCCGTGCCGTGCATGTAGGATGATACTAGGTATGGTGCACTCAAATCTGTTAAAGGAGTAGATCTTGTGGTAAATGTTCTTACCATAGTACAATTTTCGAAAAATTAAAAAGAAATGTCCACATTACAGAAAAAGGAAGATACAAAAATCTTAGATAAAATTCCAACTTTTTACTTGTGAATGGTTGTAAAAGTGGCTCTAAGTTCTTTTTGTCCCCTCTTGGTGTGCTTTTTTATTGCAAAATGGGTTTCAAGAGTTAAACGTGCATTGTAAGAAAGTCATGGGAATGAATAATGTGTGGCCATTTTTTGTATAAATCCTGATAGGCAGAGGTTGTGTTTTCTCAAGCAAGTTTCACAGTAATACCCTTTGAAGAGAGTTCATTTGGATGTTTTGTGCCAGATCAGTTTTCTTGTCATCATGACTACATCATTATACAGAAAATGCAAGCTCCATATTGGGTACCTAAGTCCCCCATTTGGTTAATCCCCCAAACAGCCAGCGGTACCTGTGACCCTGTGGAAACCCCTGGGCAGGGTGCTGATTTCCTCACCTCTCATCCAATAGCCCTGCCTGTTGTGAAATGTCACTCTCCCTGCCTGCCGGGTGGCAGCAGGATTAGAAGAGGGGTGGTGTGGTGACCACCCCACCTTCTCTCCCACAGCAGAGCAGAGGAATATCTAGTTACTTGATGGTACTGTGAGCTTTTGAGGGGTAAGAACGTCCCCTCCAATTCCCACTGTCTTGGTGGTCACTGAGATGACACGGCCCTACAAGGGTTGCCAGGGTGGAAGGTGGGAACAGTGAGGGGACAGCAGCACTGTAATTACTCAGGTCAGAGTTTGCTCACTATCTCACTCCACATATAAACACAGTGTGAAATTGAAAATACATAAACATACACACACACACACAACACATGCACATGCCCCAAATTAAAATGAAAGTGAACTTCTGGCTGTAAGGACAGGAAAAGTGTTAGAGGTCGGATGTGCTTTATAAGGGATCAAGGTTGTTTCACTATAGGTGTCACCAAATGGTCAGCTGCAGTTTCTACACCTATCAATGCACACAGAGTGGTTTCTACCAGTATTGACATTGCACAGAAAGCAGTTTCCCTTTTTGCAATGTTTTTGGAGCGATTACTATTAAACCTTCAAGTTAGAAGACGGTTCTGGGGTGATTCCAGGTACTCAGGGCAAGCAGCTGCCTCAACTCCTTTTTTGGAAGGAGGCAGAGGGTAAATATAGGAAGCATAGGACACACACAGGGAAGTCACACATGAAAGGGAACTTGGACTAACTGGAGCCAGAACTCATCCAATCTTGCTTGGCTTTTGCATTTCTCCGTGGATCACAATGAAGACTTGGGGGGGCCCAGCGTGGTCTAATGTTTGTCAGAGGAAGGAACTGTGCAGGCTGAGGCCCTGGAGCCTTGTGTGCAAATGGAGCACATGGGCTGGGAGAGGCAGTGGCCCCCATCTGGCCCAGTAGACAGGACCCAGGCTCCCCTGGGGATGCCAAACGGGGCCTGGGGAGAGAGGTCTGGGCAGTACAGCAGAGGAGGAGTTGTCTGTGTGAGGCAGGGCCGTCCACGGCTGCAGCATCACTGAGCCTGGGCTCAAGCTGCCCGGCCCCAGATGGAAGTTGCCATCTCCACATTCTCGATAAACGCCTCCCCATTTGCACTTGCAAAGTCTGGTGGGACAGTGCAGCTTGTGTCTGCCCCTCCACCCCTACCCTTCCCCTTCTAGAGGTATTATCCAGGTGGAACCAACAAACAACTGTGTCATTTCAGTGATTCTGCATACAAATTAAATGCTCTGATATTTGCATTTAAAACTGTAGTGCATAATATAAAGATGAATGCTAAAATCCATGTTCATATTGAAATACTTATATTTTCTTTTTAAAGTATGTTTTATTTATTATCCTATTACAGTTGTACCAATTTTTTCCTCTTCTCCTTCCTCTGCCTGGTACCTACCTTTCCTCCTTTAGCTCATGTTCATGGGTCATGCGTGTAAGTTCTTTGGCTTCTCCATTTACTTTACTATTTTTAATGTTCCCCTGTCTATTTTATACCTACCAGTTATGTTTCTTGATCCCTGCACCTTTTCCCTCATTTTCCCCCTTTACCCTCCCCACTGATAACCATATGATCCCCACATCTATGATTCTGTTCCTGTTTTAGGTATTAAATATTCAGGTTTTCTTAGAGCAATGATAAATAGCAAATAAAAATATGACAAGTTGAGAAAGAATGATGAAAAAAAGAAAAGCATTACATATAGCTTTCACAGTTTTTCCTGCCTTTGAACAAAGCGCTGTGTTTTCACACTGGACAAAGACATTATTTAGTCTGTGGTTGGAAACACACGCACAACACATAACTCATGTGCACATGAGGAAAGGACTGAAGATATTGCTAGAACTGATTCACTATCCATGCTCTCCCAGGGGATCATCTTGAATGTCCTGGCACAGACCTGAGGATCCAGAACATTTCAGAGCCAACACTTAACCTGAATTACGATCAATGTGAAATGAGTCTCTAAGAGATGAGCTTCCACGTAGTATTGTTTTCAAAATAAAAATAACTTTTATTTATTAAAAAAATAACACAACCCAAGTGTCCATTAAAGCATAGCTGAAAAATACAAGCTGGTCTCTCCATACAAGGAAATATTATTCAGCCTTAAAAAGGCTACAGCGTGGATGAACTTGGAGGGCATTGTGCTGAGTGGAATAAGCCAGTCACAGATAGACAGATACTGTGTGATTGTACTACATGAGATATTCCCAGCTGGCAAATTCATAGGGACGGAAAGTGGAATGGTGGGTATCAGGGGAGGGGTCAATGGGGAGTTAATGTTAAACAGGGACTGAGCTTGAGAAGGTGAGATAATTCTGTGGCTGGATGGTGGTGATAGTTATACAACAACGAATATACTTACATGAAATGTACACTTACAGTGGTTAAGATGGTAAATTTTGCTGGTATGCGCATTTTAGCACTATAAAAAAACACCAACAAATGTTCATTGTAAAAATGGAAGGCTGACACCAACAGAAGCTGTATGTAGGTGGAAGGGCATCAGGAAGAACCCACACACAGGCACACTTATGTCTGGCACACCATGTTCTGCCTGAGAAAGCCAAGGCCCTGGACTTCTCAGAACAAGAACCATCATGCTTTCTTGGCCCCAGGGTCTCAGGCTGCTGGAGAGGCTGTCCTTACAACAGGGAGAATCTCCCATGATATGGCTTGAACCACCATCCATGGAAAACTCACATAATTCTGGGTGTTTCAAGTCATGGACACCAGACATTCTCATTCACACCGAAGTGTAAGTATGAGATTCCCAAAGGGACCGAACAAAGACCTGCCTCGAGGTTTGAGCTTCCCCAAAAGCAGCTTCCTCATGGTCTCTCTTTGGAAGGCAGCTTTCAGATGACTTTGAAATTACAGAGAAACAAGGGTCTTTAGAGAATAAGAGACCAGAGCAACTAGGTGATGTGCTGTGACAGCTCGAGCTCCTCCTCCAGTCTTGTATGTTTACCTTTATACAGAGCTGTCAGATGATTTCCATCTAGTGCATTTAATACCAGTAACATATGAGCTTCCAGTTGCTCCACATTCTCATGAACACTTGGTATTGTCAGCCATTTTCATTTAAGCAACTTAGAGGATACATAATAGTATCTCACTGTGGTTTTGATTTGCAAGCCTATAGTTTGTGTAGAGTTAAGCATAATATCTGGTACTTATTGAAAAGTTGCATACTTTATTTTATAAAATTGTCCAAATGTTTTTTCCTATTAAAATTTTTATCTGTCCTATTGCTGAGTTGTAAAGGTTGTTTATATAGTCTAGGTGCAAGATCACTGTCAGGTGAATGAAATAGATTATTTTCTTCCAGTCTGAGTCTTGCTTTCTCACTTTCCTCATGGAATCGTCAAAGTACAGAATTTTTTATTTTGAAGTCCAATGTACCTTTTTTGTTTTTAACTGGTTCTTTCTATATTTATTTTCTTTGGTTACTTTTAAGATTTTGTTTCCTATCACTGGTTTTAATTATTTTCATTATGATAGGTCTTCTTGTGGTTTTCTTTGTAGTAATCCTTCTTGAGAGTTTAATTGAGTTTTTTTGATCTGTAGGTTTATACATTTAATCAAATTTAGAAAATGATATCTTTAATTATAATATTTTTCTGCAGCCCCCCACCTTTTGGCTGGGCTTCTCATTGCATATCTGTTAGGCCAGTGGATGTTGCCCTTTGGCGCACTACGTTTTTGCTCAGTGTTTTTCAGTGTTTTCCTCTCTGAACTCCATTCTGGATAGCTTCTTTTGCTATATCTTCAAGTTCATTGATCTTATTTTCTTCAGTACCTAATCTGTTGTTAATATTATTAATAACATTTTTATTTTAGCTATTCTGTTTTTCATCTCTAGATTTTCCATTTGGTTCTTTATCTTTTACATTTTCCATTTATCTCCTCATTTGATTCATATGTTTCATTACATTTTTGAGCATATTGAATCTATAACATTTGTGCTTTTGTGTGATAAATTTACCATCTCTGTCATTTCTTGACTTAGTGTATGTCTAGTAATTTTTTTTTTTATTGGATGCTGGCCAATGTGAATTTTAGATAGCCATTTCCTAGATTATGTTGTATTCCTTTAAAAAATATATCGAAGCTAATTTTAGTCATGCTTGATTCTTTCAAGGTCTTTAAAAAGATATTTTATGGCAAGTCTAGGTTAGTTTTGTCTACACGACTAGTTTAGTTTCACTGCTAAGGCAACCTGCTGATGACTCATGTGTTCAGCAACATCTCTCCAGCCTGACTGTAGGGGATGCAAACAATTCCTAGCCCTGCATGAACTCTAGAAATTGCTCTGCTTATAGCTCCCCAGTAATTCATTTTTTCCCTGGAATATGTTCTTTGCAGACTAAGGAGTTTTACCTTGATCATGAGCAAATGGTTTCCAACTGAAGACGCAAGAGAACACATATGCAGATTTTTGAGCTCTTTGCTATGTAACTTCTCACTCTTCTGTGCTCTGCCTGACAAATTTTAGCTGCCTAAACTTCCCTAGGCTCTAATCTCTACCTCCTTAACTCAATAAAATCCCCTGGCTCTGTTTTTCCTACCTGTGCCAAGATCACAATTTGGCCTTAGGCCGAATCCAGGTTGCTTGAAGGACTCATCTCCATTGCTTTCCTTCTCTTTTTATTTATTTATTTAGAAAAATATTTTATTTATTATTTCCAGATAGAGAGGAAGGGAGAGAGGCAGAGAGGGAGAGAAACATCGATGTATGGTTGCCTTTCATTTGCCTCCAGCTACAGACCTGGCTGGAGACCAGGTTTGCAACCTGATTATGTGCCCTGGCTGGGGAATTGAACCAATGACCTTTGGGTTTGCAGGCCGGTGCCTTATCCATTGTGCCACCAGCCAGTCCCACTCTCCTTCTCTTATGAATCATAGTCCTGCATTGTCTGTTGTTCAATATCTAAAAATAATTTTATGTATCGTGGCTATTTTATACATGGTTTATTTAAAATATTATCTAATTTTCTAATTGTTATAGCAGAAAAACCAGTCTAGAAAGTTACTTTCTTATAGCTAGAAGTGAAAAAATGCATTTTAGTTTTAAATATATTTTTTTTCTAAAAAGACTATTATTTTTAGAGAGAGGGGGAGGAAGAGAGGCAGAAAGGGAGAGAGACATCAATGTAAGGTTGCCTTTCAGCTGCCTCCAGCTACAGACCTGGCTGGAGACCTGGCTTGCAACCTTGTTATGTGCCCTGGCTGGGAATCAAAACAGTGACCTTTGGGTTCACAGGCCGGTGCCTTATCCACTGTGACACCAGCCAGGGCTAAAAATATATATATATTTTTAAATATTTTATTTAATTATTTTTAGAAAGAGGGGAAGAGAGAGGCAGAGAGGGAGAGAGATATCAATGTATGGTTGCTTTTCACCTGCCTCCAGCCACAGACCTGACTGGAGACCTGTTTTGCAACCTTGTTATGTGCCCTGGCAGGGGAATCAAACCTGCGACCTTTGGGTTCACAGGCCGGCGCCTTATCCACTGTGCTACCAGCCAGGGCTAAAAATATTTTTAATTATAAAAATAATACATGTTCATTTTAGAAAATTTAGAAATTACAAGTAGATGCACACACAATAAAAACCACAAATGGCCCTGGCAGGTGGCTCAGTGGATAGTTGCCAGCCTGCAAACCCAAAGGTCGCTGGTTCGATTCCCAGCCAGAGCATATAACCAGGTTGCAAGCCAAGTCTCCAGCCACGTCCATAGCTGGAGGCAGGTGAAAGGCAACCATGCATTGATGTTTCTCTATCTTCCTTCCTCCCTCCCTGCCCTTCTCTCTAAAAATAATGAATAAAATCTTAAAAAAAAAACAACAAACACATACCATAAAAATAACCACTAACATCATAGTGTACCTATATCTGATAGAGTCCCTATGTGCACATGTATATGTGTGTGTGCATGTATGTGTATAGATGTTGTGTTTTTAAAACAAAACTAGACTATTGCACATACTATTTTATAATCTGGTTTTTATTTAATATTATATCTTAAACAGATTTCCATGTTATTAAAGTCCAGAGACCATCTCTTTGACTTCTTTACTTATATATTGCCTTCTCCATCTACCTTCCTTCCCCACTTCTGCCCTTTCCTCTTACTATAAACCTTCCTTAAAACTTCTCTGTAGAGCCTTGACTGGTGCGCCTCAGTTGGTTGGGTGTCATCCTATAAAGTGAAAAGTCACCAGTTAAGTTTCCTGTCAGGGTACATGTCTAGGTTGCAAGTGCAGTCACTGGTTGGGTCTCCTACAAGAGGCAACCTATTGATGTTTCTCTCTCATATCAAGGTCTCTTTTCCTCTCTTAAAAAAATAAATAAATAAAAATGACTCTGTAGAATCATTTCACCCCCAGTGCTTTCCTGGACATTGCAATGTACACAGAGAAAATAGAGGTCATGGTCTCTGTGCTTGATGAATGTAGTATCACACTAGGAAGTGGGGCATAAGTACTGTGCCTATTTGGAGAACAATGGCAGAGAATGTAGAGACAAGTACCTTGTGGAGTGGGGTCAGCTCTGTAAATGTAGAGTGGATACGGAAAAGCTTATTTAAAAAATAGAGTCACAACCAAAAAAAAAAAATTGAACTATTTCTTAAAATACACCTCTTTAGAGACTTTACAGCATTGGAGTCATATAATGAGTCATCATTTTTGTGGGATTTTAAAGCTTTGATTGATTTGCTGGATAGGTTTTTTTCGCTCTTCATAGGAAAAATTGTGTGCTTAGCTTGAGCTTCAATATCAGCCATGATCCTGTTGCTAAGGATAGGCAAAACAAATCCATACTCCTACAAATAATTTGTCTGCTTAAAACATAAGGCAGAACACAGTCTGTTCTGTGTTCAATAGTATTTTGATTACACACAGTTATTAGAATTTCTCAAAGTGTGAATGTGAGCTGTTTATGTGATGGATGGTAATCACAGGGGGATAGGTTAACTATAATAAAAGTCAACCTCTCAATTATGTATGAGGTAAAGTAAGGTGAAGAGCTATTATTTAGATATCTTCCTTTCGGGGGGGGTATACTCTTTATTATACCAATTAAATTAAATTTCTATATTTTTATGATGAATAATTTTACATTTTGATCTCAACAGATATATTTACAAGGTACAAAAATTATAAAAACTAAATTTATAAATATGAACAGGCCTATTTCTGAGCTTTTTTTCTGTTCATTGATTCATTTATGAAGCAATACCACAACACTGGGTTAATTAGTATAACTATATAGTCCTAAGTCTTGATATTGGACAAGTTTTCCACTGTGTCTTCCTTCAGGAGTGTATTAGCTATTCTTGGCTCTGCCTGCTACAGAAATTTTCTAATTAACTCATCAGATTCCATAAAAATTTCTCTTTGAATTTTGATTAAAATTATTTTGGGTCTATATATTATTCAGGGGGGAAATAACATCTTTATAATCTTGAGTATTCCTAGTCATGAATATACTGCTCTATTTTAAGGTATTTTTTAATGGTTCTTAACTGATTTAAAAAATGTTCTCCATATGGTCTTGCAAATATTTAAAAAATATATTTGGAGTTAATAGTGGTACATCAAATACATTTTTGCTAAATATCAAATAACCAACTGTCAAAACAGATATTCGACCAATGTCATGGCTGAAAGTGAATATCAGAAAACTAAATATATATCAAAACACACATAAATATAAAATTGAATTATAAATTTTACTTTATGAAAAAATTTTAAACTAAAATTTTAGTATCAAAATTTGAAGTTTGATATTATACTGCAGAAACAATTGGTTGTCAGAACTGTCAGGCTCCTGCTAAAGTTCATATTTACAGTGTTTCCATTTTCAGATGAGGTGAAGGGCAAAGTGAGATACTTTTGAGGTATGTCATTTTCTTCTCTAAAACTCTATCTTCATATTTTAAAATGTATTTATAACCTAGATCTTTTTTACCCAGAGAAGTTTTGAGGTGCCATACATAACAATATACTTTTAATTTATCTTCATGAGCTATGAAGGATTCCCAAACAATAATTTTTTCGAAGATCTCATGATTTAGATGAAATTAGCTTAAAATTAAATGCAGATTAAAAGATTATTTTGTTTAGTGTAATGAGTGCTAGTATGCCAAACAATTCTATGATGACTAAAATAATTACATAATCTAATTCTTAGTATTGTGCTTGTATAATTACATAAAGTTTTAGGAATGTTTCTTGGTTCAGAAATGACAATGTTATTCCTATATTTATCTAGCTAATGCATCCTCTTAACATTCATATTAACTGGAAATCTTTTTTCTTATTTATTCAGCTATTTGGAAGCTCTTAATCTCTGTTTATCTGCTAAAATCAACTGTTTTCACAGCCATCATTAATCATTGCAAAATTTTATTTCTACAGTAATATACAGTTATACTACAACCAACACTTCAACATGAAAAGGACCTAAAATTTTTCCTCCAAGTTACACATAAAATGTATGCCTATATTCATCCAGTAAATATTTAAATATTAGCAATAAAACCTAAAAATTGCTTTGCTTTATTATTAATGGTAACAGGTACTATCATATGATTATACACAGATTCAGGGATACAAGAAATGACATTAACATAGACAGTTGATCTTCCCACATCCAAACCAAAGCCAGACAGCGGATTTGATTTGGCCCCAAAAAAGAAGTTGAATATTAACATCAGTACCAGGTGCTAGATAACTTTTCTTTAATTGCTATGGTAAATGGCATTTAAATAAATTACATTTTCTACATACTTGTTAGGATATAAAAATTGAGTTTCAAATATTGATTTCACATCTAGCAATATTGCCAAATTTTCTCCTAAATTTTAATATCGTGTCTATTATTTGGGGGGCCATTGCGAAGGCCACCATCACTGCTGTGAATAGTGACAATTTGTCTTCGTTTTGCAATAGTTTTCTTTGCATTGTTTTTCCTTTAGTGTGAGGGCCTCAACAGCCTTGGATAGAAGCAGAGCTAGCAGTCATCTGTCTTGTTTCTGATTTTAAAAGAAAATGCTTTCAACATTACCTCATTCATTACAAAGTTAGCTGAGTTTTTCAGAGATACTATGGAAACAAAAATGTAAACCCTATATCTTTTGATTCAACAAGTCATATTTTCAACAAGCCCCATATACTTAAATTGAGCCTGGCTCACAAAAAGCTATTGTATGCCAGGGGTTAGGAGGCTTTTACTACTGGCATTTGAGACCAGAAACCTTGGGACTATTGGATCAGTAGGAGAAAAAACATAAAGATTGCAAATAGTTGTGAGACATTTGAAGCTGCCAGCAATGTAAATCTTTATTCTTTATTTTTTCAAAAATTGTGATGAAATAAACATAACAAAGTTGATCATATCCAAGGAATCATTGCCAAACCAATATCATGCACCTTTTTTTCTCCCTGTGTTTATTCCTAAGAACTTTATAGTTTTAAATCTCTTACTTGGTTTTTTGACCCACTTTGGGTTACTTTTGTGTGTGATATATGTTGGGGTCCTACTTCATTCTTTTGTTTGTAGATACCCAGTTGTTTCAGCACCATTTGTTGAAAAGACTGTCCTTCCCCCACTAAATGGTCTTGACACCCTTGTTGAAATCATTCAGCCATATGCAAGGGTCTGTTTTGGGGCTCTCTGTTCAAATTTTTTTTTATCTGTCTTTATGCCAGTGTCACACTGTTTTGATTACTATTTCTTTGTGGTAAGTTTTGATATTAGGAAGTGTGAGGCCCTCAACTTTGTTCTGCTTTTTCAAGATCGTTTTGGCTAGTTGGGGTTTCTTAACATTCCATATAAATTTTAAGATGCATTTTTCTAGTTTTGCATCATTTGGATTTTGACACTGATTGCAGTGGATCTGTAAGATAATGTAAATCTTAACTCAAGTTGGGGTCAAGGTCCTTTCGAGTTAACAGTTGTATCTGTTCTAGATCTCATGCTAGTGACGAGGAGAAATTGTTCTCTAGAAGTTCTTTTTTGTGTCATGTAAATTTCAAATACTTAATCTATGTGGAAGATAATAACCTTGGTTCTGTATACACTAATTGCTTATTTGGAGAAACTGTATTTTCTATACTCTCTCTTATTCTTATGGAGATTTGTGGCCTTTTATTTATTTTTTAAAGATTTTATTTATTTATTTCTAGAGAGAGGGGAAGGGAGGGAGAAAGAAGAAGAGAACATGAATGTGTGGTTGCCTCTCATGTGCCCCCATCTTGGGACCTGGTCCGCAACCCAGGCATGTGCCCTGACTGGGAATTGAACTGACAACCCTTTCTGTGAACTGTGAACCCAACTTGGTTCACAGGTTGGTGCTCAATCCACTGAGCCACACTGGCCAGGGCTGTAGCCTTGTTTTTTTTAAGATTTTTTTTTTTTTTAGAGAGAGGGGAAGGGAGAGAGGCAGAGAGGGAGAGAGACATTAATGTATGGTTGCGTTTCACCTGCCTCCAGCCACAGACCTGACTGGAGACCTGGTTTGCAACCTGATTATGTGCCCTGGCTGGGGAATCGAACCTGCGACCTTTGGATTCACAGGCCGGCGCCTTATCCACTGTGCTACCAGCCAGGTTTTTTTAAAGATTTTTTTATTTATTATTTTCAGAGAGAGAAAGGGAGAGAGGCAGAGAAGGAGAGAGACACAGCAATGTATGGTTGCCTTTCACCTGCCTCCAGCTACAGACCTGGCTAGAGACCTGGCTTGCATCCTGGTTATGTGCCCTGGCTGGAAATCGAACCAGTGACCTTTGGGTTTGCAGAGTGGTGTTTTATCCGCTGTGCCACCAGCCAGGGCTTTGTAGCCTCTTGATAATGACAAAATTTGAAGACCTTTGCCTGGCTTTCCCACTTCAAGCTTGATCACAATAAATTGATAACTTGTACAAACTCAGTTCTCAAAAGCACAGGAGACAGATTTCTAATTATAGTCTTTATCAAGTAAAAGAAGCTCTTATGTATTCCAAGTTTGCTAAGAGTTTGTATCATAAGTAGGTGTTGAGTTTTATCAAATATTTTTTTTTGCATTTATTGAGATAGTCATATGAGACTTCTTTCATTTAACTTTAATGGTGGTAAATTACATTAATTGATTTTCTATGTAAAACCAACTTGCAACCCTAAAATATATCTAATTTGTCCATTATAAATTATCTTTCTTTTGTAATGCTAGGTTCTGGTGCTACAACTTTATCTTTGTGTTCATGAGTGATGAGGTTGTTAGACCTCAGTGGCTCATCATGTCTCCTAGAATTCACTCCCTTACTCAGGCCCCACAACTCAGTTCAAACAATAGAATGCTGCAGAATTAGTGCTGTGTAGACATCTAAGAAAAGCCTGGTAGGCTCAACATTCTCACATTTTGAGAGCCATAGAACACGTCTTGTTAATAGGCTGGTGAAACCACGTAGAGAGGCTATGTGGTCTGACAGAAGTTTGGAGACCTTTTGAAAGGCAGGCCCCCATGTGTGTAGCCTCACCGAATGTGACTTTTCAGCCATCACCAGCCAGGCACCACATCCAAGGTGAGATTATCTGGGATATGCCAGCTAGCTAAACCCCATAACCTTACATGGAGTAAAAGAGCCCTGTAAACCACAGATGAATGGAAGAGAATAAATGTTTGGTTTTTAAGTCATCAAGTTCTGGAGTAGTTTGCTATGCATCAATATTCAACCCAAACATGGTTTTTGTGTGTTTTATTATTTTTTAAAATTAAAATTAAATTAACTTTGTAAAATAAGTTGGAACTATTTCTTTTTAAAAAATGTTTCCTGGAGAAGTTTATATAAGGTTAGGATGAATTGTTTCTTGTATAATTAGTAGAATCTATTGATAAAACTTGGTGGCTCTGGTGTTTACTTTGTGGGAAAATTTGTAAACATTTTGTTCTATTTGTTTATTGATGAAATATGTGGTTTTCAAGGTTCGCTGGTGTGCTTCAGTAAAGTCACTGGGTGTAGCAAGATTTTTCACTTTCAGAAGAAAACATATTGATACCTGATATCTGTCAGGCACTGCATACACTTTTAACTGGAAGAAGCTCATGGTTTCAACATCAGGTCACATTGCATTTCTGTCAGTGACCTGTTTCATAAGATGGTTTGAATGTGGAGGTTCTAATTTTTCTTTTTTAAAAAGGATGAGGAAATCAGGGTGGAACAGAAAATGAGAGTGGTGGTGTTCAACATGATTCCACGGTTCAAGAAGCTGCATGTGGCCCTCTGGGCACCTGCATCTGCATAGTAAGGAATTATGGGTAAACAACTATGTGTACACTTTTCACCCAGCAAATTAGTTGTTGGGGTATAATATATGCTGTCTCTTTGTTATCTTTGTCCATCTACTTATTGGAGGTTTGTGAATTTTATCGATTATTTAAAATAACCATTGCACCTTCACTTTCTATCTTCAGTTCATTGATTTTTACTCTTTTTAAAAATTTTTATTTATTGATTTTAGAGAGAGAGAGGAAGAGGAAGGAGGAGAAAGCAAGTGAGAAAGAGATATTGACCTATTGTTCCACTCTGTCCATGCATTTACTGGTTGATTCCTGCATGTGTCCTGTCTGGGAATCGAACCTGCAATCCAGTCAGGGCTGCTTTGTTCTACACCTTTACATCCTTTGGGTTATTTTTGCTCTTCTTCTCCTTTTTAAATTCTTAATCTGTAAGCTTTGATGATTCATTTGAGAATATTTTTTCTAATATAAGTTTTTAGTGCATTTCTCTTGTTACTCTCAAGTATGGTCTTCTGTTTGGCTTTTGGAAGTGTGACTGTGATAGGAACCTTCTTTGTATCTATCCAGTTCAGTGTTTATTGAGCATCTTGAACCTGCCAAGTTATGTCTTTCAGATGATGGAGAGTTTCAACCATTATTTCTTCAACCTTTTTTTTTTATTCCACTTGGTCTTCAATTACACATAAGTAGAGGTAGAGATTGTTTGATGTTACTCACTAGGCCTCTCAGGATTTGATCTTTTTTTATCTTAGGTTCTCAGTACTTCTAATTATGTCACTTTTATTTATTAATCTCCAAGTTTAAGTATTCTTTCTTTCTTCATTCCATTTGGCTATTAAGTCCATTCATTGAACTTGTATTTCAGATACCAAATTTTGGTGCTTTTTTTTTTTGTCATTTCGATTTCTCTTTGAACATATATTGTTTAATTTCACTGAATATAGTTAAAATAGCCATTTTAAATGCCTTGCCTGTTAGTTCCAACATCTGGGTCATGTCAGTTTGTTTTCTTTGCTCTGGAGGGCGAGTTCCATTTCCCTGGGGTTGGCTTGTGTATGTGAGTTAATTTTGCACATCCTGGACATTTGAAATGTTAAGTTGTAAAGACACAGGTTTCTGTTCATTTTCTCTGGCAGGTATCATTTTTTGGTTTTAGCAAGTAATTATCTTGGTAGGCTGCAGAAATGGTCTCAGTTCAGATCTTCTCTCTTCAGGAGATATTCTTGGAGTCAGACCCACACATGTGTACTTCAGAGACAGAACCTAAGGATTTGTGGATTCCCTCTCTGGGTTTCCCTTCTGAGATTCTGTTGTCTTCCTCAAGCCGGGAAGAGTGGCATTTTCCCAACCACACCCATAGAGCCCTGTGCACCACACTCATCAGGCCTGGCCCTTTCTAAAGGCTACAGAGACAGGCACTGGCTCCTACAAGTGTCCTTCTCCAGTGAGGACTCCCTCAGTCTCTACATGCTTCTCATCTCAGGTGTCTCAGGCAGCTGCTTTTATTTCATGTCTGATGTTATATTTGTTTCTTCCAGGCGTGGTCTTCTATGATCTTACTAGTCCTTGTTAGAAACAGAAGTCCTTCCTTATCTTATGAAAATGTTTTGTAGTTTCTGTCACATATGCTACTCACCTTCTTCTTTAAAATGTTCAAAGATGCTTTATATTTTCAGGTTTAATCAAGAATGGTAGCATGTTTGGGCATTCTTCCTCTCTTCCCCTTTCTTTCCTTGTTTTCTAAGTAGTCATTGTTAGTATATAGGCATGCTATTGAATTTTAAAAATTGGCTTCAGCTCTTTCTCTCTCCCTTTCTCTCTTAAAAAAACAAAAATGGTTTTACACTTTCTCCCAAAATTTATTTTAACTGCTTTTTCATTTCTAGGGGAAAATGGTAGCCTCTGTAAATGATGATTGCACATTTTTGTTATTTGTATTTCCATTCTTATTAGAATATCCTGTCTTTTTGCTTCTTACCCTTCACTGGTATCTCACTCTTGGCTTCATTTTCCTCTCCCAGGGTCATGTCTGATGTCTAGAAAGAGAGATGATAGTGCAGTAGAGCTATCCAGAGTAGTTGAACTGAGACAAATTTTACCTTCTTGAACTTGACTTATTTTTTCAGCCGAAATGGCTAAAAAGAACATGCCTAATATAAAGCCTTGGAATATTTTAGGTAAAAACAGTGAAAGAAAGGCTTGATAGAAACACCTACTAGAAATAGGGAAGTGAACTTGATTTCTAGTGTTAGATTTTGGTTTTGTTAAGACTAAGTGGGTCCTAGCTGGTGGCACAGTGGATAAGGCGGCCAGCCTGCAAACCCAAAGGTCGCTGGTTCAATTCCCAGCCAGGGCACATAACCAGGTTGCAAGCCAGGTCTCCAACCAGGTCCATAGTTGGAGGCAGGTGAAAGGCAACCATACATTAATCTTTCTCTCCCTTTCTTCCTTCCTCCCTGCCCTTCTCTCTAAAAATAATGAATAAAGTCTTTAAATTTTTTTAAAAATAGAAAATAAAACATAGGGTATTAAAAAAAAAAAAAAGACTAAGTGGAGTGGTATTTTGTTTCTAAATTTTTCAAAGGACAGTGGAAATAACCTAGCTCCTCTTGGCTGAAGCTGCAAAGTAAAGTGAAAACCTAAAGATATTATAAAGCTAAATCATATTCAAATTTGCCCTTGGACAAACCAGATAATTGAGAGCAAAGAGAAGATTTTATTTGCTCAAATTATCTGAAAAATTATTTTATTTTCCATTTTCCCCCTATGAATAAAACAGTGGTTTAAGGAAGGAAAATTGAGTTTTTGCTATTTTGAAAAAAATCCATTTTAAAAATGAAAAATAGAAAAAGTCTAAGAAGAGGCCATTCCATAAAGAATACAAATAACCAGTGTACATATGGAAATAGTATATCTAGTAAAGTATATCTTATTAGATATAGTAAGATAGTATATCTTACTATAGTATAAGTATACTATAAGTAAGTATATCTACTAAGGTATATCTTACTAGATACAGTGAGATATAGATATAGGTTTTATATTAGGCATGTTCTTTTTAGCCATTTTGGCTGAAATAACAAGTGATATACTAGTGGGAAGTGAAAATTAAAGCAATGGTTAATATGATTTCTTGGCATACTAGATTAGCAAAATTTTAAAATTTCGATCCTGGTTTGTGGCACAGTGGATAGGCACCACCCTGCAAACTCAAAGGTTGCTGGTTTGATTCCCAGCCAGGTTGCAAGCCAGGTCTCCAGCCAGGTTTGTAGCTGGAGGCAGGTGAAAGGCAATCATATGTTGATGTTTCTTTCCCTTTCTGCCTTTCTCCGTTTCCCTCTCTCTAAAAAGAGTAAAACAAAATCTTTTAAAATTTTTATTTTGATAATATACAACATTAACAGCCTATGGTGAAATAAATGTTTGTGTCTGACATTGGAATGACTCTGATTAGCTCACACTATTTGGAAGGTGTGGTAGATGGCACCAAGCCTGGGCCTCCCTCACTAGGAGCAAGGTGATACATCAAATTAACCATGGCTTGACAAGATCCCCTCCCAAACTCCTGGACAGCTCAGAAGTCACTGCCCCACACCGTTGGGTCAGGCACTCCCTCACACCTCACCTGTGCTTTCCATACTTGTAGTTGCACCAACCACCTTGGAGCTTCTTATTGGCAGGCAGACCAGCGAATGCATTCCAGAAGAGCAGGACTTATGTGGTTCGTTCTTGTATAGTAAGTTCTCACTTACTTTGTCCATAGTTTCTTGGAACTGCAGCTAAATGATGAGGAAACCAATCTTACTGCAGGTTAATTGGTACAAATAAGAGTTAAGTTCCTATGACATCTCATCAATGCTATAACGAAATGACATTGAATGAAACAACGTATTAAAGGACCTGCTGCTTTCCCAGGCCTGGTGCTCTGTGCCACTCAAGGCGATGGCAAGGAGACACAGCCCATGAACTTAAGCTGCGGGATAATAGGGAGCCCAAATGAAAGTCCCTGCACCGTGAAAGAAGCCCACCCCTCAAAGCTGCACTGGGGATATACAGCAAATGGCTTTGGGTTTCCAGTCGGCTGGCCTACCATCCAGGTGTCCAGCCACACCCCAAGCTTCTAGAAATCACCGCAGGTGGGTAGCTTCACATCAAGTGGCAGCATCCAGGGCCTGTGTTATCATCAGAGGCCCCTCTCTGGCAAGCCCACCCCAAGTGCCATATCCGGCAGGATCAGGAGGCTGGTGGAAGCTGAGAATCCTCATGCACATCATATGAACATGGTGACATAGGAACTATGTAAAATAAGCTCTAATGTCCTAAACCTCTCTGACCTATGGTAAGTTAAAAACAAACAAACCAAACAAACAAACAAAAAGACACCATTTCTTCCAAACTGATACAGGCAGAGAAACAAAGGCATAATAAGACTTCAGTCAGCAATGGATCACATATACTATGGTGGTCCTGTAAGACTTCTATTATGGAGCTAAAAAGTGGACATTTAGACACATACACACAGAGGGAGAAGCAGTGTGACAACGGAGGCAGAGATGGGGTGACAAACCAAGGGACATGGCACCCCAGTGGCAGGGAGGGGGACCTGGAAGAGCATATCCCTCTGAGCTCCTGGAGGAGCAGGCCTGACCACACTTGGATCTCAGACTTCCAGCCTCCAGAACTGAGAGGATAAATTTCTGTCGTTGAGGCAACGTGGTTGGCAGCACTTCGTTCCAGAGGCCCGAGCAGAGCAGCACAGGGATGCAGGCAACTCACAAACACAGAATGCTGTTCATATGACATCTATGCAGAGTGCACGTTAAAAAGTGGGGGACTCTCTAGGGTGGGAGACAGGGCTCCTGATAATAGGGGAAGAAATGCAGGTGGCTCTCTTACGGATGTCTGGGAGAGGCCGTCCTGGACTGAAGGACCAACGAGCACAGAGGCAGTTTGGGATAAAGAAGCTCTGCACAGAAAGGACAGGATGGGCTGGATGTCACACAGGCTGGTTGTTACCGTATCATTGCCTACAGAGTTCAGTACAGTAACATGCTGTATAAGCTGGTTGTCTAGGAGCAATAGGCTCTACCAGACAGCCCAGGGGTCCCTGTAGGCTTGTGTAAGTGCACACACTATGATGTTCGCACAACAAAATTGCCTAGCAACACATTTCTCAGAACGTAACCCTGTACATTAAGTGATGTGTGACTGTACTCAAAAATAGTGCAAAGTGCCAGACGGTTTCATATCAGATTAAAAAATATGGTTATCTAAGGAAACCCAATAAATCTCTTCATAATTTTGAAGAGCAAGGCTTAATAATCTTTTAAAATCATCTTAGTCAAATTACATAACCGCCTCTCATCAGAGTTGTAAGGTGTTTCACAAGGAGTAATTTTAGTTCTAACAGCACATTAATGCAGATATTTAACAAATCTGAACCAAATGTATTTCTTGCCTGGTGCTATTGAATGAAAGAGAGAGGGGAAAAAATAAATATATTAAGACTGCTACTCCTCCTTACTTAATTATAAAAGAAATAATATTTCACCCACGAATTTTATTTGCCTCAGCTTCAGAAGATTCAAACTCAGCTTTGAACATAATCCATCTGACAGTTTTCTTGGGACAGAAAGTTGGGGCCCCTGGATTGGAAGGAGTGTGTTTCTGGGGTCAGCATGTGTGTGATTCCAACCATGGGAAGAAACCAGGGTCACCAGTAAAGAGAATCAGAGGGACCGTCAATTATAGAATTGATAACACACTCCTTTGATGGACATCCTTCCTAAAGTTCCATCTACACCCATGGAAGGAACTTCAAAGAATACACGTCAGTTACTTATTCAGGGCATGAGATGTTCCTGTCTCCAGGCCAGGCCCCTGGTGTGGCTGGCAGGTACCCTTGTGCTCCTGTCACTGCTCAAACATGGGAAGCTTCTCACTACATGAACCTCGGGTTCTGCACGACACAGCTCCTACCTGCTGCTGGGTGTGTGGTGGGAACCAGGAATATTCATCATTTGCCATCATCGGGTTGGTATTCAAAGCAGCCAGAAATGATTATAAGTAATCATGAATTAGGGATGGAAGTCCCTAATTCAGTGGTTTTCAAATTATATCCCAGAGAGACTGACAGGATTTTTGGTCTGTTTCTAGGATGGCCTGCAAAATGAGGAGGCCAAGCTGGGTACTCACTCAGACATTAGCAGATGTTAGCAGGCCCAGAGTATGTCATGCAGCTGTATTTGGCACAATTCACAACTGCCATCACCTTATAGATATCACAGGCCAGGGCTCATTTTATGATAGTTTCCTAGATGATTACAGCCTTGTTCTAATCAAAGCAATACATTACAAACCTTCCCTGCATAATGTAGTGAGTGTCTTTAGAGAAAGGCCTCCATCCCAGTGATCAACTCTCCCTCCCTGTGTCTGTGCCCTGGTGACCCTCTTTCCCCTAATGTGGGGACATGACCAATGCGACAGAAACACATTTGACACAGGCTGGGGCTCTACGTAGAGACCTGTAGCATCCAGACCCTGTGGGAAGGAGCCTGAGCAAACCTTCTGGAGACAGGAACAAGGCTGTCAGGATCATGCAGCCACATCTGTACCCTGATGTCCAAATTACTAGTCATGGAGTCATGAGCAATTAAGTAAGCCACTCAGCTTTGGGGTAATTTGAGGTTGTTGCTATGTGGCACTAGGTAGAGATTTGGGTATCTTTTTCTAATTTGCACAAAAGTACAAACTGGGCTGGCAGCAAACATGTAGATAGGACTGCCACTTAAGAGCCCTTGAAATAAAAATTTTACAGCTAAAAATATGCTTGGAAGACCTGTGCTTGTTAAATGTTTTGCTTAACTGAAATTTCTAGCAAAAGTAAAAATGATCAACTCTTTCAGGAAATTGAGAATTTATAATATTCAAATATAGTAAGATATATGGTACCGATATCATACACATTTTTTTCCTTAATGTTATATGTTTAGTCATGATTATTTGATTTGACCTTCTAGTTTACTAATTAGCTCTTAACATTTTTTAATTCTAGACTGAATGTATTTTTTCTGTATCCTTTAACAATGCCCCTCAACAATTAAATATTTGAAATACACCAGTTTTTGTTTTGTAGGTGAATATGAAACATCAGATATGCACCTCTTTGTTTCTTTGAGGATACTAATCATATATATATATATATATACATATATATATATATATATATATATTTTTTTTTTTTTACCCCCAATGTATGGTTGCCTTTCGCCTGCCTCTAGCTAAGGAGCTGGCTGGAGACCTGGCTTGCAACCTGGTTATGTGCCCTGGCTGGGGAATCGAACCAGCGACTTTTGGGTTTGCAGGCCGGCGCCTTATCCACTGTGCTACCAGGCAGGGCTACTAATCATATTTTTAAAAACTTCCTGCTCCAATTCTTATAACAACTTGTCTCCTTGTAAGTTTTCCGATTGTTGAGTTGGTGATTCCCCTTTGTGGCTGTCAGTCAGCAACTTCTGCTACTTCAGGCATGACTGGGGGTTGGGGGGGGTGGTGGTTCTCTGCCCCGGGAAAGTGGCGCCCTCCTCAGGAGCCACATGGGAGTGCAGCAGCATCTGTGCTGAATCAGTGAAGTCTCGCTGATGCGGGCATCCTCAGGCTCTGCTCTGGTCTCTTTCACGTGCCCTCCCAAAGCACAAGACTTTGGCTGAAGTGCAGGCTGCATTCACAGTTGCATGTTTGTCATTGATTAAATTTACACTTACATCAGTGTTGCCCTGGCACACCCTTCCTCTGTTGACATTGCTTTTTTCTTTCAAGTTAAAATACGCCACTTTGACTAGATCATACTGGGTCAGTGTTTGCATTGCAGTAGCAGGAGTGAGATAAAGGGTGAACATCATATGGCCAAGGCAGAAAACAAAGGCACAGTTCAGGGAAGCAATTTGGCCACATGGGTTTCAGGAAGGACCAGCAAGGGGGTTGGGGGGAGGGGTGCTGGTGAGGACAAAGGGCAGTACATGTGAGCAAGTAGGGCTAGTGTCCACGATCCACCATACTTCAAATCTCTTTACTAGCATTTTTTCTTTGGAGTAAGAGGCTGTCAAGAGTGTTCTGTTAACATGCAAATGTCCCCGAAAGGAGATGGATCCCTTCCCAGAAATCTGCATGCAGAGCAGTTGTATCTTCATGTGTCAGCTGCTTTTGCAGGTTGGGGCACAAACCCCCACGGGCTCAAGGGCTCCCACAGCCCCAAGGACTCCTGGGGCCAGTGCAGTGCTATTAAAAGACCATGACCAGGACTGAGAAGAGGGAGGACTCAGAGTGTGGCTAGAAGGTGAGGAGATGGCACTTTTGGCCAGGCTGTCACAAGGTCTAGAAAAAATAGATCTGGCATGTGTCAGGAAGGCTTTGTTTCAGTGGCATGTGTCCAGTTAAGGCTTTTATGTGGTGCTATCCACAATTGGTTCATTAAAACATGCCAGCTGCCCTGGCTGACGTGGCACAGTTGGGTGTTGTCCTACAAAGCAGAAGATCATCGGTTCAATTCCTGCTCAGGGCACATGGCTAGGTTTCGGGTTCCATCACCCCATTGTTTCTTTTCCTCTTTCTCCCTCCACTCTTGTCTCTCTAAAAATAAATAAGTATTCAGCCCTGGCTGGTGGCAAAGTGGATAAGGCGCTGGCCTGCGAACCCAAAGGTCGCTGATTCAATTCCCAGCCAGGGCACATAACCAGGTTGCAAGCCAGGTCTCCAGCCAGGTCTGTAGCTGGAGGCAGGTGAAAGGAAACCATACATTGAGGTTTCTCTCCCTTTCTGCCTTTCTCCCTTCCTCCCTCTCTAAAAATAATAAAATATTTTAAAAAATAAATAAATATTTTAAATAAATAAAACATGCCTGCCATCCTTGCCCCACCCCCTCCAAATGGCCTCCTCCTGCAGGAGCATCCAAAAGAAACAGAGATGATCCTCTTTCTCCCATGATGGTGTAGATCTCTCAGTTTGGGAAAATGCGCCAGCATGTTTCTCTTAAAGCTTCTGAAACCCAGATTTCAAAAACAAGTAAGTTTAAGGCTAATAATTCTCTTGATTTATCCCAGGGATTTATATAAGAAAGCTTTCATTAAGATAGCATTTCATGTACACAACTTGACGTATTTTAAAATACCATCAACATGCAACACACGTTGGATTAAATCTCCTAGATTGATGAGAGTGGGTGATTGAACTAAAAATGACTCTTAATGGGCTTGAACATGGCCTGCCTGTTAGTTCAAGCTTTGTGCAGAGTTCCAGGCAGGGCCCAGCTGAGTTGATTGTTGCCATCACAGCACTGCTGGCTTTTTAACAAAATGCTGGACACTTTCACCCTAAAGAAGAAGAGACAGATGAATAAGGCTGTGGGGTCAAGAGGCCCATGGGTGTGGGACTCTAACTTTCTATCCGTATATCCCCAGGGCTGAGCACAGTGATTTCTAACAAATAGTAGATGTTCAGTAAATATTTGCCAAACATGCAAATGAGTTCATGAGAATGAATACATGAAAACTGGGCTGGGCAGTCCAAGTCCTTGATCCTAGTTTCTTTCTGTTACAGTTAATTATCTGGCTATATGACCTTTGCTCCAAGGTGGTGCAGGTCACCTGACATATTACAAAGAATAAACATACAGCACTCTCATCTCTTGAGGCCCTATTTTTATCATTTGACTTTTCTTTTTAGATTTCACATGTAAGTTATACCATGCAGTATTTATCCTTCTCTGACGTTCTTACTTAGCATACCGCCTTCAAGGTCAGTCATGTTATCATCTACAGCACAATTTTCCTTCTTCATGACTAAGTAATATTCCATTGTATGTAGCATATACCACATTTTCTTTATCCAGTCATCCATCAACAGACTTAGATTATTTCCATGTCTTGACTATTGTAAATAATGCTGCAATGAATATGGAGTGCAGTAGGAAAGTAGTTGCCAGGGGTTGGGGTAGTGGGAGAAATAGGGAGAGGTTAGTGAAAGGCTACAAACTGTCAGCTATAAGATGAATAAATCTGAGGATCTAATGTACAGCATGTGACTATGGTTGGTAACACTGTAATTGAAATTTACTAAAGGAGTAGAACCTAAATGTTTTCACCAAAAATAAAATGGTAAATATGTGTGAGGTGATGGATATGTTAATTAACTCAGTGGGGGTAATCCTTTCACAATATATGTATATATTAATCACTAGGAGGTATACTCTAAATATCTTACAATTTCATATTATATGTCATTTATACCTAACAGAGCTGAAACTTTTTAAAGAAATCATGTATTGTAAAAAACTAGGTAATAACATCAACCACTATTCAAAATATATAATTTTGGATTTATTTGGTTTTGGTATGTTTAAATGTTGGTATTTGCTTAGAAAAGCAAGCTACTTTTTTTGCAAAACAGAAATCTTTCTATATTTTGTTATGAAAGTGGTGCATTGTTGTTAATTTTAATTTACAAAATCATGTAAATTGAAAAGTGAAGATTCTACTGTAATCTATGTCTGACCCCTACTCTCACCCAGACATAACTAGTTGCTGATAATACCTGGCCATTTTGTAATACTGCTAATCACTAGCTAAGGTCTAAGGGGATGGTTATCTTTAAAATATTTCAAGCCATGGCCAGGTAGCTCAGTAGGTTAGAGCATCCTCCCAATGTATCAAGGTTATGGGTTTAATTCCCAATCAATAACACACAAGAATCAATGAATGAATTCATAAATAAGTGGAACAACAAATCAATTTTTTTCTCTCTCTCTAAATTAATAAAAATAGGTGAAAATGTTTTGATAAATTTGTTTCTTAAATTTTATTTTGGAAAATATAAGGTAACAATCAGAAGTAGGAACATTGCATTTGTATCTTTTATTGATTGTATATTTGAACATTTAAAGATACTTAGTCCTGGTTGGTGTGGCTCAATAGATAGAGCACAGACCTATAAACCGATGGATAGCTGGTTTGGTTCCCAGTCAAGGCACATGCCTGGGTTGCAGGCCAAGTCCCCAGCTGGGAGCGCTTAAAAGGCAACCACACATTAATGTTTCTCTCTCCCTCTTTCTCCCTCCCTTCCCCTCTCTCTAAAAAAATCAATAAATAATATCTTTAAAAATATATTTACTAAATTCCTGTCACATTAGAAAGGAGTCATTAGAAGTGTTCAATGTGTGAGGAACGCTTTAAAAATCAATTGGAGAAATGTGAGTTTTTCTATCTGTCATATGTTGCTTGTTGTCTGACCTGGAATCCAGTCTTGGCTGATGAACAAAAATAGTTCTGCTCCTTCTTTCTTCATCAAAGTTTCTGGACATTTTCACAAGATACACTCCAGGGACTGTACTCTGGATTGGTTGTCTTTTAGTCCTAGGACTTGTCAGTGGGATCTCAATGTGAAGCAGAAGCTTCAACAGCTCCAGTATTCTTGGTATTTCTATCTCTGTTTATTTACATAAAATGCCATCTTATCACTTAAATGGTATTGAGAATGACATACTGACATTTATTTCTGACTACACAAAAAGGCTTTTTCCCCTTTTTGTGTGTGTTAAGATGGTTATTATCTTTACATGGAAGCTCAGAAAATTAGTTCAAGACTTCATAAAGTTTATCAATAAAGACAATGTTTCAGTGATACTGGCTGGTGCAGTGAACACAACAATCATATTCAACCTGCCAGGAATTGTCTGGGCAACCTGACACTTTCTCCAAGCAGAATCGCATGTTTTTATTCTAGCCATTTGGGAGGAAGAAATACATGCAAGCAGTGATAAAAGGTAACTTAGGAATTTCACTCCACTCCCTGGTCCTTCAGTTCTTTCCTTCACATGTAACTAATGGGGATGGGAAAGTGACCTGGGCATCCTTTGCAGCATCTTCGGAATATGTAAAAAACTGTGTGGCTACAGTGAAACTTAAAGCTGTCATGACTTTCCCAGCAAGATTAATTCTCTACAATCTAAAGCATCAGCTTCCCAGGTTGTTGACCCTGAAATGAAGGTTTTGGCGGGACCCTGAGCTAATCCTGCAGAAAACCTCCTGGGTGTGGCAGCCTCTCTTTTGAACCAGATGGTCCTAAACACCCCTTTTGGCTGTTACTCCACTCATTATGTGACTCGGCCAATCTCTCACTGTGAGAGAACTGGGGACAAAATTGACAGAGTGGATGTGCTCTGATGGCTAATGTCCTATTCTTTATTCATTTATTTATTCATTCATTCATCCATTCATCCACTCATCCATTCATTCACTCTTTTAGAGAGGGGGAGGGAGGGAAGGAAGGGAGAAAGGGAGAGAAACATCAATTCGAGAGAGAAACATCAGCTGCCTCTCGTAAACACCCTGACCAGGGACCAGCCTGCAACACAGGCAAGTGCCCAGACCAGGGATTGAACCAGCAACCTTCGCCCTACAGGACAACACCCAACCAACTGAGCCACCTGGTCAGGGCCTGTTCTCTATTCTCTTTTTAAAAGGAAATCACCAACTGTGTCCTAATGTTAGCAAAACTAACAGTCCATAATAATCAAGTACTTAATGTTTACAAGATACCTTTCTCCTGGGCAACTCTTTCTTTAAACTTACTTATAAGAAGCATTGACCAAATGGAGGTGGTTTTCTGCAAATGGCGTTTGGTGACGTAATCTTTGTGTGAGAAGTCCACACACCTAAAGAGCGCACACGACCACCTCCTCTGTACTAACACATAGTACGGAGTGGATCGTGATTTACAAAACTACTATGCACATTATTTAGAGAGTCCCTTTCCTGACCCTTTTGTTTGGTGCATTTGTTTGTTCTAAGTAACAATGACTTTGGATCCAGCCCGAAGAAAAGCCATATTCTTTTTAGAGGAAAAAAGCATAATGCCTCAGTGTTGTTGAATATACACAGGGTTCTCACAGCAAACAAACAAGAATTCGGAAATGTCATCACATTTTTCTTTATTCAAAGGATATTGAAAATTGTGAATATTACAGACGCTAACCCCCAGAAAATTGAGAAGAGATGAAATTTACTGGTGTACTGATGAAAGCCAGCATAGCCCGAAATGTTCTCTCTCCTTGCAAGTGTATAAGCATATATGCAGTCACGGGTTTTGCTGGAGCTTCTGATTTATTCAGCAGTGTTCCTGAGTTCTCTGCTGTTACTCATGGTTGTGCATCTTGAAGACATTTATGGTAAGACATTTCCTTGGACCAGACAGATGCAAACTAAGGTTTTCTTTCTTTTTTTTTTTTTTCATTGAAACAATGACAGTAGACACTAAGACGTTTGCTAATTCAAAAAATGTTTAAGTTTGGGCTTGTGTTTATTTTACAGCTGTGGCCCATTTTGTTGGAATTTGTGATTGATGGTGAAACTGCACCTCCCTCGAGGGTGTTGCTGATGTTATGACGTAGAGAAGAGGGAAAAGGTAGCATCCCACCTTCTGCTGCATCACAAGGATGAAAGGAGCTGGCTTGGCTTTGGCAGACAGAGCATCTGACACGACAGCAAGGGTAGCTGATGCTGCTGGTGTCCGGCGATATAATTAGGCTAAACCTTCCTGCTAAAGTGAAATGAATGGAAAAGACTGCATTGAGCACCCAGGGTCTGAGGCAGACGGAAATGTGTGGTCATTACCGGATGAGAATAGAAAGGTACAGAAGAGCCAGAGCAACACAGCCACTCTGTCCCAAGGGTACTGTCCACTGACCTCTGCAGGGGACAGCCCCCCCCCCCCCAGTGAAATGGTCTGTGTGGGACGTGCCCACGTGAATCCCAGGGGAGATATCTTAGCCTCAGCCCAGCAGAGCAGACAGGGAAGACTGGCCTCTCCTAGGCCAGTGATTGACTGGCATGAGGAAGCCTTTCAGGAATAACTAGCACGGATCTTACATAAGTGATTTCAGGAAACAGAAACACATTCCAGCTTCTGGTATGAGATGGGCACAGCTTTGATATGCAAACTAGATAGGGACTTCACCAGAAAGGAAATTACAGGCTAGTCTCTCATGAATGTGGATGCAGAGATCCTAAACAAAATATTAGCAAACTGAAAGCAGTCAAGAAGAAGTTAAACAGCTCATCACCAAGTTGGATGTATTTTAGAAACAGACTGGCCCTAGAAATTCAATTGTAGAATTCATCATATTGACACATTAAGTGAGAAAAATAATATGATCACCTCTGTAGACTTGTAAAAAAGCATTTGGTTAGAGTTCAGCCTGCACTCAATTGAAAAACAAAATAAAACAAAACAAAACAAGAACAAACAAACCCATGCACCACTTAGGAAACTGAGGATAGATAGGACTTTATTTAATCTAGGAAAGGGTAGCTAGAGAGGCTGACAACGAACATCACTCCGTGAAATGTAAAAAACTTGGCCGAGAGATGACAAGACAAGAGTGTCAGCTACCACTTCTACCTAACTTGTATTTGAGGTCTCAGCCAGTATAATAAGTACTGAAAAGAAATAAGAGTTTTAAAGATTGTAAAGAATAAATAAGACATTCATTATTCACAGATGATAGTGCACATAGAAAAACCAAAGCAATCTATTAAATAAGTAGAATCAATAAATGAGGCTTGCCTTGTTGAACACACCAAAAATTGCCCTCTGTGTGCCAAAAATTGCATATTGCATTTGTTTATTCAAGAAAGAAACAAAAATGAGCGTTTGTAAAATATACCATTAAAGTAGCATCAGAAATTGTCAAATGGTTGGATGTAAACCTAACAAAAGAAATCTATAGCAAAAGTCATAAAACTTTATTATGAGATTATTTAAAGAGACTAATGAAATGGAGAGCTAAAAAGTGTCCATGGATTACAGACTCAATCCTATAATGTAAATTCTTCTCAAATTGATTTAGTGATTTCAAGTTCCTCAATCATACTTTCAACAGATTTTCATTCTTTTAATATTTTTAGTGTAATTTAATAAGCTACCTCTTAAATATATATGGAATCACAAAGTACCATGAATAGCCAGGATATGCTTGAATAAGATGGGACCACTTGCTGTGTTGAGTATGAAGTCATACTATAGATATAATCATATGCTGTGGTACTTGTAGACAAGTGAGCAAACTGAGTAGAATAGAAAACCTAGGAACAGACTCACGTACCTGATTTATGACCATGTGGTGTACGATGGAAGTTACATTTTAGATGAGGGGGGCAAGAATGGACTTATTTTTTTTTTCAAGAAATAGTATTAGGAAAACTAACTAATCAAGCAGAAAAAAGAAAGAAAGAAAGGGAGGGAAGAAGGAAGGCAGGGAGAGAGGAAGAAGAAAGGAAAAGACACCCCTTACAACATACACAAAATTAATAAAACAACTAAAGACTGAAATAAACATTCTGACATCTGAAACCAAACTTGGAGTTAAACTCAGCTGATTTTCTTTTCTCCTGAGAATGTGTTGTTTTCTTGGTTTTTCAAGTGTTGGGTAGTTTTGGACTGTGTCCTGATCATTGCAAACATTAAGCTGTGGAGTTCAGAATTTGCTTGTTTTTCTCCATGGGTGTTGCTTCCTTTACTTAGTAGGGCTCTTTCTTTCTTTCTTTCAAGATTTTATTATTTTTAGAGAGAGGGTAAGGGAGAAAAGGGGGTGGGGGAGATTAAATGTATGGTTGCCTTTCACCTGCCTCCAGCTACAGACCTGCCTGGAGACCTGGCTGAAGAATCAAACCAGTGACCTTTGGGTTTGCAGGCCAGCACCTTATCCACTGTGTCACCAGCCAGGGCTAGGGCTTTTTCTTGACTAGACTGGAAATGCAGTCTCTTGAGTGGCAGTTTCAGTCCATTAAAACCTTTTGTCTTCACCTGAGAAGTTTGAGTCTGTTCATGCATTGTGGCTTGTGGCCAACCAATCATGAGGGAACACAATAAAACTTAAAATATATGCAGGAAACTATGAAGAGTGATGTAGTCCACTTGAAAATGGAACATCTGGAATAAATAAATATAATAACAAAAACTTAAAACGAAATGGACACATTATAAGACAAAGAGAAAATATTAATATGCCAAAGAAAATGGACAGATCACCTTCAAAAGACTGACAATTATACATATACAGCTGGATTCTCAAGTGCAACATTTGAAACAGAAAGTTGAATGACATTGATTTCTTTAACTGCCAACCTAGCATTCTATGTATAGGAAATCTATATTTCATGAATGAGATTGAAATGAAAGCATTTCCACAAATAAAAATGGAAATAATTCCCAAACTGACTCTCATTATAGGCAATTTTAAAGAAGACAGAAGATAAGTAATCCCAGATGCAAGTTTTGAGATATAAAAAAGTAATTAATAACAAAGACAGAAGTGAATATACAGGTAAATTGAACATTGACTGAATACAAGAGTAATATTAATATTTAGTGGGATCTAAAAATGAATGAAAGTATGGGATGTAAATAAATCATTCAAAGTTCTTGTATTATTCAAGAAAATAACAAATATTTTATCTTTATCTTTTAATTAACCATGGGTTTTATAATTTCTAGAGTAAGATAATGAGAATTCACAACTTCCAAACTAATAGTGGAAAAAAGTTCAATGATCAGGAATTTTTAGCCAATCAAAAATACTACAAAAAAGGAGAGAAAAAGCAAAAGAGGAAGTGTGATAAGTGGAAATCATAAAATAAGATGGCAGATTTAAACCTAAATATCTTAATAATTACATTACATGTAATGAACTAAGACAAAGTGTTGTACCAATGCTTTTCAAATTTTATTTATTGATTTTAGAGAGATCAAGGAGAGAGAAACATTGATTTGTTGTTATACTTATTTATATATTCATTGGTTACTCCTTATACATGCCCTGCAATGTTTGAGTATGGAAATAACATTCAAACCACCTGAGCCTACCACCCAGGATAAGAGCATAATAATAAAAGGATATAAAAATATATATCATTTGTATTTGCAGAAGATATTTGGTATAAATAGATTAATGCCATTCAAAATCGACTGTAAGGCAAAAAAGCATTGTGACAATTATGAAAGGATGCTTTCACATGAGAAGTAACCACACATTGATGTTTCTCTCCCTTTCTTTCTCCCTTCCTTGCCCTCTCTCTAAAAATAAATAAATAAATAAAATCTTTAAAAAGATATAAAAGACTGAATAATATAATTCATAAACTAGATTTATGTGCACTTATTTAACACTATAACCAACTACAAAAACTATTTTATTACTTTTAAAATTTTTAAAAAGATTTTTATTTATTATTTTTAAAGAGGGGAAGGGAAAGAGGCAGAGAGGGAGAGAGGCAGAGAGGGAGAGAGACATCAATGTATGGTTTCCTTTCAGCGGCTTCCAGCTATGGACCTGGCTGGAGACCTGGCTTACAACCCAGTTATGTGCCCTGGCTGGGAATTGAACCAGTGACCTTTGGGTTTGCAGGCTGTTGCTTTATCCACTGTGCCACCAGCCAGGGCAAAAAACACATATTTTTCATTACACACAAACCTTTTATAATCAATGGCTTTTAAGATAAGCTTTAAAACATTTCAAAGGATTGAAACAATATCCAATATTTTCTGTTCGTAATGTAATTAAGGGAGAAATCAATAATAAGTAGGTAGAATATTCTCATATCCTTGGAAATTAAAAATATCATGTTAAATATTATGTAAAATAATAAATTATAATGAAAATTAAATTTTGAACTGAATAATAAAAATACTACTTACCCTGGCTGGTAGCACAGTGATTAAGGTGCTGGCCTGAGAACCCAAAGGTCGCAGGTTCGATTCCCCGGCCAGGGCACGTAACCAGGTTGCAAGCCAGGTCTCCAGTCAGGTCTGTGGCTGGAGGCAGGTGAAACGCAACCATACATTGATGTCTCTCTCCCTCTCTGCCTCTCTCCCTTCCCCTCTTTCTAAAAATAATAAAATCTTAAAAAAAAAATTATGGATAAACTATGAAGACAAGGCAATAATAGTAAGAATATATGAGAGAAGAAAAGCTGAAAGTTAGTGAGTTTGATAGGCATGAAGTAAGTTTAAAGGCAAATGCAAGGTTAACTCAAAAAGGAAAAATAAAGTTAATAAATAAAGATAGAAGCAGTAATTAACTGAAACAATAAAACAAATACACAATAGGAAGGACCTGGTTAGTTAAAAGCTTGCTCTTCAATAACACTCATAAAATTGACAAAACTTCTTAGGAACTTGACCAAAAATAGAAGGTAGAAGTAACCAATACTGGAGTAAAAAGGAAATATCACTATAACTGCCACATATAATGTATAAAAACAAAACATTTTTAACAACTTTATGTCATTACATTTGAAAATCTAGGTGAAGTGGACCAATTTAGGGAAATATGCTAATGCTGACTCCAGAAGAAACAGAAAACTGCAACAGTTCAAAAATCTTTCGTGAAACTCCAAGCCAGCCTATTCCAAACATTTAAGAAGAAACAGGTTAGTTCTTACACAAATCCGGCAGCAGCAGCAGGAGTGTAAGAGGGAACATATATTTCATGGTATAGCAAAACTTGATACCAAGGACAACAAAGAAGAAATATTTCTGAGCCATAGTCACCCATGGACATAGATGTAAAAATTTCAATCTTTAGTAAAGCCCCACCACATTATAATAATGAGAGCCAAGTGAAATCCATGAAATTAATTTAATGAGCCAATTTCATCATCTGAACCTGCAGGGACTAGGCTGGGAGAATATTGGGGGTGCTAGGTCCTGTCCTCTACTTCTCCATTTTCCAAGAAATAACTGGCCCTGGCTGGTGGAGCAGTGGATAAGGCACCGGCCTGTGAACCCAAAGATCGCTGGTTTGATTCCCAGCCAGGGCCAGAACCAGGTCTCCAGCCAGGTCTCCAGCCAGGTTCCCAGCCAGGTCCCCAGCTGGAGGCAGGTGAAAGGCAACCATACATTGATGTCTCTCTTCCTCTCTGCCTCCCTTCCTTTCTCTCTCTCTGGAAATAATAAATAAAATCTTCAAAAAAAAAGAAATAAGTGATTACCTACAGCCCCCTCCACAACTCCCAAAGAGGTTAAAAATGGGATCAGCCTCTGTTTGAGAAAAATTGGAAAAAATTGCCCATTTTTACTCTCAATTTTGTTATTTGGAATGGGGGAGGGGGGTTACTGAGGAGTTTACTGTATCAGTAAACTAAATTCAGCAATGTGTTAAAAGGATAAAACATTTTGACTAAATCAGATTTATCCAAGGAATGCAAGGTTAGTTTAACATTTAAAAAATAAGTTAATTATTTTCCACAGTGGTAGGTAAATACAGGAAAAAAATCATATGATCATTCCAGTAGATACAAAAAAGCATTTGATTTAGTTCAGTATCAGTTTAAAAGCTAAGTAAACTAGGGTTTTCTTTTCTTAATTTTTTAAAAATCCTCTCCTGGGGATATCTTCATTAATTTTTAGAGAGAGAGAGAAAGGAAGGGGAGAGAGAGAAAAACATCTATCAGTTGCCTTCCACACACACCCTGGCTGGGATTGAACATACAACCTAGGAATATGCCCTCAGTGGGGAATGGGACCCGTAGTCTTTTTGGTGCATGGGATGATAATCCAACCAACTGAGCTACCCAGCCAGGGTTAAACTAGGGTTTTCTTTTCTTTTCTTTCTTTCTTTTTGGAAGCCAGGCTCTCTTTCTCTCTCTCTTTTTCAAAGATTTTGTTTATTTTTAGAGAGAGAGGAAAGGAGAGAGAAAGAAAGGACAGAAATATCCTGTCAGAGAGATACACAGATCATTTGCCTCTCACATACCCCCAGCCAGGGACCAGCTCACAACCCAGGCATGTGCCCGAACTGGGAACCAAACTGGTGACTCTTTGGTTCACAGGCCAGCACTCAATCCAGTGAGCCACACCAACCAGGGCAAAACTAGGGTTTTCTTAATTGGACAAAAAGAAGCTACTAAGACTTATAATAAACATCATATTTAGCAAATGTTTGAAAACCTCTCTTTGAGATGATGAACAAGAAAAGGACTCTTCCTACCACCGTTGTCACCACCGCTGCTCAATACAGATGAGGGTTTCTGGCTATTACAGCAACACAAGAAAAAAATTAAGACTACTAACTTTGGAAAGGAAGAAACCAAACCGTCATTGTCTTCAGATAAAATGATTGTCTATGAATCAAAACATTTTATAGATAACATATTAGAATGAGTAAGAAAGGTTACAGCAAAGTTACCAAAAAATAAAATCAGTATAAAAATTCAATTGTATTCCTATATGAGAGCAACAATTCAAAATATTTTTAAAATTCCAAAGAGGAGACTAGCCAGGGCATTGAAGAAAGTGGAAGAGAAGAGAGAAGGGGAAAGAAAGGGACAAAAATGGAATGAGAGGCCTCAGTTGTTAAGTGTTTAGATATTATGAAGCTACATTAATCAATACCATGCTGTATTGGTGCAGGCATAGGCCGAGATGAGTGTAGCAGAAAAGAGAGTCTGTATATGCACAGGAAAATGAGGCATGGGGAACAATTCAGAGCAGTGGGGGCAAAGTTGCATTTATGCCCACCAGGATATCAGCCACGAGACATAGATACCTGGTATAGGTCATATGACATATCGTATAGCTCACATATTATATCTGGTTTATAGAAGATATGTCGGTATTATTATTTTTCCATAATTAGCCAAATCTAGAAATAACCCAAATGTCTATCAACAGTGGATCAAGAAACTGATATACTCATTTAAAAATAGTTACTTAAAAAAGTAGGCTACATGAAACAAAATGCATAAATCTATAAGTCTAATGTTGAATGAATAAAAAAACAACATAAAAATTATGGTTACAGTATAATGCTATTTATATAAAGCTCAACAGGAAGCAAAATTAAATTACACTTTGTAGGGATGCCTGCAAGGGTGGTTAAGGAAAGCAAGGGTATAATTACCATTCCGTCAGGGGAATGGTCTGTGTTGGTGGGAAATGAGGGTGGTGTTGTCAAGAAGGGCCTTCAGGGACCTAAATAATGTTCAATTTCTGGACTTGGCTTATAGTTGCTAGGCTTTCTAACCATTTGTTAAGTGTTACCTGTCATATTTATAAACATTTCTTTATATTTTGCAATGGAAATTTAAAAATATTTGTATAATTAGACTTCCCATTCAAATCAATTTTCTGACATGGTTAAAAATGAGCTTTCTACTTATTAAATGCCTAAATATTTATGCATGTCAATGTATATACAGGGCATGCATGATCAATTGGCAATAACTTTGCATCTCCTTATTTCTTTGTTTTTTAGACACTTCAATAACATTTATTATGTATTTTTTACAAGCAGAAGAAAATTTTTAATTGCTTTTACTCTCTTGACTAATATTGATCTAAAGGTTTTTTTTGTTTGTTTTTCCGCATTTTTTTATTGTTGTTCTATTACATCCATCTGCATCTCCTTATTTCACATGCTTCTTATGAATTTTGAAAAACTATGTTTCTAAGGTTATGATTTAACATCATTGTTTCATATATAAAGTATTAAATTCTGAGAGTAACCATTAGGTCGAAGGAACACGATGTTAGAGCAACCATAATTTCTGGACTGTGGGCAGGGCGAAATGCTAAGGAAATTGTGGACTTTAATGACATCCCTTTATGTACAGTTTACAACATGAAGAAGGTGTATGATGCTGATCCTTATGTGGCCACACCAACAAGGAAAATGTGTAAGGTACGCAAGGATAGCACAAGTCAGATAATGTACACAGAATCCAGGAGATCATCAATGAAGATCCAGGATGTTTACCTTGATATTTTGAGAGAAGTAGTTACACTATAGATGAAGCAAGTCTCAAATGGACGTCATTTTATTTTTCAGCAAGATGGTGCACCAGCACATAGTGCCAAAAAGTTGCAAGAATTTTTCAGCGTCGATGTTCCTGAATTCTGGTCAAAAGAAATCTGGCCACATAGTTCACCAGATGCAAATCCTTTAGATTATTATGTATGCAGTGTTTGTGAGATAGAAGTTAATGAACAACCTCATTCCAAAAAAGAGACTGTTAAAGCTAAGACTGAAAACATGATGATATCCATGAATAAATAAAAGTTAACGAAAGTGTGCTCAAGATTCCGAAGTCGAATCCAGTCTATTATTGCAGCAAATGGAGACTTTTTTAACAATTAAACTTAACAATTGCAGCAAATGGAGACTTTTTTAACAATTAAACTTAACAATTAAATTTAACAATTAAAAAAATAGTAACTGTTTATGTATTTACATATCATAATAAATTTATTGCAAAATAGAACACTTTTGTGGTATGTTGTTTATTTTACTAAAATTTTGCCAACTAATCGTGCACACCCTGTATTATCTTTCATAATAAAAATATATACTTATAAAAAGTATATATTTACTATATATACTTATAAAAAGTATAATTAGACTTTTAATAAAAACCAGTAATCACCAGACCACCTTGTTTCCTAGAGACAGTCAGATTTTCTAGTAAGTTCTTTTTCCTTTAGTGTTTGCCTCAATATTTCAAAATAATAAGCTTAAAGTGCTGTGTCTTTTACATTTATATACTATTTATAGACTGTCTATACAGCCACAAGATGAGGATATGGTTTTCTTATCTACCTCTCTTTCTCTAGGCCCACACATCCTATTATCTATTTTCTTTCTCCCCAATTATATTGTTTTTCATTTATGTCAATTTGATACTATTATTTGGTATTTACATTACTATGACTATGTAAACATTATTCATAACCAAATAATTCAACTCTACACTCCTATATTATATTAGTTCCTTTTTTCCCGGGGACATATCCCTCCAGGATCCCCCATTTTTTTCCTCCCAGTTTGGACCAGAATTTACATTATTATGCTTACAAAATATTTTTCAGAGCCTTCCACTAGCCATGACTCAGTAAGTGATACCACACTTGCTGTCCACTGAAAACAACTACAAAACTGGACATCACAGAAGAGAATCTCATGAGGTGAGCCCAGCGTTGCCTTGTGATTGTTCTGGCTTTCAGCTTGGAGGTGATCCTTCTGCTCTGAAGAGGAAGAAGCTGAAGTTCAGACTTTTTTTTTTTAATTTTTTTTTTTTAAGATTTTATTTATTATTTTCAGAGAGAGGGCAAGGAAGGGAAGGCAGAGAGGGAGAGAAACATCAATGTATGGTTGCCTTTCACCTGCCTCCAACTATGGACCCAGCTAGAGACCTGGCTTGCAAGCTGGTTATGTGCCCTGGCTGGGGAATCGAACCAGCAATCTTTGGGTTCCCAGGCCGGCACCTATCCACCAAGCCACCAGCCAGGGCTTAAAGTTCAGATTTTTGAAGTGGTTGGAATTTGTTTGTCAGGGTGTCCAAAGGGGGAATAGCCCAAAGAGGAGCACCAAGAGGTCTGCATGCAAATCTCTGTAGGTCTTTGGCTAGAGGCCAGGCTACACAGGCAAAGGGTAAAACAACTCTTGTGACTGAACAGACAGCCCCTGCTGTAGTCTGGGAGCTAAATGGTGACGCCAGAAGGCATGCAGTTCTGGGTGACTTTGGAGCACTGTCTAGGTGGAGGAGAGACCTTGCTGAAAATTTTGGGATGGAGTGAACATTTTAGAAAGGCCAAAACTAAGAGGAAGGTCCACATTTCACAGTAAGGGACATGTCCTAAAAATGAGTTATAAACCAAAATAGACCCATTCCTACAAAGAATAAAACCAAGGCTGACAAGATGAAATTTTAAGTGCCAATAATTTCAGTGTCTGAACAAGCTGAACACCTGTGTTTGAGGAAGACATGATTTTCTCTCTCCGCTGCATGCTATGCTCAATGTTCAGAATATACTTAAAAAAAAAAAAAAAATCACTAGATATGAAAAGGAAACACATGAGCAAGAGTCAAAAGAAAAATACAGTTTTTGAATAGTGGATCCGGGTTACCCAGATGTTGGAATTAAAAAACAATAACTCTTAAGCAATGTAATATATAAACATGTATTACAGGTTTATAAATGAACAATGGGCTCACAACAGAAAAATGTAATTTATAAAAGCTGTTGTCATAGTCAGTTATTGCCTGCTTTAAAATTTTTTGCGGTACACCAATATGTAGCAGCACACCTTCTTAAAATTATTGCCTTAGAGCGCCAGGAGCAGGGGGCTCTGCTGACACCTTGATTTCAGACTTCCCAGCTTCCAGACTGCGAAACAAAATTTCTCTTTTTGCAAGACATAACTTTGTGCCAACTTGTTACCGCATCCCTAGGAATCTAATGCAACATATTAAAATAGCATTTTTCTTCCATATTTAATAGAATGTTACCTTGTTTATCATATCTTAAAAATCATGAATTTGGAGCTCTGCCAAGATTTGTATTTTGTTGCTATTGTTGTTTCAATCCTCAGCTGAGGACTACATGCCTATAGGACCATAAACTCCTAGAGATTATGAGCATGTCATGTATAGCAGCTGCGCAGTGCTTTGCACCATTGTTTTGTGCAAACTACATGAATGACTGGGGAATGTTAAAATTCTTCCTGAGCCCCTGTAAACCAAATAAATTTTGAATACATCTTTAGCTTATTAAAAATAAAAGCAATATTAATGTACAAAATAAACCCAAAATACTCCATCTCCTAAGTCCATTCTCTCCCCCCAAACTCAGACTTGGCAGGTTCCTGACTTACCATGATCTGCCCACCCAAACCAGCTTCATGGTGGATGGAAGCAACTATGTCTGAGTGCCCAGTGACCCAAGTGTTTGCCCCCTTCAAAGTTCAGGGCCCGTCTGGATCCCTTTATTGGCTGGTGCTCTGTCTCTTAGCTGATGTAAGTGTTGGTGGAAATGGATCACAGTGACCCACTTTCCTGACAGGAGTGACTGATGATGGCCCCGCATCATAGGTCAACAACTGAGTGACCCAGTGGTACAAAGGCTGGTGGTCAGTGGTGCCCCACCCATCTCTGGACTGTGATCTGCTTTTTTCCTCCTCTACCGATGTATTCACTCCCTGTATCTTCTTTTTTATCAGAGCAGCCGCCATAAAGTGTGCATATACCCTGAACCCTCATCTTGGGAACCCACCTTACATCTCCTCAGCCATATGCATGGCTGTGAGCAAGGCAGGCAGCTGAGGCACCAGAACTGACTAAGTTAAAACTTCTGCTGTAAAAGCAGGATTTGGATGTCCACCATGGCCCATCCTCTTCTGTCCATACCCAGTCCCATTCTCATAGCATTAAGTTTGTCTACTCATTCTGGAAGGGTAATGGCAAGGTAGCCAGTGTATGGTGAGCTGTGGACAGTGCAAACTTCACCATCTTTAATTTTATGTACTTTCATTGAGTTTGTGTGAGCCTGTGCAGACGAACCGGAAAATACTGCTTTTAATTATCTTCATCATAATGAGAGTCTGCATTTTACACAATTAAATTTTTTAGATTCCACTTATGAGCATGATGGTGGAGTTTTTACTTGGCATTTTAGAAGCGATTTACGAATGCACTTGACTCTATGTGTGTGTGCATGCGTGTGTGTGTTTCCACCCCCATTCCCCGTTTTGAAGAGATGAGGCTAGTTTATGATTCTGTTCCATTTTCGATGGTAAAATTTTAATTCTCAACCACTTCTTTTCTGCTTTAAAAGCTTATGTTTTAAACACTCAGTAAAGTCTTGTATCTTAAAACACTTTGTAATATCTTGGGGAAAAAATCTTACGTGTCACTTGTCTCGGCCATTTAATTGATATGAGTTCTGGGAATGACAATTAATTTTAACATTAGCTTAATTAAGCCAGACATTAGTTAGCCATAATTGGCAAAGGAAATATGCTGTAAAAATATGATGTTGTCTAAGACTCAACAGGATTAATTTTTGGATAATTTGTTCTTTTGTGTTAATAAGAGTTCACAAAAATGATTAGAATTAATTACATTATTAGAAATTGCATATGGGTTTATAATAACATGTACAAAGAAACAGGCTATTTGTCCAAGACAGATTTACACACTTGTTTTTGCATTGAAACATCTTTAACTTACAGTTGAATTCTTAGCACTTACAGTAATGGTACAGAAATTAAGTTCATATACTACAGGATTCCTTCCTGCTTCTCCTTTGCTGATAGACTGGTTCTTAGTTAGGTAGTGGGTTGGATAGTCCTTTACTTCCAGAAGCAGATAGTAAGCACAGCAGAAAGGCAGATGCACACATGGTTCACTGAACTCAGTCACATTCACATTCATATTCATTCTATAATGATGTAAAAAAGTTATAAAAATGTTAATGATCTCTTGCATGCATATAGTATTGTCATTCAAAGATCCAAGCTGCTAAATTCAAGAAATTAGACCCCAAGTTTCTGTTGTCAGCTTACTCACTTTTGTCCTTCCTTTACACCCAATACTTAAACCAACCTGCATTTCTGATATGGGGAGACCAAAGTGAAACATGACCAAGAGCATCAGTTGCCAGGCACTGTTCTGTAGAGAGACTTCAGCTTAAGAAGATGGTGTTGTAACAGGGCTGTGAGCATCTTTATCCCCAGGACTTAGGGTAGAGGAACTTAAACAACTCCCACCACAGTATTTTGCAACCAACTCTTCCTAGTGACTTTGGGAAAGGTAAAAAAAGTACACAATTGGGATATACAGGAGAGATCAGAGCATGAGTAAATTCTATATGAATCTGATGAGAAGTGAGATAACTCTTAGCAGCCGGGAGACTCAGGAAGTGAAGGTGTGCCGGCTCCTCCCCTCATCCTGCTAATGAATCAGCCCTCCTGCTTTGAGGACGCCTTCCACCTCCTCTGGTTGAATGCCTCCTTTTCCATCCTAACCAGGCTCCACCCTAACCAAGCTTCTGAAATTAGGGCCCAGTTAATGTGAGTAATTAAGTTTTTACTCAGAATTGGCTTCGGATTCAGTGAAATGGGGAAAACGGATGAGCTGCTATAGGTAGGACACAGAGGTAACGAATTACCCAGATCAGACAGTAAAGCGAGATACAGACAGAGGCCTCCAAATCCTAGTTTGCATGATGATTACTTGATTAAGTATCTTTAGGCAGCTGCCCCTCTGTGGAACTCAAAACAATTGTCTTCAGGGCAAGGAGAGAGGAGCAGAGATAGCTTTCACTGTCACATGTGAGCATTTCTTCAATCTGCTGGCCTCTGGCGGGCCACCCCCGAGTGGGCCAGGATCCTCCTGGGGAGCCTTTCTCTCCTGGATGCCCCAATGTGTGTACTGTGTCTTAGACCCTCTGGGTTTTGTTACAGCAAAAGCTGGCTTGTTTGACAAATTAAACTGTGCTCCTGTGTTAACAAACGCTAACGATGTGTGACCCCTCCAAGCAGCTGCGGAGACTTCTCAGCAGCTTACTCAAGGTAATTGAACACACTTCCCAGGGCTGTGGCAGAGATTTTGAGTCAGGCAGCCCTTGGAGTCCATTGAATTCATTCCAAATAAACTTCTATTTGGTACCATTATGCCCACCTTGTCACACATTTGAACCAGGTTTTTATACATATAGACACGGATGACTATACATATACATATCAGGGTTTCCGCTAAGCCCTACATTGCTTGAGGTTGCCCTGACTGGAGCAGGAGAGATGAGGGGAACAGTCTTTCTCTTGTTCCAATGCCAGACTGCACTTTGAGAAACAATATGCTGTTTTTGGATCCTTCAACATTGAAGAAGAATTACCGATAAACTAGCTGATATATGAAATGTACAGATGATCTACTAATCCAGATACACTAGGGAGGTAAGAGGTATGTGATTTCAGAAGTGGGAGAGCGTCTTTTTAACCAGGAGATTAAGAAGGAAGGCTTCATGGAAGAAGCAGTGTTTGAATCAGGCCTTGAAGGGGTAAAATTTGATATGTGGCTGCGACTTGGGCGGAGAAGTAAGGGAGAGAGGAAGGCAAGAAGAGGGAACATGTCTGTAGAATCAGATACAAACAACCAAAATTCTTGGAGAACACAGGTGCATGACAGGGGCTACAGAACAGAAGATAGAGAAGAAAGCTTTGTGGCAGGGCCTGTGAAGCCTTCAGTATTAAAGCAAGGAGTACTCAGGTTTGTAGGTGGAGAATCATTGTATACTGCAGAGCCCAGACTGACCACTATTCAAAGTGGCACTTAAAAATTGATTTATTTTTAGAGAGAGGGAAGGGAAAAAGAGAAGAAGAGAAACAGCCACAGGTTGCTTCTTGCACTCCCCCAACTACAGACCTGGCCTACAACCCAGGCATGTGCCCTGACTAGGAATTGAACCAGTGACCTCAGTGACCTTTTCAGTTCATAGGCCAATGCTCAATCGGCTGAATCATAAAGGCCAGGGCCAATGAGGCACTTTAAAATGAGTGATCTTGCCTTGGCTGGTGGCACAGTGGATAAGGCGCAGGCCTGGGAACCCAAAGGTTGCTGGTTCGATTCCCAGACAGGGCACATAACCAGGTTGCAAGCCAGGTCTCCAGCCAGGTCCTTAGTGAAAGGCAACCATACACCAATGGCTCTCTCCCTTTCCCTCTCTCTAAAAAATAATAAATAAAATACTTTTTAAAAAATTAAAAAAAAAAATAAAACAAGTGATCTTGAAACTGGAAAAGTTGGTGTTTGTGCTGCCCGTCACTACCAGAACCAGTAAGTAGAGACAAAGATTGAATCTTTATGGGTACTTTTTTGAGATGGTTGGAGATCTGAGAAGAAGGTGGGTTATTTATAGTCAAAAACCATCTTAACATCTCATTTTAAGCCCACCTTTTTGTAAGGAGAAGAAAGAGTAGGTAAGTGGTTTGGAAAAAAGGTTAATTGGATAAGAATGGCAGTCTGGAGGCAAATTTCCTAGTACTTCTTCATCTGCTAGTATTTCTTTATCTGCCTCACCAGTGATCCCTCCTGGAATGCAATGACTCAGGTACAGTCTTCTGGCTTGCAGACCCCCTGGGGCACAAAGGTTGAATTGCTTGTCCACCTCCTGGTGTCACTGGTGGTCAGGCATTCCAGTTCTTAGAAAAGCAGCCTTCCACAGGCATTAGTCACTTAAGCCTATCAAGTATAGCAAAGGCTAAAATCTTTAACTCTTGAGTTCACCTATCAATCTGACAGCCATTACTGCATAGATTACAAGGAAAAAAACTTGGTGGGTGGTATGTGTACTCTGAAGGCCTGAATTAGGCAGTGGCAGTGGGCAGAGGGAGAGAGAAAGGCACCAGAGAAAGACTGAAGGTAGAAATTACTAAAACTTGCTAACAGACATGGTTCAAAGCATGGGAAACAAGAAGCAAGGGAGGCTATGATGATAAATAATGAGCAGAGCCCTAGCTGGTAGCACAGTGGATAAGGTGCTAGCCTGGGAACCCAAAGGTTGCTGGTTCGATTCCTTCCCAGCTACAGCACATAATGAGGTTGCAAACCAGGTCTCCAGCCAGGTCTGTGGCTGGAGGCAGGTGAAACACAACCATACATTGATGTTTCTCTCCCTCTCTGCCTCTCTCCCTTCCCCACTCTCTGGAAATAATAAATAAAATCTTAAAAAAAAAAAAGGGCAGAGACTGAGGATTGGTAGTTAAGACGATTCTGATTTTGGATATAACTAGTTTTGAGAACATGACAGAATTTCCGGATAAAGGTGTCTATCAGGCCTTTGGAAATTCCATGAGTACACTGTCCAATTTGCATTTTGAAGTTGCACAAAGACCTGTTAAAGTAAACCGTCAGCTCAGGATCTCAGTGTGCTATCGATGTGTTTAATGCAAAATAGTAGCCCTTTTTGGAACCAACCTCAGTTATAGCATCGTCCGTAAATGATCAAAGCCCATCTGTGCATTGAAAAGGGAATATGTATTTTTGTTTTGGCACCATCCTGCCCTAGAGAGACTCAATACTGCTTACTATAAGGAGTGTGTAGCCTCACTTTACTGTAACGAACCCAGCACTTTGCTCTGTCGACTGGGGTTTGAATCCTGGTTCTGCTGCATTTTATTTATTTATTTATTTTTTAAAAAAGATTTTATTTATTATTTTTCAGAGAGTGGGGAAGGGAGAGAGGCAGAGAGGGAAAGAGACATCAATGTATGGTTGCCTTTCACCTGCCTCCAGCTACAGAGCTGGCTGGAGACCTGGTTTGCAACTTGGTTATGTGCCCTGGCTGGGAATCAAACCAGCGACCTTTGGGTTCACAGGCCGGCACCTTATCCACTGTGCTACCAGCCAGGGCTGCATTTTATTTCTCTAAGGCCTTTCATCTGTAACATGAAATGTCTGGACTAGAGCCCCCTCAAAGGTTTTCTGCACCAGTGATCTGTTTATCATGAAAAGGAGGGAGATGGTGGTGGAGCCAACAGCATCCATTGGCTCCATGTCCACAGAACATGAAGCACAGGCATTCGGGTTCACCTTCTTCAAGCCTATCACTTTCAGTTGCTCACTTCTCTCACAAGTCCCCACCAGAAAGTCAGATCTGTATGAAATGCTCACAACTCTCTAAGTTGCCACTATGGTCAATTCACTGGAAAGTGCAGAGATGAAGTCTTGTCTCCTGGGAGCTTACATTCAGGCTGATGAGGATGATAAGGAAAGGTCAGACAGGACAAGGGCAGCAAGCAGTGGGAACAGAGCAAGGAAGGGGAGATGTTTCTGGAATTGACTTCAGGGTTGGGGGTAGGAGCAGGGAGGTGTGTGGGCACCCTGGATGAGGGCGCACCCTGAAGGAAGGCCTTCCGTAGGTCTTTTGGGAGAACATGGGAGAGGTGGTGGGACTGCAGTCCAGAGCCTGGCTGTAGGGTGTCTGGTTTTCCAGCTAAACACGTGCAGTAGCACAATTGCCTAGTTTTGAAAGGGGAAAGAAGGCCACGGAACTTCTGAGCTTTGTCTCCTCCGCAGGGTCAAGTAGCTGGTGGGAAACAGACCAGGAGGTCCTCTGAACACGTCAGGCATGAGCACTGGCAGAACTGGAAAGAGTTGTTACAGGAATGAAAATAAAGTCAGATGACCAAGGTTTTGATAGCCCAGAGAGTTGGACACACTGAGGAAACCAAAAGTCCCCGGCGACTCTTTCTGGCCTGGAAATCAAGAAACTAGTACAGATTGTTAGAAGTTGGGAGAAGGCGCTGGTTGACTCTTGGGTTTGCGAGTTGGGAGTATTGGGGCATCTCAGTGAGGTGATTCAGTGGGACGGTTGCTGGCATAAGGTAGCCTCCCCCAGACGATCAGGCCCGGAGGTGCAGGTCTGGTAATCGCTTCAGAGGTGATGCTATAATGCAGTCCAATGCAAGAGAAAAAGCCGGAGTCCTGGGTGCCCAAGGCAAGAGCGCGGGGAAGAGGGCCTGCTGAGGACAACAGGAGCCCCCAGCCTGCGAAAGGTGGGCGCTGGCGACCGTGCAAACGAGCCATGGCCTTTCAGGCTGACTTGGATGTGGACAGTAGGTGACCCTAGCTCTCCTCCAGCCTCCTTTTCGCAGATGAGGGACAAGACCAGGCAGTCGCACTGATTAGCCAAGAGCATAGGCTGGCGGATTCTAGGTCCCGAGTTAAGAACTTCCAGCCCCGGGACTCGCTTCACACCCCAAGCGGTCCCGCCCCCTCTCCCCCGGCCAGAAACTCTTCACACACGCACAAAAATTCAGCCCTCGGAGACCCATAATACTTGAAGTTTCAACCTGCGCGCGAAGTCGGGTCTGAGCAGGTATTTTTCCCCTTAAACCCGGGGGAGGCGAGAGCTGGGCGGGGCAGGGAGAGCTGGCAGGGCCGGTGCGTGTGCCCCGGGAGCGCGCGCTGCGTTGGCCCGCCCGTCCCCGCCTCGGTGCGCGCCTCCATCCCGGTGCGCGCCCCTGTACCGCACGCCCTCCGCACCGCGCCTCCCGCACGTCCCGACACACCCCGCAAGCTCCCGCCCGCTGTCTCCGTCCCGGTGCGCGTCCCCGTCCCGGGGCTCCTGCTTCCCTCACGGCCGGCGCCCTGCTGGAGCCCTCGCTGCGGCGCGCCCCGGGAGCTCGGGCGGAGCGGCGGAGCAGCGGCGGGACCGCGCGGGGCCCGGGCCGCGCGGGGCCGCGGGGGCGCGAGCGCGAGGCCGCCCGGCGGGGCCGCGCGGAGGAGGTGCCGGAGGAGGAGCGCTGCCCGCCGGTGCCGCCGCTCGGTGCGGGTCAGGGATCGCAGGAGCGGCCAAGCCGCGGCCTGGAACAAAGAGGCGGGCGCGGCGCGATGGCGGACCGCAGCCTGGAGGGTATGGCGCTGCCCCTGGAGGTGCGGGCGCGGCTGGCAGAGCTGGAGCTGGAGCTGTCGGAAGGTAACAGGCCCGGCTGGGCTGCGCCGCGCTGTCTCCCGGAGGCCGCTGCGGGCGGGCGGGCCGGCGGGTTGGCGGGCTGGCGCGTGGTCCCCGGGGCGCGGGCTCCCTGCGGTGCGTGTCGCGGCCCCCACCCGGGCCGCTGCGTGTCGCCGCCGGGCTGTGCTGCGGCGGGGCCTGGGGCGCGGGAAGGAGCGGCCGGCCTGGCGGGCCCGTGTCCTTGTGCGCGTCCGCGCTCTGCCCCCGCGGCCCAAGCTGGGGACGTCTCGGCTCCGCTCGGCCTGCGGTGTTCTGTTCCGGCCTCGTTATCATGCGAAACTTGTCGTTGGACTTGCGGTTTGACCACCGATGTGCCAGGCATTCTGCTTTTTCAACGGCCTGTCCTGCTTGGGAAGGTAGCGCTACTATTGTTCGCGTGTGTTGAGATGCGAAGGGTGGGAGAGTCTCCAGCCTCCCTCAGGCCAGGTTCCTTGCCTGGCGCTCATCCCTCGGATCTGGAATTGGTGACACATTGGCAGCCGTGATTTCATGGAGTGTTATGGACGGGTTCTTATTGCTCCTAATGGTGGGATCATGTGCTCAACTGTCATAAGTTTAGATCAGGTTTTGCTACGTCTTAAAAAAGCCACTAAAGTTCTAAAATGTTAGTATTTAATAGAGATTTAGTGTTCGTCTGGCTCACCCTTGAAAGGCCACTATCATGCTTTGGTGGGGTGGGGAGGGGCCGGCTGGTCTCGGGTTTATATTTGGAGCAGTGCAGGGTGGTGAACTTTGTGTGTGTGTGTGTGTGTGTGTGTGTGTGTGTGTGTAACGGTTTAGTGAGGGCCGGCAGCCAGAAAGTAAATTCATTCGTGCCAATTTCATCAGCAGGGAGGAGCCGATGTTGACTTTACGCTTTCCTTTTTAACACTTGCAGGGCGCCAAAGGGAATAAGCGAGGGGCTGCGGTGTCCATCAGCTATTTCTCTATTTCACATCTGGGGTTGTGCAGGCTATCTCAGTGTTCTGTAGTGTTAAACAGTCCCATAGCAGGAGAAAGAGGCTGCATCCCGGACTCCGTGCCCAGCAGACACTGTTCAAACTGGTTGAAGATGCTTTTTGCTCGTACCCCAGACAGCCCAGAGGCAGACCATACAGGGTCCATTGGGGAACACTGTTGAGGTTTATACTGGTGGATAAAGTGTGTGCCCTGGACAGTGCTGGAAGGGATAAAGTCTGTATTAGAAAATGTTTACTGGAGTGCTTTGATTTTGTCCATGTTTAGATGGGTTTTCTCCCTCACTTACTGGCCTCTCAGAGCTCCAGTTTCTCATCTGCACCACGGTTGCATGATTCACAGCACCTGCCACTCACGCACTATCTCCAAACAAGCACTTCTGCTACTGCATCATCTGAAGGTTACGTGTCAACACCTGACTGTTGTTAACATAGTGGGAGCCACCTGAGCTCCAGAGCCCTGCTCATCTCCCCGTGTCAGCCCTGGAATCAGCTCACATTTGCTTCTCTCAGTCTGGGACAGTGCTCCGAACGTGTGTCCTGGGCCCCTTCCGTGCCAGGAGAAGTCACTTATGGTTACATGAACAAGTACTTGGGGTGCACTCACCTGTTACATGACACTCACCTATCACCAGCTATCGCTGTCGGAGGGTGAGTAATATGTTCCTGCTGTCCAGAGGACAGCAAAACCACTTTAGACCGCTGTACACTCAGCCCCATTCTCTCTGTACAGGTTTTTAAAAAGGGCTTGATGAATTTCATATTGAGTGTCTGAGCGGAGAAAGGGATGTGTGTGTTTGCATGCAGGAAGCACATTATTGTTTTTCCGTTTATGTAGACCTTGTTCGACCTGGCCTGAACACTAAAGAATGAAAGAGTCAGAGGGCTGTGGTATGGCTGGTGGAGTCCTCAGCCCATCCAGGCTGCTCCCTTCCCCCACTGACTGGCTTTGTCCCTGTTGAGTTGATAGAGTTGCTTTTTAAGGTCATTTGGAACTTAGGTCTTATAACCTCATAGAATAGTTTCACCGGCTTAAAGCAGGTGAACCAACTTGTTTTCCAGTATTGCTTAAAAGAAACCATTAAAAGTAATGGAAGGATCAGAAACCTCTGTGTCTCTTTACATTTTGGAACTGAAAAAAGTACTCCAGCATTCCCACTTTCAAAGTGAAAAGTTTAAACAACTCTTGATGCAGAATTACTTAAGTGTATGGCTTTCACATTTTCTCTTTAATCTAGTTTCATGGGGAGAGGATTCTTTAAATTAGTCTTCATTTTTTTATGGGAATATCAGAAAATATTGTGGAAACATGTATGGAATTTTCAGCGTTCAGTTCCTACAGAGTAGGATGGAAAAAACAATTCCATTTTAAGCGCAGGTTGAAAAAAACAGAGCGGACTAGTGGCTCAAAGTTGTTATGGGGCCTGCCAGCCCTTAACGGTTGCCTATTATCTGGATTTGTAGACAGTGGTCCTGTTTTGGTTTGCACTGTTTGCTGGTGTTGTTGTGGATGCGAACGTTATTTTATTTGGCCATTGTCTGCAGAGTGCAGGTTTTTACTTTGCTGCTCTGCTGGTTGCCTCCTTGTTTCTTTCTGCTGTTTTACTACCCAGTGCTTCCCTCACTGGGGACAGCTAGCTCCTCTCCCACAGAATAGCCTTGTCAGCAACTAACAGGAGCCTTCTGGGGAGACGTGGGCACGAGCAGCTACAGTCATTATTGTGGAGCCAGGGATTGTGGTTCTGCTCACATCGTTGGGACTGGATGTGAGATGGGGAGGAAGCCATCCATTGAGCTGGCTGCAGCAGGATGTCAGGTGGAGTGGCAGACACTCCTTTCCCTGGATCATTTTTTTTCTTCCCTTCTCTTGACTTTTGGGATTCTGCATCTTTCTTCTTGGCTTTAAGAGGGTCCCTAAATTTCATGAATAAGTGAATAAGCATTTAGCTTAAGGAAAAACTTTAAATGGAAATACCAAAGTAGAGAGGAAACAGAAAACTCAGTAAAGACAGACTCGTGTCTCATTTTTAAACAAATGCATTGATTGATTGAGATTGAGCAGTAAGTATCCCAGTGAGCTGATGCTTGTTTCTGGGGCCGTGTTCACCCCGCCCCCCCCTTTCAGGAATGGTTGGATTCTTATTTTGGTAGAACTAGGGAAATTGCCTTTTGATATAACCTGTGAAACTCATTTGGTGTTTACAGAAGAGATGTCTTAAAAAATATATATCATGTCAAATCCTTTGTGGCCTTTTAGCTGTTGGTTTGCCTACTTCCTAACTTCTACTAATGGGGGTTACTCTATTCATGCTTTGCTTTGCTAATTAAAATACCAGATTGCTTTAATAGTTTTATTCCATTATAGAGTCCAACTTAATATTTTCTTTTTTCTTTTCTTTTTTTTTTTAAAGATTTTATTTATTATTTCTAGGGAGGGGGGAAGGGAAAGAGGCAGAGAGGGAGAGAAACATCAATGTATGGTTGCTTTTCACCAGCCTCCAGACACAGACCTGGCTGGAAACCTGGAAACCTGGCTTGCAACCTAATTATGTGCCCTGACTGGGGAATCGAACCAGCGACCTTTGGGTTTGCAGGCCGGCACCTTATCCACTGTGCTACCAGCCAGGGCTTTTAATATTTTCTTAGTAAGAGTGAAGCTGCTTGATGAAGAAAGTGAATGCTGACTTAAATGTCAGCTTTTGTGTTGGTCAAGGAACCAGTAATTTTTTTTTTAATTGCAGATGGGCAATCAAAAGCAGCTTCCACACTCCTGTCACCAAATTGTAGAATCTTAATGAGATGGCGTTGGAAGGTTTGTGGACTTAGGGATGGCATTTTCAGGGTTGTTGGTCCCAGATAATACTTACACTTAGCTCTAAACTGAGTTTTGTCCCCCACACTTTTCCCCGGTGCTTTTCTTGGAGGTCCCTGTTGCTACAGAGCTAATAGCTGAAGCTTCAAGTTTAGGACCATCTCACAATATCCATAAGCAAAGGCCCAGTTGTCTCTGATGCTGAGAATGTGTACATTCTCCTCATGGAAAGGAAGCTATTGACTCCGAGGAAAAAAAAAAAGTTGTTTCCAGAGTCTCATTGATAATTCGTTGTAAGTGGGTGAGGAGGAGGGGAAGGGGCCAACAGATCAGGAAAGGGAGGCTGTTGGTGCTGCACGGAGCCATTCCAGCTGGAATCAGATCTGGGGATGGTTAGCAAAATTTGTGTATTTTGTTACATCCACAATGCCATAGGTATCATGGTGAATGAAAGGGAATGCTCATGCTAAGTGTAAAATATTGTTACATTCGTTAAAACATATTTACAAAATGGCAGCATTGATATGTAAGAGATTTGAAAGGGGTGGACTTGAATTCTAGGAGTTCTCAGAGTTATGAAAATCATTATGTTTGAATGTTCTTTTCTTCATGAATAGAGATGTCAGATTTATAGGCAGGAAGCTATGAAAGTAAACACACACATGCACACATTATAGACATAGATATCTAACAGTGTTCCAAATACATATATTTGCCATGCTACAATCATGCTTAGATCTGAACTTGATAGGGTTAAAGTCTTAACAACAACTGTATTTTGTTTTAGACTAGGCCCACGGGTTTTATATTCTTGTTATGGTTTGAGGCTACAAGCTGTTGGATGTTATGAGTCACTTCTTGTCTTCTTCCTCCCAGCCTTCTTCAAATGGATGTCTCTTTTTTTAGAGCTGATTTTTTAAAAAGCAGTGATTTAGGAGGATGAGTTGTAGCATTCTTCTGAATTGCAAAGAGAATGTACTGGATCATCTTAGTTTTGATGTCATGTATGTGGACTGACTCACCAGTTCAAATCCGAGTCATATTATTAAGATCATTTCTAGTTCTCATAATTACTCAGGCGCCTTAACAAAAGTAAGAAAGAAAAGCAAATTCTTGGTGCAGTGACTTGATTTAGTTCTGCACATCACTATTTGTTCTGGGAATCGAACCTGTCATTGGCTGTCACGTGGATGGCACCTCATGTGACGGGACTGGTGTTCCGGCCACTTTTCCTTGGGTTGTGCTCCCCCCATCCCTCCAGTCTCTCCCTCTGTAAACCTCAACTTTCCAGGTTGCTTTCTATCTTTTTGGGATCCCATACAGAGGTTACCTACTGATGTTGCCAGTGCTCTTGTTCTTTCTAAGAGGGTCAAAACTTGTCATGCCTCAAAAGAAGTAATTTCATCATTTTGTTTCTGATGATAATAATAATGGCTCTCAGAGAGGAGAGGTGAACTGGGGGTCCCAACTGGGGTGGGGTGGGGTTCAGGAGTCAGTGCGATAAGGAACAGGGTTTCTGACTTCTGAGCATATGGGTACTGGCCTTCTGTCTTCAGGACCTGACTGGGGTATCATTTGTCATAACCTCTGAAACAAATGGAATGGGAGAATGCTGAGATACTGAGTTGTAAAAGTCAAATTACAACAAGCAGTCTCTGTGTGTGTGTGTGTGTGTGTGTGTGTGTGTGAGGCGGGGTGATAGGGGGAATTCTGTTTGTTTGAATATTCTCTTGATACCTTGCGTAGTAAAATGGACCCTCCTCTGTGTAAATTACAAATTGAGAGTGCTTTTTACTAATGCTTTGTATGGTCGGTATAAAAAGGGGAAAAGACTATCTAGGTTGCTGAGTAATGGAAGGACTGATTGATAGCAGGTAGAGCAGATCTTCTCTTCTAGGCTGCTGGTTTTAAATTAAAAAATTTTTTTCTTTGTAGGATGGAATTGTTTCTGTATCTTAATGAAAAATTTAAAGACCATGGGCAGATCCAGTTAGTTGTCAGCACCAGAGCAAGTGACTCCGTGTGCACCTGTCCACAATCATGCATTATTATTATTAATTATTACTTTACTGAATTATCTGGCTAATCAGTCACATATTTTCTGTTTCTTAGATAAATGATTACATTAAAAATTATACAATAAAAAAATTACATGTGAACATCTCACCTCTTTCACACAGAGGCAGTTTCAAGCCTCCCTCCATGGGGGAGGGAGGGAGACAGGCTTCTACAGTCTGACTTCTCTTCTGGACACTTAGACCTGCTCACAGAGAAATGTTATTCTAAAGTCACAGGAGTGACTCCACTTGTGTTCTGACCAAACATCTTACAAGTGTAGCTTCCCATATTTCAAGAGTTCATGAAACAGGTAAAGCTTTAGGGAGGGAAGAGGCCCTTAATGAACTATCTTACATATCCCAGCTGCATTTGTGACTTTGTTCCTGTGACTCCCTTGCATGGACAGGGAACCTTGTTACTTGACTTGATTGTTTTCAGAAAACATGAGCATCTACTTTGAATCCCTGTTTTATTCCCTGTTCCCCTTTCTCACCAAGCTGAGATTCACTTCCCCCTAAAGATAAAGATGGCATGGATCTCCCCTGACCATCTTCTAAGGAAGTATCAAGGGATGCTTGCTGGCCAAATAGATTTGGTAGGTCAGTTTACCAAAAGTAAAAACAGAAATGGAAACTGTGTTATTAATTAACCTTACTGGAAGTTTCTGGGTCTTTATGAGTAAAGAAATACTAATAGAGCAGGGCCAATTATGGCAGTGTTACAATTATGCTGACAAAATGCAGCTTATAAGTCATCATATAAAAATGTCAAGCATATCTAAGAGCAGTTGCAAAGCCTGATATGATCAAAGGAAAGGAACAGATGAAATCTTTTAGTTAGCCACACACTTCAGGAAGGACAGCTTCACTTAGAAGCCATCAGTTTGAGGGGGCTGGATTATACTACACTGGAAATTTAGGTGAAGAAATAAGTTTTTAATTGGTGGGTGACCTTCTGCGCTTGTTGATTATCTCTGGGTTTTTCTGATTCTATTTGCAGGGATTTGTGGGAGGATATTGGGATTTCTCTGGGCTGAAGGTCTGGTCCACTGAGAAGTCCTCTTCCTACTTTTTCTTTGTCAGAGAATGTGCCCAGGGCTCTATTGGTCCCACCAGCCACTCACAGCATTGCCTTGGTGAGATAGTTTGTTCCTGAAGTCTCAGTTTCCTCAGCTGCCAGGCTGGCTAGTAACCCTCCCTGTGAGGTTGTCACAAGGACCAGAGAGGCTGCGAATGTCCCAGTAAAGACCTACTTCCTCTCTTTTCCTCCCAGGTGCTGGGATGAGCTCCTTGTTCTTCCCACTCTGGCTGCTCCCCTGATCTGGGGTTACAGTGGCTGTAAAAGTGGCCTTAGGAGAAAGGAAGTGGGGGGAGGAGGCCTTCCAAGGCGCAGGCAGGGTGTGGGAAGTACTTTTACTTCTGCTGAAAGGGTGCACTTCTTAACCATTACCAGGCCACTCACCCTGTACTGGGATAATTTCAGAGCTGTGATGCCTTAAAAAAAAAAAAAAAAAAAAAAAAAAAAGATAAAACTTGCTTCTTCCTGTGGCCCCTTTGAGTCAATACGCCTGTAAGCCCCCTTCTGCCCACCCCCCCCCTTTTTTTTTAATCTCCTTTACTTTTCAAAAGAAAAGTGGGAGAAGGATGTCTTTGCTTAGGTTCTAGTCCAGCTGTGTCTGGGAAGGACATCCTATTAGGTTCTCCCCTAGACCACATTTGGACCTCCTGTGAGATCCGTCCCCAACGCTGGCTGGAGGAGGTGCCGGAGCATCTCTGCTGCAGCCCTCTGCTCTCTAACTGATGATGAAGCACAGAACTCCACCGGCTGTGGCTCTGAGACAGCTGTCTCCTGTGCAGGTGTGGGGAGAGGCTAAGCTGACACCTCTTCTCATCGTGTCCGGTGATGGATGTCGTGGATGTTGGCTGAAGGCCACACAGGTGAGATGGCTGGAGCCTGCCGCCGTTCCGAGAGCCAGACCACTCCTGGCCTGCAGCCTCCTGCAGCCTCTTACAGCTGGTGAGGGACGGGCAGGGTAGCTCTGACCCTGCCCATGTGGTCTGAGGCTCTGTTTCCCTTCCTGCCAAACACTTGGGATGTCCTGGGGCTTCATCCTTATGACCCCCCTGGCAGTCTCCTGGGTTGAGCTCCTTTGGGTTTGTGCCTGTGAGTGGGAGTGACTCTCATATGCTTTTAAAATAAAAACCAGAGATAGAGTTTTAAGACTCACCCCCATGTGAACTTAATGGTATTGCACAAGTTATGGCTCCAATCATGTATAATAACTATTTCAGAGTAACGTGAAGCAATAAGTTAGAACTGGACTTCATGCTGTATTCTTAAGTGAGCATTAGCAGGCTTCAAAAACATCTTTTGTTCTTATTTATTGGGGCAAATATAATGGATGCTTAAAAGCTGCTGAGATTTAGGACTCTAAATTAATCTTTAAGAAGCTATTTAAGCAAGGGTGTAATTCCCTTAAACTTAAGTCATTAATGTACACCTATTTAAGGCCAAGGTAATAGGATATTGGTGTGCAGGGATTGAAACTTTATGAGTATTACTAACGCGTGTTGTCATGTGGTGTCCTCCCCCCACCCCCCACTCCGCCCGCAATTACCGCAGCAGTGCTGTTTCAATTCTGTAAAAGTAAGACTTGCTGTGGTGGGTGGGTTTTATTTCTTCATTTTGCTTAGTTCCAGGGAATGTAATCTTACTGAGTTGGCTGGGCGACCTCTGCAGCTTTGAGGTTGACAGGGGCCAAATGAGACATAGCACCTGGGTTATTTCGATGCTGGTACCAGAGTCCAAGAAAGAACTTGGAGCGTTCTTTCTCACCTAGTTACTTGTACACAAATTAATGTGAAAAGGAAGTAGAATTCATTTTTCTTTTCCCCCTCCCCCTGAGATGATGATGAATTATTATTTAGATCTCCTAAAATAAGAGAATTATCATACCTGTGGGTAGTTCAGGCTTCCCTGATATTGGGAAGGTCTGGCCCTGGACACTGGGCAGGAAGTAGTCTCAAGTTTGCTTATTGCCTTTATGACTTACTGAGTTTAGTGTTTGACACAAATAGGATGGTAGATGAAATCTACTCTTGATAGAAAGTGTGTTAGTAAAACAGGCTTTCAGAAAGTGTCTCCTGTGACTGTAGAAGATAAAGAAGAGCAAGGACTTGGGGAAGGAATGTGGGCAGAGAATGGCAGCAGTGGGGACTGGCTGAGAACACACACCAGAGATAGGAAGCTCATAGGGCTGACTGCAGCCATGGGACTGTAGGACAGTTTGATAATTGTGATTTATTCTTGAAAGATCACGTGGGACAGGGAGTGATATTTGGAACACTAGCATTCCATGAAACCAAGATATAAAATGAACCTTTTAATTGCACCATGCATTTCAGCTGCTTTCATGTTGATCGTAGAGACAAGGAAACTGCATTTTAGATGGTTGGAAAGCCATCCTGAGCTCGAATCTTGGTTTCCTGACACATTGTCAGGGTCCAGAGTGAGCTGGCCGACCTTACAGCTTTGTAAGGCTTGTTTTCTTTTGATCAGCGATTGGGGATCCAGGCCTCTCTCCTGAGACCAGCACAAGGAGCTCCATGGCAGCTATGGGTGCTTTTGGGAGGAGAAGCAGTGGACACCTCCCCAGCTTGAGTAGCAAGTCAGTGAGGAAAACGCTGCCATTTTTTCCCTACTTGGTTGTAATGGGGTGGAGGCTCATGCTGTGCATTTTCTTAGCTGGCTGCCTCTGAAACTCTGCATTTAAAATCTAATCTGTCTTCTAGGGGTGGGTACATGAGTGTTCGCTGTACAACTCTTCACATTTCTGTACGCTGGAAAACTTCCATGTTAATCATAGAAGAGAAATATAAGAAATGCAACCCTTTGGGTTAACTATTCTGGATAGCATCCTTCAGAATCAGGAGGCTGGATATGGTATGATTTTATTGGAAATCTTAATCATTTTGGTCAAGAGACAGTGTTGTTAATTCTGGGAAAAATAGTCTAAAGGAGGTTCTAGGAATAACCTTTTTAGCGCCTCTTCCGGTAAAGAAGGACCTCTCTCAAAGCTTCCCCACTATACTAACCAGGGGATGGTAAGCGCATTGAAGCAATCATCCATCACTCATGGGGTGACCAATTTTTAGTTTGACGTGGAGTGCTTTTATTTAAAGCAAAGTGCCTGTTCTGATCTTTTCTGGGTAGGCTCACATCTTAGACACATGAACCATGCGCATCTGTGGTCCTCAGAGAGCTGGTGTTCTGTCTGTAGAGATGCATGGTGCATAATGTGGACTTTTGAATCACAGGTTGCAAGTGGACATCTTTTGGGTGTAAACAAAGTCTGCTCTCTCTATCGTGGTGGAGGATGCTTGCTCACAGTCATAGCTACCACTCACTGATTATTTCCTGTGTGTTGTGTTACACTGTATTGTATTATCTTTTAGTACTTGCAGTCCGAGTGAAATTACATCCGCTTCACAAAAAAAGAAAGTGTTCAGAGAGCTTTCCTAGGCCACAGGGCTAGCATAGGTCCCAGTCATCAGCTTTGCCTTTGGAGTTCTTTCTGATGCTGCTGCTGCCTGCTTTTCACGTGATAGCTCTCCCAGTGCGAGGCCTACTCTTGCACAGTAAGGTAGGCAGATCCAAAGTAGGAAATAGATTTTTTAAAAGTCAGCAAGTTTTGCTCTGGGTGATGTGGCGCAGTGGATCGAGCACTGGCCTGCGAACTGAAGGGTCGCTGGTTGGATTCCCAGTCAGGGCCCATGCCTGGGTTGCTGGCCAGGTCCCCAGCCAGGTCCCCAGCTGCGGAGAGTGCAAGAGGCAACAGAGCCATGTACCTCTCACTCCTCAATGTTTCTGTCCCTCTTCATCCCTCCCTTCTACTTTCTCTAAAAATGAAGCAACAAATAAAGTCTTAAAAAATAAAGATGTTAAGTTTCATGGTGTATGTGATTTTTCTTTTTTACATATCTACTTTCCTATACCCTAAGTGATATATTTTTTTCTACCTGATATAGCAATGAACTTAATTACCAGAAGTTACCGGAACAGGCATACATTGTTTTGTTGCACTTCAAAGATACTGCATTTTTTACAAATTGAAGGCAAGACCCTCCACCAGCAAAAAGACAACAACTTGACTTCAACGCTTGATTGTGGTGGTCTGAAACTGGACGGACGGCGGCTCCAAGGTCTGCCTTTCAAAATTCTGAGGACATTTTGGACACCTGTAGTCTCAAAAAAGATCCTTTATTTTCATAACCAAAATCTGTTTCATAAAGTTGGTATTATAACAATAAAGTTGTGATTGTGACTCTCTTTTTGTAGTCCTTTTTTAAATTTTTAGATTCTTGAGAGGAAGCAATTTAGTGATTACTCATAATTGTGAACATGATCCAGTGGTTAGAGAATCTCATTGAGACAAATTTGATAGCTTTTTCCCTGTAAGTAAATTAAAAAAAAAAATCCAGGTAAATGTGGGCAGAAGTGACCTTTTCAAAACGGGTAAGATTTTTGTGTGATGTGGCCATCCAGGGGTATTGTCTTTAGAATATTCTAGCACACTCACCTGTTTTCTCACAAGTCTGTGTACCCTCTGTCTCCTGATTATTCATTTTGCATCAGACTTTTTAATCCATTATCCAAGGTGATAATTATATGTGTGTGCGTTCATGTGTGACGTCTTTGATGTCTTTTCCTACAACACGAGGCTTTTGGATGTTGTTTTTGGACAGTACATCTTCCCATGTGCTCAGTGAGAAAGCATGTAGCTTCTCACTATCAAAGACAGATGTTCCAGCCTCAGGAACCTTGAGGACTTTTGCTGTTATATGAAGTAAATAGATCCCAGAACAAAGGTAGTTTTATGTACTCTGCATTTGCCATGAACTTTATTGAGAAAGTGAAGCAAGTGCTTCTTCCCCCAATATTGAAATAGCAGTTTACGTAGAAAACATGGAGTATTCTGTCATCAGATCGATTTGCATATTTATGATTGCACCTGTTCAGGAAGCTGTGAAAGCCACCCAGTCTTGGCCTAGCTAGGGCCATGCTTATCAGAATTAATGGAAACAATATCATTTGCCACTTCAGTGTTTTAAATCTAAAGGCACTCCTCGTCTGCATAATATCCCTATCTTTAGGAAAGATACAATTGAACTTTCAGTGGATTGTATTAATTTGGTTATCCGTGGCTGGATCACTACACTGCGTTGTGAATTAAATTTATTTTCTGACTTATCCTCCTAGTTTTAGAGTATCCCTGAAGATCAACTATAGGCTTAGAAGAAAGCATTAACATTGTTACTCATAAATTAGACTAATTCTTGGTTTTTATGAGATGATAGCCATAATCATGTATTTAGTTTCCATTTCTCACTTTGTTCTAAATTCTAAGTTCCTTCTTTGTCACTGTTTCTCCCATGCTCTGTTCTTCTTTCTCCATCCTTCCTTCCACTTTCTTCTTTCTGACCCAAATAGACCCTCAGTACATGTGTGTGGGGTTCCTGACTGCTGTGAATCTTTTATGACTGTGGAAAGGACTTTTTCTTTTGATCACGATAGCTTACGCAAATTTCAGTTGCCCAAATATCACCTGTTTTGTGTGTGGTCTGTGGACAGTTTTAACCCTTTTTCTGTGGGGTTTGGGTTGACTTTTCTTTGCCCTACTCATGACTCCACCAGCCCATGTGTACTTACGCTCCACAAACCTGTTTCATCATGCAAAGTGGTTAAACAGAGCTCTGTAAATAAGTCACATGTTGCCACATAAGCATCCTCCCCTGGCATTTGAGTGTGGGTTGTGAATGACACTGAGGATCCTGGCCTTTGGGAGCCCCTCACATTGAAGTGGATATAAAATGTAGAATCGATTACGGTATTATTATACCTCATGGAGCAGATAACAAAGACACTTTAATCTGAACAGCAGCTGAAATGAGAACACATTAACTTGGGATGCAGATGACCTTTTGACAGAAGCAGCTGGCTTTTATCATACCCTGAAAGCTGTGCTTTCACTGTTTTCTGTTTTATACTTAGAATTTCTACAGTACCTAAAGGAGATACTTGCTAATTTTAAGGGAGTAAACTGCTTTAGCAATAAAAATGCTCTCTGGAGACTTAAGTTGAATAGGTTTGCCATGTTGTTTGTTGTTTACTATTTAATACGAAATTGGGTTGACTGGTAAGTAGCTGAATGTGCCCCCCTTGCCCGTTAGTGTGCATGCTGGTGGGAGTTTGTGGGTGCACCCTTATCTCCGTATGGATTCAGAACAATCCCATGTGATTCCGAAGTTAGGTGGAGGTTGCTTTTGCCTTTTGAGAGCTTTTGTGCTGTCTTTTCTTTCCTTAAGCACATATTTCATTAGTAATTTTTTGAGTCAGGTTCTGTATCCCACACTGTGGGAATGGTGACAGTCATTTTTATCATCCATAAGGAAATGGGACAGAAGCCTGTAGGGGGGTGGGGTTCGGTGCAGTTGGAAAGACGGATCATTGGGAAGGACCCACCACAACTCCCTGTGGAACCTATGCCAGATGAGCAAGCTCAGCAAGGAGAGCTCTGGGTTTAGAGGACAGCGCGGCTGGGTGCTGGAGCGGCTCAGTGCGCTTGCCAGGTGGCCAGGGCCCTGGGCCTTTGGGGGCTGGGAGGCGGGCCCTGGGCCTTTGGGGGCTGGGGCCTTCGCAGCGTGCAGAGCCCAGCTATGCTCAGTGTGGCCTGACAGTGCGCTCTGTGGCTCCAGTGTTCTGATGAGACATTCTGACCCTAGTGTCCCTGGTTGTCTGGCTTTGGGCTGAGATATAGGACCTGGGCCATTGAGCGTCATGGGACCATGGCATCTGGGCCTTTTGTAGTTTTCAGAGGCACATGTGAGAGATGGGGGCTTTTCTTTGTTTTCATCTCTGTCTGTCCTAGCCAGTGGAACGACTGTATAAGAGTAGATTTGTAACTTTGACCCTGTGATTTTGAGCAGAAAGCGAAGCCCTGAATATGAGGCTGTAGCCTTGGAGATGGCCTTATTCAGTCTTTCCACTTTCTGAGCAAGTTTATGGCAGCAGCAGGTGCAGGGACTTGCTGGAGGTCACCTGTCAGCGGCACGCCTGGCAGCAGCCTCCTCTCTCCGTCCGTTTGTCCTCTCCCCAGTGGACTTTGCTTCCCTGAGGTGCTCCAAGGTGGGGGTGGGGTGGAGGTGATCATTCACACAGATCATTTGTTTCTCAGGTGTTTAGTGTGTGTACTATATGTGTGTTGTATGCTGTATGGGTACAAGTTGTGTGGTGTGTGTGTGCACAGAGTGGGGTCCACCCTGCTGTCCTGTCCTGCAAGGTTCAGGTCATGAAGTGGCGGTGAGGGGGTGTTGGGCTGTGTTGAAGGTGACATGAACCCTGGGAGGCTCCTGCCCTGACCTCTGTCCCCCCCACATCGTGGGTCGGTCTCCTCCCCTCCAGACACCTGTGGAGCTTGCATTTACCTTCCCTCCCAGTTTTCTTTCTAAGGACAGTGGAACCTTTGAACCTTCCCTGCAGGGTGTACATTGGTTACTGGTCACTGATGACTTCACCCCTTGCTGACCAGTGATGGGTCAAATGAGTGTAGGAAGGTGGTTGGCTGACCCTCAGGGACCCTGGGTCACCTGGTCATCGGCCATCCATCGGTCATCCATAAGCCTTTCTCTGAGGAAGGGATTAGGGAGGGTCTCACCTCCTCCTCCCCAGGAAGCCGGTACTCCTCCCCAGCTCCCCTTCTGCGCTTACTCATCAGCCATGGTAACCTTGGGGACCACAGGATATGCTGTGACCATGGGGAAGGCGGAAACCTTTAGTTATCTGGACTATGAAAGAAAGACCTATTTTTCAAGATCAGAGAACATCTCCTTTGTCTGCCTTCTAGCTAGGATGAGCACACAGCGTGTTTTAAGTTTCCCTCTTTCTAGGAAAGAATGAGTCTTTTTTCGTGGCATTACTGTTGATTTGCTGTCTTGTTAGCAGAGTGAGTGTCTGTGGGCAGCCTCTGCCTTGCCTCTGGGGCCTCCTTTCAGGTACGGTGGCCATGGGGTCCCCTGTGAGAGTGAGGATCCAGCCATGGGCAGGGTTAATGCTGGCCTGACAGGTGAGGCATTCAGCTTAGTGATATTTGATAGACAAATATTTTTAAGCCTAATGAAAAAGAGCAGTAAGAGACTTCGATCTTTCCTCAGAGGACCATTGAACCATGAAAATGGTCACAGCCCTGGACTGCCCTCCCATTTCCACCCATCTTCCTTCTTCAAGCTTCCCCTGGGCCCCTGCCTGGCTCCCCAATGGCCTCTGTCTGTTGCGGTCTTGCCCACCCTATAGATTCACCTTCCTGAGAACTCCGCTGCTCTTTGCTGGGCCCCGTCTTCCTAATAGTGAGTATTACTAGCCAGGATTAGTACAGTTGGATCCAAGGTCAAATGTAAGTTACTTGCCTCACACCACAGAGAACTCCTTTTGTCACAACGTACATATCCAATAACAGGACAGCATTTTTTTGTGAGAAACTTGCTTGTTGTAGAGCACTGCACATTATAATCTAACTTTTGTAAGCAGAAAGTTTCACTGTGCATAGAAGACCACCTAGCAGCTGTCACTGGAGTCATGTGGGAGAGATGAGGGCTGAGGGCATCCTTCCTTCCCCTGGACATGTTTCCATATGTGTTTTTAAACAAAGAGCTTTTGCATTCCAGTAGAATGAAAATGATGACTGACAGCGTACAATCCTCCAAAATAATGATGAAAATGTTGGTGATATAAAGCAAGACAATAGTTGGTCATTACAAACAAATTATTTTTATTCAAACTAAAATGTTTTCTTGTTCTTGTCCTATGACCAAGACTGAGCTCCTTCCCACTTGATTGTTTCTTCTAGATTCTTCTTTAGGGGCCAAGCTGTCTGTCTGCTTCCAGTGTGGGGTGTGCAGGACACAGGACACTGTGTCTGTTGAGTGTGTGGTAGTTTCTGGGGGTTTTCCTCTCTCCTGTTGGCTTGGGGAGCTTGATGGCTCTGACTATGCACCTTAACAAAAGCACCTTCACCAGGGCTCCGGCCTCCAGCCCCCTGTCCTAACCCAGCCAGTGGGGCACAGGAGGCTTAGCACACATCCCCTTAGCACAGAAAGACAGTTCAGTTGTCACTGTCATTGCTCTTGAACCTTAGGACAGGTGTGGGCAGATACTCAGGCCACCACACTGACCCTAGCTCTGTTTTACCACCTGTTTCTTCTTTCTTGACATGTAGAAACTTGGCCATTGATTGCAGTCCCCTGGAAAACCGACTCCCTGTCCCCATGGCTGCCTTCAGAACCACAGTCAGGGGTAGGGTCGTGTCCCCAGGCAATTCCAGTGCGGCTGGCCAGCCTTTGGGAACTATTGGCTTCTCCCAGTTGTTTGAATTTAATCCTGTATTTCTCTGTAGAGTGGTTCGGGGTGGAAAGAAGTAGGAGTAGGAGGCAGGAAATTCTGGTGTAGTTCTGAATCACTGGCTCTGTGAGCTGGGTATTGTAGGCATTTGGGTGTAGATAATACTGTTCTATGCTTTCTTTTCAGCTTTCCCAGTAGGTACGAAAGTTATGGTTGTTCCTAGAAGGTCGGTTTGAAGAAAACTGAAATTTGGAATTGCATTTTGTGAACTTTTATTATTTCAAAAGAAGGAATGCTGGAGCTGATGAGCTCCATCGCAGCCAGGCCAGAGGGCACAGCAGGTCCGCCTTCTCTGGTGGCTGAGTCCTTGAACGCTCAGGTACCAGACAACTGCTGAGTGAAGACTGGATCCTCTGTAGAGGGAGGAAAAGGGCTCTGTGAGCAACTTCCATCTGGTTAGTTACTGTGCCAACAGGTTCCTTTCAGGGTTGTGTGAGTCCCATGGCGTGTTCCTAGCATTAGGTTCTTATAAGAGGGAACCTCAGTTCTGTTTCTGTTTTTTCATTTTTAATAACCACTGCCTTTTATATTTTATTTATTTTTAGAGAGGGTGAGGGAAGGAGAAATAGAGACAAATAATAATGTGTGGTTGCTTCTTGCATGCCCCCAACTGGGGACCTGGCCTGCAACCCAGGCATGTGCTCTGATTGGGAATCAAACCAATGACCCTTCGGTTTGGGTTCACAGGCTAGTGCTCAATCCACTGAGCCACACCAGTCAGAGCTCTGTTTTTGTTATAATTGCCTCCAGTTTGCCTGGCTGCCCTGATGGATGGTTTTTGTGAAAGCTACTACAGAGGGAAGCCACATCAGGTCCCTGCTTAGGGCTGTGGTGCCCATGGGGCGGCATTTCATTTGGGGGTAAAAACGCAGACTCACCAGGTCTCCTGTTAGTGAGAACTGAGAATCTCTCCAACAGTGGCATATATGTATTTTTTCTTTTGAAAAGCTAACTCGTACATGAGTTTATATGAAGCTTCTGGAATTGTTCAAAATATTTTCCTAACTAGATGATATTATTGGACTTGTACAATTACAAATCTTGTTTAAGATTGCAGTATTTATTTACTCCCTCCTTTTTTTTTTAGTTAAAAAGTACAATTTAGGTAAAGAATGAAGTTAAAAATGAAATCGAAGTTACAGATAGACAACATTTAAACAGTTAAAATATATATGTATACTTTATACATCATCCAGAGGGAAAAAGGAGATTAAAAAAAAATTGAGAGGACCCATTGGTGCATGAATGTTACGATTATTTTCACTTGTGTCCAGAAAATAACATCTTTGAACCTTTATGTTTTTTCCCCCAAGCTTGGCATCCAACTTGGTGGTCACCAGGGGGAAGGGCAGTGTTGGTCAAAGGGCACAGACTTGTAGCTGTAAGATGGGAGATGCTGGGCATGATGTACAGCATAGGGACTGCATTTAATTAATCAGTATTACATATACTTAAAGTTGCTGAGAGTAAGTGTTAGGCATTCTCACCACAAAGCTAATTAACATGATCATCATCTCGTGAATTTACCTTAATCTTGGTGATCATTTCGCAGTGTAGATGTATAAAGAATTCATCATGCTATACAAAGCAACTTTGTCGTTTTAGGTCAAGTTTCTCAGTCTCAGGCTTCAGGACCCTTTGTGGGGGGCCATCCTATGCATCATAAGACCATTAGTGTCATCATGCTTCTACCCGTTAGGTGTCTTCTATGACCCAGTGAGACATACAAGTTGGTGTTACCTGATTATTAGCTGTTCCCGTTTTTTTGCAAATGTATTGTATGATTGAAACATGGTTCAATGTTGATGTTTGGGCGAATAGGCTTTTTCCCAGCATCTGCATTCAACCTATCCAGGCAGCAATTGGGGAACATCTAGGTTTTACAGAAATGAACCCCTTGCGACACATGCGCCCTGAAGTGTGTGTGTAGTTGTGTGGCATAGTGGCTAAAATGATGACCTGCAGCCTGTGTGCCAAGGGCCCTCTCATCTGCTGCCGGATGCAGGACTATGTTTCATGAAGAGAATTCCAGGGAGGGAGACTTTATAAAGACTCTTGTGATCCCCTACACCTCAAAAAAAAAAAAAAACCACCCCAAAACAAACCCTTTTAATTAAGAAGGTGTTTTCCACATGCTTTTGTTCTCCATCTATGGAGTGGAGGGTGGTGGACGCTATCCCTTGTAATGGCCTCGAAAGCTTGGTCCTTACATTCCCTCTTGGCCTTTGTGCCCCCAAACCAGTTTTGTTCATGTGTCACTTTAGGTGCTTTCCTAAATATGACACTTTAGGTGTCATACCCAAAATTTCCAGTTTACTTACCCTGGTACTCAAGGTGGATGTAGATTTACAACAAAAACTTAACTTGTGCCAGCTGTGCAGGGAGGGGCCTCCCCAAGTTCCCTCCATCTCCCCTTCTTGCCTCATGGGGAGCAGGACTACATAGTCTTCTTCACCACCTTCCCAAGGGGTCCAGGAGACTTAACAGTGTTTCCTAGACAGGCGGACTCTGTCTGAGGCGATCAGAATCGTTGTGGTCAGTTAATTGGTGAGGCCCAGGCTAGGGATCATGAAGATGGTGCATGGATCCCTCACCGCAGAGCATAGGCATGGATGCTCCCCATCTCCTGGCAGGGGCCCAGGCCTCTTCTCAGAGTGCATCTCTGATTTGGGTCTGTGGCTACTTTCTTGCCTAAACTACAGCTGTGACACAATAGTCGGTATCCATCACTGTTGGTTTTGATTTATCAAAAAGAGAATACACAAATGTTTGAGAGATGACCTGAGTTTAGAGTCTTAGCTTTAAAACATTTATTATTATCTCCCATAATATTTTCATTGTTTGGCCCACACCTAATTTGAAAGCAAAGTTATTTTTCACTAAAAAATTAATTTTTTTTTTCCTATATCAATTCTGCACACATTCCACTTCTTTTTTTGTGGAATCAGCTACTCTTTCTGGAGTCATATTTTACTGGCTTATATAGCCTGGTATAGGTAAAACTGGCACAAAAAGGTTTAGGAGCGACACACCTGCCTCATGATCAGCTGTTGAGAAGGAGCATTGGGCAGGTGAGTGTGCAAGCAGAATTCAGCTGCTTTGGCATCCCCGTGCCTGCTACAGGGAGGGGCAGGGGGGATGGGGTAGGTGGGCAGCTGCCAGTCAGGATGGATGGACTCCCTGTGCTCATGAGCTCTTATCTAGCAGTTCACTTTTTCTGACAAGGTTACAATTTTCAGGAAAGTTTTGTTTGAGACAATGTGTTGGGTTGGCCACAGAGTTTGTTTAGTGTTTTCCATAAGATGGATGGCTCTCATAGTGCTTACTTTGTCTTCAAGTTCATTTGAAACAATTTTGTTAGATTGTCTTGTGACAACTGTCATATCAGCAGGCATTAAAAAAAAAACAACATAAAAATTGGTGAGTGTGTAGCCATTTTATTTTAATATTGGAGATGGAAAAATATGTAAAATTTCTGGCATGTTATGTTTTATTATTTTAAGAAAAGTAAAAATGCAACTGAAAGGCAAAAAATGATTTCTGTAGTATATGGAGAAGGTACCTTGACTGATTGAACATGTCAAACGTGGTTTGCGAAGTTTCTTGGTACTATTGACATTTTGGCCAAATAATTCTTTGCTGTGGGCTGTCTTATGCATTGGAAGATGTTTAGCAGCATCCCTGGCCTCTACCCACTAGAAGCCCATAGCAGGAGGTGGGCAATATACTCAAAATATCCAAGTCAATAAAGTTATTGGTGAAAATGAAAAATACATCTTTTACAGAAAAACCTAAATGGACTTTTTGACCAACCCAGTACATTCAATTAAAACTTAAAAGCATATGGGCGTTCCATATAGCTCTTATAGGAGGAACTAGGGGCCTAAGAATGAATACAGGTATGTCACTTATAACCTCTGTGGCTTATAGAATATGGTGAACATAATTGAGGTCAGAATGTGGATGTCCTCAACTGCCAGGTTACTTGGGACCCAAGAGGATTATTGGAGGGGATCGTGAGCTGACCCAGGCTGTGCATCTCATGAGCTTGCTGGGGCCAGGGGAGGCCTGGCAAAGCCCAAGGGCTGTTCCCCAGTGCAGCACTGGTGATGGTGAGTGTCTCAGTGGCCAGGTGGGAGGAGGAAAGAGAAGACAGTGTGTGTGTGTGTTAGACAGTAACTGTTAGTCTAACTGTGTGTGTTAGACTGAGGAGCCTTAGTGACCGATTTGGGGAGACACAGGAAGAGAAGATACATGTTTGAGGCTGAGCAGCTGAGGGCTGTTGGAAATGAGGAGCAAGTCTGGAAGGAGGACGAGTTCATTGCAGACATAACTTTGAGATGCTCTGGACACCACATGAGCTCAGTTTGGAAACAGGGAGTGATACTCGGGGAACCATCTGGACTGGGTGTGTTTGGAGCCCAGTGGACTACATGGAAGTGCGGTTGAGTAGCCACGGTGGATGAAGACCACAGGTGGAAAGCTAGGAGGACAGTAGGACAGTGCACATTTAGACACTCAATGGAAGCAGTCAGGAGAGCCGGAGAAGGCCTGGCTTGAGCTTAAGAGAAGACGTGGATGGTGCAGTTTATCAAAGCCCAGAGAAGAAAGGTTTTTTCCCCCAAATCTTATTGAAACTAGGTGGCAGGACTCTGGAACATTCAACTTAGAGCCTGGGAGATGCTGGTACCTGAGAAGAACAGTCAGGTTGGAGGGTGAGGGTGATGTCGCTTCCCTTGGGAGGTGCCATGGGGAGATGGCTAGGTGCATGTGGGGGTGGGGGTGGGGGAATGGCCGTGAGCAGACTAGAATGAGGATGGAGAGAGCGGCCGAAATGCATGGAAGAGTGGGGGCCAGTGGAGCCAGGTGCCCTCGGATGGACAGTCTTGCCCTTCTGTTTCCATGCATTGCTGTTATTCCAAGTTTACAAAGTAATCTGCTTCATTCAGAACAAAGGAAGGTTCTGAAGGGCCCTTCAAGCTGGAATGTGCCTGTGCTTTGCAGAACACTGTGCACTTTGATTTTGGTTTATTATGGATGACTAACTCTAAGCACGTCCCCTGGTGAAGTCTGCAGAGCAGCCCTGCAGCGTCAGGGTCCCCACAGCGTCTCCCCACTGCCCGGGACTTGAAAGGCAGGCGACACCTGCAGTTTGGAGTGTGTGATTCCTGCGCTGTCGGATTCCATGTGCGATGGTCAGTCACCTGGGCCTGAGTTCTGAGCCAGCTGTGTCCAGTTAGGAACAAAATGCACCTTGCATTCGTCTGCATTTCACTTCTGCTTTTATTCAGTCCTGTGTGTGCCTGTCATCTCTGCTCATAAGTGACAAGTGTAAGTTAGCAGTCAAAGCTACAAAGCAGGCTTTAACTCACACTCTGCTCCAAGTGAACAATGAAGAAGAAGATCCAGCCCTGGCTGGTGTGTGGCTCAGTTGGCTAGAGTGTCATCCCCATACACGAAACTTGTGGGTTTGGTCCCTGGGAGGGAGGGCTCATACAAGAATCAACCAGGGAAGGCGTAAATAAGTGGAACAACAAATTGATCTCTGTCTCTCTTCCCCTTCCTCTCTCTTTAAGATCAAAAAATAAAAATTTAAAACAAGAAAAAAAGATTGAGGGAGGGGAGAAGACCTCCTGCAAAGGACACTTGACCCCCTGCCGATGAGGGGAAGTGCTTGCTGGGGGGCTGGGCCAAGGGTGAGAAATGCAGAAGTTTTGCAAACAGACAGTGGTGGATCCTCATGAAAAATAAAACCCTGGCATCTTTGAGAAATTATTTGATTGTTATGACTATATCCTTCTCCTCATCATGATACAGGAGTTGGGGTGAATGTAGTTGAAAGAAAAGAGAGGCTGTGAAGAATGTCAGGATATAACTTGTATTCTGATTCTGGGGTTTTGTTTTCTGTTTTTGGTGAGGTGATTTTTAGTGCTTGGGTTATGACATTTGGTGCATTGTGTTTTTACGGTGGGTTAGCTATGAAGATGTTTCAAGTTGGATTCTTGGAAATGAGTTGTGGGAGTGTCTGGTTGTGCTGTCTGTGCATATGTGATTTTGAGCACCTGGTGGTGACACCTCTCGTGCGGCAGTTCCTGGCGTTTGTAGAACACCTGACTCCTGAGGCTGTAAGATGTGGTTTTCTTCATAGGCTAAAGATGGCTTAGCATCTTTATAGCTCTCAAGTAAGTGTTAATGGTCTCATGTCCCTTGTAAAGCAGATGCACATTTTAAAAGTTATCCTTTCTTTCTCTTGTCCACAACTGTGTGTCGTTCATTTTCCTTCATGGCAACTTCATGAACTAGGGACATAAGGAAATGCAGTCTTCATTCTAAACACGGAGGCCGAGCCAGGCTGACTAGCATGCCTTCTGACATTGGTGTGTTTCTGACTTGTGGGGGACCTCTTGACTTTCAGTCCTGTACACTCCCCCAAAGAACACTTGCCCGCTCTCTGGTTCATTCTGCTATGGTATTACTTCAGAGGACTACATCTTTGCCTTCAATTTTGACCATCGTGATTTAGTTTCGGGGATGATGAAAGGGTAAGTGAAAGGGCATGGAAGAAACAGGCAGGAAGGGAAGGATTATCTCATGATTCTAGTCGGAAGGAAATCACTCAGACCAAAAAACAAACTCCCATTCTAAGTGGGTTGGACCCCAGGAAGTTACATTTGAATAAGTGGCCCCAAGTCACATAGCCCCCTTTTTACATAATTGTTGTTACTGGGGTAACGGAGAGAATGAGAACATTCAGTTTGAGTTCAAAACACACATCTTTGCTGACTTGGACTGTGATCAGCAGAATTAGTTGAAGCTTGAGACAAGAGGGTCTTGATGAGGCCTCATTATTTGAGATTAAGACAAGGGCAACAAAGTAGGCTCACTAATTTCAGGAAGGTGCATTTGGTTGGGGAGATGCACCCTTTTTTATAGAATTGAATGATTGTGTTCCTCATTGTATATGTGTATGTGAATGTGTGTGTTCATGTGTGTATGTGTGCATTGTGAGCATGTGTGTGCATACATGTGTGTAAGTATGCATTTAGTTTGTAAAGTCCTCTGTGGGAGGGCATGTCACTGAACAACCTCTGCCCAGAATCCTTCAGTCTTTCTCTCGGAATTGTGAACAGCCCACCACTGGGTAGACATGCCTGAGTATATAAAATATATCTGTCTGCATCATGGGAGTTAATGTTATAAGTGAGTGTAGAGGTGTCACAGACATCGTAATACAAGTGACATCAATGTCTCTTTGTTATAAGCTTTGTGAATGATTCCTGGACCTGTGGGACAAGATGCTGCTCAAAATACAGGTGGGTTGATGGTGGTGTGTGCCTGGGAGGACTGGTTAATGATTCCTGTTTCTCTGGTAACCAACGTGCTGTGGGAACTTTCACAGGACTCACACAATGCCAACTTAATGACACCAGGGTTTTGATTTCTTCCTTGTTCTTCTGTTGACTTAGGCCAGAGCTGGGCCTGCAGCTCTCAGATCCATTTTACTTTTCACTCTATAAACCCAGAACATTTGCATCACTTACCTGGCCTGCGTGAAAACCTGGCTTTTCCCTTCCTAGAGCAGCAGTGGTCAGTGGCACCTACAGCTGCTTTCTGCTTGGTTTCTTTAAGGAAGAGCATAGCTTTGGCTTGACTGGCTGTTCTGGAGTTGCTGTGTGTTTAATGCCTGGTGTTCAGCTACTAGGGTCTGGTTATTGTTCTGTCACACCTTCGACACGGGGTGGGGCTGTGCTAGGTGATGCTGTGCTGATGCTGGCTTTCTAGGGTACTACTGCAGGCCTCTCTCTCTTCCTCATTAAAAGATCAGAAACTGCAAAAGCCTGGTGAGACAGTCCAGAGAAAGCCTGGCTGTAAGAGATGGTTAATCATATGAGATAGATAATAGCACTGGTTATAGTGAAATGTGAATTTACAAAATAATACACATTTTAAAAAATGCAGATCACATTTGACTATTATATATAAAAACAACTCAGAAGATAGATACTGTGAAAGTATAATTGGCAGTACTCCAGTATGCTATAGTAGAGTAGGGTAGAGCACAGTATAGTATACGTGGAATACAATGGGTAGTATACAAGAGACTATGATGGCATAATTCAGCACCGTATAGTGTAGAATAGTGTAGTCTAGTGCAGCACTGTAAGGTATAGAATAGTGTGGCGTAGTATAGCACGGTAAAGAATAGAATAGTGGAGCATAGTACAGCTTTGTATAGTATAAAATAGGATTGTGAATACGGCACATATAGCATGGAATCATGTAGCATAGTACAGCACTGTAGAATGTAGAAGAGTATTTATTGCAGGATACAGCACTGTAGTATAGTATACAACAGTATGAGTATAGTGTCGCAGTGTGCAGAACAGCATCTTATCTCTTCCCCTCTTTTATTTCCTATGAGAATTAGGATTGAGAGAGATGAGGAATAGAAGGTTGTTTTCTCTTACTTTTGGTGCCATTTGTTTACTTCTTGGGGATCATTGATGGTCCTTGTGTATTGATAGTGCCCTATGTGGCAGCCTGTGCACTGTTTGTATGAAAGGTGATATTGTGTGTAATTAGTGGCATCACACCTGGCCTGTGTCACATGCTCAGTGCATTTAAACTATTGATAATACTTTAATTTTTTCTATAAAGTACTTTCCCTCATTTGAAGAAAGGCACAGAATACGTACCATTTGATGTAGAAAACTAGCCTTTCCATGTGGGGTTTTATTTTAACAAAAGTAGAAACTTGGAAAGAAACCCAGCGGTACTCAGGATGCTGGGTCCTCAGATGTTCTGTGCTGTGAATGACTTGGCTTGTGGAACCCGCTGTGGAAAGGACTTTTTTTCCTCCCATCTTTTATCTGACTGCCGTTTCAGAGAAATCCCTAGTCATTAAGAGATGTTCTGGTTGGCATGTGATGCAGACAGCAGCTGTGAAGGGAGGAAGCACGCAGGACAACATGAGGAGAGGGGTGCGTTGTCCTCAGGGCTCCTTCTTTGTGGGACCTTGGCCGAGTCCTCCGTGGGTGGAGAGTGACTGAGCCAGCCGGAATTAGGCGATTTGGAGAGGTGATGTTGTGGCTGGCAGCTTGCGTCCCTGTCTGAAGACACCTGTGTTCAGGTACCTGCTTGACCCAGACAAGACAGCAGGGTGTCCTATACAGGTAAGAGCATTACAGCACCTCTGAGCTGTGCCTAGTTTCATCCTTTCTGCAGCCCTTCATGACTTTAAATTTTGGTTTCTCAGGTCAAAGAACAATTTCAAGTGTCCTTTTTGAGTTGCTGGCCTTACCCTGAAGAGTTTAAGTCATGGATTACTAAGGTTCCTAGTCCCTATCCCTGTGGATGTTTTTCTCTTACCCAAAGTATATTCTCTTGACATTTCTGAATTAAGAAATTTTGGTCATGGAATCATGACTTAAAAAAAAAAATGCAATAGATGGTTAGACTCAAATCAGAGTTCATATACAGCATTGATTGTAAGAGTATAAGGTTGCCAGCCCCCTGTGTGATTCCAAAAAACCAGGGAATAGATATACTTTGACCCTTGAAGGCCCACCTGGCTGAGAAGTCCTCTCTGATTGACACATTCCAGGTCACTTTTAATTGTCAGCATAAAATTTAGATTTTGATGCACAGAAGATGCGGAACCCTCTGAAGGCAGGAATTTACCTCTTCCATCCTATCTGGTGCATGGGCAGTGGTAGGAGCTCAAAATATGCTTGCTGATTTGGGGATTTCTATAGTGTTTTCCTTTTCCTCCTGTTCCAGTGCAGCTGTCTCTGTGGGAAGCCTGCTGCTGGTTTCTGCAGGGGGCCTGGAATGAAGAAGGAATCCGGAGAGGGAGTGGCTGGGTACTTGGAATTTCTTAGAGGTCTTAGGCTTCAGGGATATTCCTCAGTAAGAGCTCAATGTCCCAAAATTAATCTGCACCTCCCCTCCCCCGTAAAAAGTTTAATGCAGTTTCCTTTCTCTCACCTGATTATGTGGCACTTGCACATTTTACATGCCACCTTGCTTTTCTATTGGCTCAGGACTGTTAGTTGGGAGATTCATGCATATGGCTCAAGATGATCTGATAAGATGCTTCTCAAGTATATTCTCACAAAACTGTCTTAAAGCCAATATAGTATATTTGAAAAAGCCTGTTTGTCTAGGAGCATCTCTCAGCACTATGGAAACACAGGCCTTGGGGCAAAGGGGGTCTGGGCCTGGGCCCACTGCTGTCTTAGGACATCAAGGTTTATTAATAAGCCTTGGAGGGGATTACTTATTTACTAAGTACATTGGAGATTTTTTTTTTTTTTCTCCATTAGGGCTTTTTAGGGTGTGATTACTGCAGGAAAGCTGGTGGTTTCTTGAGGTTTGCCCAGACAGCATCTATATGTGTGGCTGATGGCCATGGTTCTTCTGCACAAAAACCACCTATAGTCTGAATCCTCATGCCCCAGTCTTCTGCCAGGGCGCTGCCCAACCACATCTCCCTCTGAGATGTTTGTTCTGTAGGAAAATGCACCCACATTCCAAGGGCTCCCAGGATGAGTGTGTGGACTTTGGCTGTGTAAGCACAGTTGCCCATCATGGTTGGAGGAGAGTTCAGGTCTGGACCTCTGAGCCCTGAGAGCTGGGTGACCTCGGATCTTCCAGTGGGAAGAGAGATGGGGTTGTGGGAAGTGGGAAGCAGGGTGGGGTTGGTGAGCAAAGGCCTTTGTATCTCTTTTTCCTTTCTTTAATTAAAGGAGGTCTGGAGAAGTGGTGCCTCAAGATTAGGTCACACCTATCAGAGTTGGAGGGGAACTTGGGCCTCTGACTCATATCAGCACAGGGACACGTCTGTTCTGTGAGGCAGCACTCTGTCCTCCCATCACTCTCATTTTTTTGATGTCCTGGCTTCCCATCTGTCAGGGGGCAGATGCTCCGAGCGGCCAGTGCAGTCCTAGCTGATACCCTCTGGGTTAAAATGGGAGAAACTGCAGGGACGCATCAGGGACCGTGTTGACTGTAATCCGCTCAGCTGTTACTTCACAAAATGACAAGGGTCGTGTGCATTGCTTAGTGGACAGCGTGGTGTTGGCATTTTGGATCTTAACATTTTTTTGCTGGAAAATTTTAGTCTCTAGACATCCAGATGTTGTCTTCTAACCATAAATGAGTGGTTGCAATATGAGGAATCATGAATGATGGTTCTTAGTGACATGCAACCAAGTACTTACATCACAAATCTGGAAATATTTAGCCTCCAATGGAGATGTCAAGGCTGTGTCCCCTGCCCACCACTGGGGGACATCCTTGGCGCTGGAACTGAAGGTGGGAGGGCATGGTTTTGGATATTCAGCTTACCCCCAAACAGGAGAGCACCATTAATCATTTGTAACAGAAGAAAAGAATTGCACAGTCACAAAAAATGGATGATTGATTGTGAGTGCTGCTGGAGAAGCCCCTACCCAGGGTTCTGATAAGTCCCTACATCAATCTTTTGTGGATCTTGCCGCCTGTGGTGAGGGAAGGAATGGCTTGAGTAGATAGATACCCTCACAACTCCAGGACAACACAGCAGAGATACAGCTCCGTGCGCGCTCCACACTGCCTGCATCCACAGATGTCTGTGAGGGACAGAGGCACTGCTGTGGGCAAATGAGGAAGAAGGGAGCTGGAAGGGCTGGGGGAAGCGGAACTGGTGGAGGCTGGGGGTGACTTCAGTTGAGACAAGGGTCTCCCAGGGGGATGGGCTGTCTTGGAAGGGCCATGTGGAGCTCTGCCTGAGACTAAATGGGCCTGGTTTGTTAGGAAAGGTGATTAATATTCAACAAGGAATGTCTGATTATCTCGAGGTTTATCCTTTGCCATGAATAGGACATGGAGTATCTGCCCTTTTATCTTTTTAAGGAAAGACCACCAACCCCCGTGCCCCCCCCTCACTACCCCTGTTCACCTTTCAGGGGTACAGGATGCGGGGAGAAGCCAGGATTGCCCCTCAGCGTGGTTGAGAGAGGGCAGGCTGCCATATCTTCTAGCAGGGGCCTCCAAAGGCTCTCGTCCCGCATGGCCTTAACCTTCTGTTGCCTCATCAAGGATTTCTAGAGAAATGGGTGCAGAAATTACAGTGCAGCATGCGTGGGACCGTAATGGGACTGATAAGAAAGAATGAGCAGGATCTTTATTTGCCTACCAGAAAAGTGCCCAAGAAAGTAAAGGAACATGACAAAAAAGAATCATCTTCCATAGGCCCATTAGATGAACTTGGTGTGGGTTCTGCGCTTATTATGGAAGTGTAGACAAGATGTGTGATAGATAATGCACAGACTCTACAGTGGTTCACACTGGGATGTGGGATGGGGTTTGGGCATTGAGGAAGAGGGGTACTTACATGTTACCTTTTTATGATTTCATTTTTCAAATTTAACTTTAATCATCTTTTATGATTAAAGTTAAATCTACCTGGCTTGATGACAGGTAGATGCAAACATATCATGGTTTTATTTATTTATTTGTTTATATTTTAAATTTTATTTTATTATTTCCAGGCAGAGGGGAAGGGAGAGAGGGAGAAAGACATCAATGTATGGTTGCCTTTCATTCGCCTCCAGCTACAGATCTGGCTGGAGACCTGGCTTGTAACCTGGTTATGTGCCCTGACTGTGGAATCGAACCAGCAACCTTTGGGTTGGCAGGCCAGCGCCTATCCACTGTGCTACCAGCCAGGGCTGTCATGGTTTTAAATGATATTAGTTTGTTTCTTGATCACGAAGAATTTGGGGTCTTGAGCTCAGAGTGGGGTGGTGGCTGAGGCTCCGTGTGTCTGTGTCCCCTGGGGTGGCAGCTTGGCCTTCTTTAGCAGGGACCTCAGCTGAAGAGGCAGGTGTGTTGGGAGGGTTGAGGGCCAGGCCTGAGGGCCGCAGCTCAGCTATGCCCTGGGTGGGGCTAGCTGTGTGGTCTGGGATGGAGAAAGAGGTTGGTTTGTATCAACAGCTAGCTGTGTTCTTTACCCTGGGCAGGGTGGGGGGTGAGTATGATAACTATTGAAATCTGCAGTGTTCCAGTTTTGAATTTTGTTTATTTACTGTGTCAGCTTTTTAGAAGTTATGGATATCCTAAATTGGAATTAGTGTTAATTGTACATTTTTCAGTACTATTAATATCATATTCCTCAAGAATGGATGGCTTTCTTGTATTCCATATCCCAAGAGTTCAAACAGTTATGTCCTTTATGTAGTTTTCTTCGTCAGCCACTCTTGACTCATTCTCTTTCACTTTGGGGACAAATGACTGGGTTGGCTTTCTCACTCATCTAGTATGTGTGTGCCCAGTGCTGCTGATGTGTAGAGACTTTTCTCTGGGTGTTGCCTCTGTGTTCCGTGGGTGTGGGCCCCAGCCCAGACCATGAAGTCTCTGTAGGCACTGCCACCACCTGAAAAGAAGGTGGCACAGTATGGGCTCCAGGCTGTGTCAGTGCAGGGAGCACTTCTCTCCCAGGGCAAAGGGTAAAGCCCCAAACAGGGTCTCTGAGCCCAGTTGGAGATCTGGCTTTTCTGTCTTGTCTTCCCCACTGCTCCCTCCTGAAAGTGCTTGCCCTAATTAGGAAGTTGCCTGCTTTGCTAGACTGCTTGAGTTGATGTGAACTTGGGGCAACAAAGACTGTTCTGAATTTCTTTTTCATTATGAGATGTTATTTGTGTTACAGCAATGAAACCTTTGAATGTTGGTGACTCTGGATGGTCACCTGCAAGGGAGCCGTGAGTGAATGTGGGTGATGTCAAAAAAGCAGTCTTCTGATCTCAGAAGAAAAGTTCAATGACTTTCTGCCAGGATGAACCTGCCTGTACTTAAAGTAAGGAGAGGATCATTTGGCAAGTGATTTGGGATTTTGGTTTAAACTAAAAATAAATTAACTTCCGTTTATAGCACTGTGAACATGGTATTTGAGTTAATTATTCATTGAGAATTCACATAACACTTAAGTGCAATGTTCTAACTTCTGGCTTCCCTCTCATTCATAGCATTTGCTGTAACATGACGAACTCTAAATCTGAGAATGACTGGGTCACGTGGGAAAGGGAGATGTAGGTTCTCTGGTGTTTTTCTTTAAGGGAGTTGCATAACATTACACTTATTTACTTTTTTCCTTTTTCAATAAGAACAATTCCTTATCAAATATGAACTTATTTGAAAACTAATAAAAATAAAAGTAACACACTTGGAAATGCACATATTTTATTTATTTTATTATCCCCCCCTCTTTTAAAAAATATTTATTATTTCCAGAGAGAGGGGAAAGGAGAGAGGCAGAGAGGGAGAGAGACATCATTGTATGGTTGCCTTTCACCTGCCTCCAGCTACGGACATGGCTGGAGACCTGGCTTGCAACCTGGTTATGTGCCCTGGCTGGGAATCGACCCAGCGACCTTTGGGTTCACAGCCCAGTGCCTTATCCACTGTGCCACCAGCCAGGGCTTACTGTTCCATTTTTCTACTGTATGATCATCATATGACAGACATGTAGTTGTTTACCATGACTCATTACTATAGTAAAAGTTGTGTTCAGCTTATGCTGATGTGGTCTTGTCTTATTGTTTTGTCTGGAATTACTGCCTTTCACAGATGCTTATTCAGGTCATCAACTCTTCGCTTAGTGTCTTGCCACCCTTCTTTTCTATCCCATTTTAATTTCTTCGTTACTTTGATTTTTACACTACCCTCTCCATACACATTCTGGTTCTTGTAACATAGATTTCAGGTTGAGAGCTGTGGGGTGTTTGCAGCTTGACCGTGTGTCTGAGGTTTTGGTGGCACTGTTTTACTGTGTGTTTCCATAAGAATTTTTTGAGAAGTGGGGAAGCATATGTGAGGCTGCCAACCAGATGTTGGTTTAAGTGACTCCAGCCCAGGCTCTCTGCAGTGATGAGGGCCGGCGTTGGGCAGAAATTCTGAGGCTCCTCAAGGTGGATTGTATTGTTGACTGAAGCCAGGAGCTGTGTCCCCAGTTCTGCAAGCGCAGGAGGTGTGTGTGCCATGTGTGGGCAGGTGGGGGGTTATACAGGGTTATGTTCTTCTCCAGGCCACATCTGGAGTGCTACCCAGAGGGTGGTGACGTTTTCTTCAGCAAGTGGCACTATCTTTAGAAACCAAGACACAATTATTAAAATGCTGCATCTAATTGTTAAGGACTGTGGGGCAAAGCCGATGGCTCCCCATGGAAAAACTTGAATAGCATTCCTCCCACTACTACTGCTGAATTCTCCGAGTCCCATCCTTGTTGTCCTCGCCCCCATTGAGGGTGGCTCATCTTTGGTCACCTGAGGTACACTGAGGCTTCTTCAAGACTGCCTTCTTTCTCTTTTTAAGTAATGAGTAAGCTTACAGAATTTAATGCTTTGTCCTTTAAGATACAGCTTCCCAAGCCATCTGTGCCTCTGAACTGTGTGAGTTGCTGTCCCTTTTTGCTTGAGTGGAGCGGGGGTTGAGTTCAGCGGTGGTGAAGGGGAAGGTGTGGCCATTTCCATGTTCTCGCTCCCTCCTGCTGCTCTCCTGTGGGGGCCCACATGTTGCTTCTCATTCTTCCTAATTCCAGGACCTCATTCCACCCTCAAGGGGAACCTTTCCTTCCTTATGCTTTCCCCTAGTGTAAAAGCATGCAGTAAGATTTAATAAAGCAAATGTACTCAATGAGAGATCTTTGAAACATGGAGGGGGGTAGACAGAAGTATCGATATGTGTGTTAACAGTACAAACCAGCCAGAACTTCACACTTGCTTTTGATGTACTGAGTGGATAGCACTGGGTAGTCAGAAGGGTTGCCTGCACATCCTCACTGCCTCATGGATATTTATGGTGTAAATAAATGATGGACGGGCAACGAGCAAGCCAAGTCCTTTGCCATCTTCAAGTTCTGTGATTGGATTAATGAAATAGTTTTGGTAATTTAGGTTAAAGAACCTAAACCTAAACCATGTTAGCACGTTACTGTGTGACATGTAGGGTGGCATGTGGGTAGCTCATGGTTTATTCCAGGGACTCCTTCTACATGAGACCGTTAAATCCTTTTTCAACCTCTTCACTGGAGAGCTATGTGGGGGATGGTAGAGAGAGTGGAGCTCACACGTGTTTGTGTCATACTCCTTCCCTCAAGTAGCCACTCCTGAGTTTACAGGACAGGGACTGGAATGAATGTCCTGTCTTGGTGCAAGAGCATGGAGTAATCATGCGTAATCTGTGTAATCATGCGAGTAGATGTGCGTGTCCCATTGTGCGACAGTGGTGGCTGTGCGTTCTGTGTAATCATGGGTGTAGATGTGCATGCCCTGTTGTGCGGTATTGGTGGGCATGTGGTCCAGGTGGGGACCTGGAGACTTGATACTTGAAACCATTCTTCTGAACAAAGTTAAAATCAGCAGGTCTAAAGTAAGAACGTTGTTATAGATGGTGGTGTTGGCCAGTGTATCACCGGGAATATAAACCTATTCAATGAAACCTGCTGAGTTTTTTTATGTTTAAATTGGCAGCTGATGGTCATAGTGTTTGGAGCTTGCTTACGCTGGGATAACCCTAGTTTACTGCAGTCGTTCAGGGTTCTTATCAGAAATGGCTGCCCTGGCCTGCCAGCCTTTAACGCACCCTCCAGGCGATTTGGATGAGGCTCAGGTTCCAGGTCTGGTTTACTGGCTGCTTGCTCAATTTCCAACACAGAGGCCGGGGTTCTGAAACAACTACTTAAAGTTTGTGCAGCAGGAAGAAAGAAGTGTTTTCTTCAAATGGGCATAGTAAGGAAAATGATTTCCTTCATCAGATTCAGAAAGACTTCAGAGTGTGGGTGCTATTTGGAATGAAAATGAGCTCCTGTCTTTCTTTGTGTATTGGAGCAGGGATATAAAACCGTTCACTGCACTCAGTTTAAGTACATGTTGTCTCCACAGGTAATCTAATAGGACTGTATACATGCTGGCCATGATTGAGTAGTAAAAAAATCAAGTAAAAGTTGTGGGTCTGTTATACTCTGCGTATCTCTCTCAGCAGCAAGAGAGAATGGCGTTATGGTTTTTCTTCCAGATGTGAGCTAGTAGGACAGGAGTACAGCTCATCAGGTGTCTGGGATGAAGAAAGCCTGGAAGTACAAGCAAGGTCACCACAGTTGCACTCTCTTCCAATAGAATACGTCATCTTCTGGGCTTTGCAGCATGTGCCGTCTGCTGTGCCCGCCAATCTGAATTTGGTGACAAATCACAATGACCCAGCCCAGGTGGCATACCAGCCCTGAGTACAGATGAGCCTCAGGTTGTTTGTCCCATAAACTGCCTTTAAAAGAAATCTGTGCAGATATATGGAGCCAGTGAAGTAGATGAATGTCACGTGCCCATAGTAACCCAGAAGATCATGGAATGACCTTGAAATCCTTTGGGATTAGGATAGGATTTTCTACTACTCAGTCATTCCTAATGAATAGACTTGGACCTAATTTCCCCATTTTTGATAAGAAGAGAGGAAGAAGACCACATTGTTGACTAGTCTTAGGGGGCTGGTAGGAGGTAAGACGTGAAGCCCGTGTGAGAGCCATGATCATATGATTCTCTGATACTGCGTTTTTCAGTTGGAATATACCCAGTCGTTTGTGCCATCTTCTGTCGGATTAGTGAGTTGTGGCACATGGTGGTCATAGGTTCTTTATGACCCTGACCATCTCTGTGGTCCATGTAGCCTGATGCTGCTGGGGCAGCATCTGAGTTGATTTTTGTAGTTTATTTGTTGGTCTTCATTGTTGTTTGTCCTCATCCCACTGTCCCCTTACTCTTGTCATTAGGGGTTTCATGTGCAAGGCTGCTCTGGTTTAAAGATGCTGAGATTTCAGCGTAAAGGTAGCCTTTCCCTGTGAGCTTATTTGTGGGGGTGTGTGTGTGTGCGTGTGTGTGCGTGTGTGTGTGTGGTGTCTCAGAGGCTTTGGGGATGAGATCAAACCCTTGATGTCTCTTCACCAAGCAACTTCACCATGTTTCCTGGCCCTTGGGGGAGGGGACTGTGGCCCTTGGGGTAGGTGAGGCTGCCCAGACATATGCCCAGGCCAGGCAGGTGAATGTTCCCTGTACACGACTTGGAGTTAGCCTTGGGACAGCTTCCTGCTGTTATCCCTAAAGAATTTTAGTGATGCCACTCATTTGTGTGTGACCTTGGACAAGTGTTTAAATTCATTAGATCTCCATCTTGCCTGTAAAACAGGCACATTGTGACTATTCTGAAGATGTATAGGACCAGAATGCATGCAGCTGGCTGTTTCGTGCTGTGAGAATATCCTGTTAACGAGTGAACACCCAAGGTGGGTGACATTGGACCTGGGCGACATAAACCTGCCAGGAAGCCCTCCCGTCACTTTATGCCCTGGTTTCCACACCGACCACTCCTGTGCTCCTAGTATCCTGGCAACGGTTTTGCATTTGGTTAACTGCCACTGTATGTGTTACAGTCCAGGGTGCATGTTGGACTCTCAGCATAATTATTATGATTCCTTGGAAGAGTAATCGTGAGGCCAGGCTAATATTCTCATGCTTGGTTGCGATAGGTGGCCTCTGTGGCCGCAGCCCAGAAGGCACTCGGTTGCCTATATTGTCTCCTCTGTTTTCATGGTTTCCTAGCAGCAGAGTGAAGCTAGAAGGAAAATGCACTTCTACAGTGGAAGCAGAACCATGTTAGATCCTGTCGTGACTTGAATGGCACAAGAAGAATTGTTTATTTTACAGCAGAAATGAGATGGGGGCTGCATCTTCTGTTTCATGTTTTTTAGGGACATGGGACCTTGCTCACTTAGGAGATGGCGGCACCCTGAACTCAGAGGAGAGCTCAGAGTAAGGCATGGGCACCGTAGTTTATCTTTGAGACAGATGGTGTGTCCAAGAAGCCAGGGGAGCACCAAAAGTTTCTGTTCATTCCCCGGGGCCAAGGGTCTGGACTGAGGACATTTTGCAAAGTAACCTCAAGACTGAGTCAGAGGCTGCATCCTGAAAGATGATGTTTCGACTTTTCTAGTTACCTGGATGACTAAGTGCTAGAAATACCCAAATGCCCTTAAACCTGAAACTCTCTTGTGTAAAATTCATTACAAAATGGGATTAAGAGGAGAGAAGAAATAACTCTTTGACCTGGATTGACCCTTTCTTGTGATTTGTAATCCGGTGTCCCCCATCCCTCTAGTCATTTCTTCTAGGGGAAGGAGGTCTTTAATGTTTTGCTTCAGGTGATATATTTATTCACCTTGATGTCTTGTTTCCGCAAGTGCTGTGCTTTGAAATTTAAATATTTAGGCTACGTTGTCAGGTATGATTGAATTGGCATTATAATGTTACTTTTTTGTGAAGTCTTTCAGTTTCCCATTGGAATTATATACCTTTACTTGAGTTAACTGAAGCGAAATCTGCTGTCAGTATGAAGAAGCAGCTGTATAGTTAGGGCGTCAAATTATATAACATTTTCCTAAATGGTGCATGCTCTCTCATAAATTTTTGAAGTTCATTTATTCATCCAGCAGGGATTGAATGCTTCTTTCCTGGTTCCCTACTCACTGTTCACATATATTTTAAAAGAGTTTTCCTGTATGTAGCTCTAAAATGAGAATGCCTTTAGAATTTGGCTTAGAGATAATCAAGCAAGATTCTTTGACACAGCAGTTATGTTTTTCTTTGTGCTAGAGAATGTGCTCTCAGCCTTGGCGCACAGGTGGTATTAGGCCCTTCTTGCCTGATGCACACAGGTTCTTCTGCCTGTTGGATGCAAGGTCGTATCCCCTAGCTCACAGAGTGAAGAAAATGTCATGCGCGACATTGTTTCTTTTATGAATTATTGTTCTTTAAATCTTGTGCTTTTATATACTTCATGCTCTACTCTGTTCCATGAGCAAGTTATTCTCCCAGCTCAAAACTTAAAAATAATCTTTGATCATATGTAATAGTTTCTAAAGATTTCAAAAGTCTATTGGAGTACTGGTTATTGACTGTTGGTAGTATACTTAATGGAAAATTATATTTTGACTAGAGTATTAAAGTAGAAATGATGCTTTGATTTTATGGATCATTATAAAAATATTAAATGTCTTCACTGAATTTCATACTTACATAATATGAAGTTGCATGCGATTATCTAACCACTAGGTTGTACATCTGAAGCTAAAACAAAATAACATTGAATGTGCACTGTAATTAAATAAAATTAAAAAATGGAAGAGAAAATGTAACAGCTCCAAATTCTTTTTGGACACTACATAAAAATGTATCACTGATGAACTCACTGGAAAGTTTACTTTTTCACCACATTTTAGGTATCTCTTAAGCAGTTGGCTGGAGTTGGGGTGTTTATGTTGAGTGAATCTTTGATAAAGATTTGTCCCAGTGTAAAATTTATTTTAAAGAGTCTTCAGACTTTCCTGTAAAAGTCTACTCTTTAAAGACTACTCTTGTAAACATGTTTTAAGAGCTTTAACACCTAGAGGTGCTAAGTGCAAACTAGCCAGCTCTGTGGCACAGCTATTAGGTGTTACAAAGTGACACATTTAAGCATCATTAATAACTGTGTATCAAATGTTATCTCAAATGGCACTCTTTTTGAGGCAAAATTGAGTCCCTACAGATAATATATTCTTATGCACATTTAATTAACATGGAGATTGCTATGAAATTATTAAACATCCCAAGTGACAGATAGAAAAAGCCTGAGAAAATAATCCAGGATCCTCACTAAGCTTCCCCTAAAAGAGGGGAAACACAGTAAATAGTGCCAAAGGTTGGGCACTTTAAAAATTATTTGAGTTATTTTCATTCATTAACAAAAATACTTGAAACCATTTACTTGCATTAATTTTAACTTATGATTAAATTTGTAATAATTGAGATTTAATTAGGTGAATTGAAGTAATCCACTTTAATACTATATCAAATAATTTTAATTATTGATCTGAATTATTTGAGTTATTTTACCCTCTAAGACAGCAATGTTCTCTGAGGGCAGGAGCCCCTCCAGGTGCTGCTATGGCACTCCCTGATGACCCTGAAACCCAGCCCCGCAGGATGTGTTGCAGAAGGAAATCTAGAACAGTGGATGCAAAAACATCATCCCATCCTGAACCATGGGGAGATGAGCCACCACTCCTCACATTTTTGGGTTTATGTTTAAGTAGGAAATTAATGGAAAATTTTCACCTTATTTTCATGGCAGGGTTAAATGGTTATTATGAACTCCTGGTTTTGGTATCAAATATTTTGCTATTTTTTCATTCAGAGTATCCCCATACAATGGAGACCTCCTGTTAGCATTGTATCCCTGGTCTGAACCAGATCACAGAGGTCTTATTAATTATTCATTATGACATTTTACATGTTATTTTACTTTTTATAATTACCGGAGTCTGTATAATTAACCTTTCATTGAATCGAAGTGCTTAACATTAAGTAGGACTATAATTACAACTATTAAAAAAAGTACATGAAAAAAAAAAAGTACATGGAAGAATTTAAAAATCTTTAATTAGAAAGAAACCTTCGCCTTCCTCCCCCGACCCCCACCGCCCCCAGATCCATGGTGAATATTTTTCTTGTCAACAATTACCTTTGCTTATCTAAACAAAAAGAGAAAAGCCAGAAAAGCAAAGTGATCAGGAAATGTTCTGACAAGTGAGACTTGTGTGGTTTCATTAGCCTCATATTTTGCCTTTTGGGTTAGAAATGTGGCCTAAGTCTGAGTATCTTTGATTTTGTAACGTACATTCCTAGAGTGCAGAGATGGTTTAGTCCAACTCTGTTATTTTATGGATGAGAAGGCAGAGGAGCAGATGGATCCCCTGGGGTTGCTGTGAGGAGTGAGGCCCCCTCCTCGGGGGCGGACGTGCCAAGGATCAGCTCCAGATGGTGGTTCAGTGGGCACAGAGACCAATCTCTTCCTCTGCTCAGAGCTATTCCTAGGACGCAGGAAATTGGGAAGAACTTAGTCCAAATCTAGCTTGAATGGTATAGGTTAGAAACAACATTGAGGAGGTGAGGGGTGGTTCATTTTCTGTATTCTGTCTTAGCAAATAGCTCTTGTTGGGGGGCAGGAGCAAATACTTCTGTGGGGACACCTCCTGTGAGTCTCAGGAGCCATGGTAGTTCATGTTTGGTGACCTCCAGGCTGTAACCTAGTAATGCGGCTAAGTCTAAAGGGCAGTGTGGTACCTGTTTGATGGGGCTGATTTCACAGAAATACATCGACCTGTTTTCTACATTGTCAGGTTTCATCCTTCAAGCACAGGTTCCATCGGGTCTTATTCTGAAGGTTCCTATGTAGGACAGCCACCCTTCTCCACCTGATGCTTAGGGGGTGAAGAGGGGCTGCTGTCTTGTGCCTGTGTCTTGGGCTCCACTCCATTCTCACAGTGCCTTGCCCGCCCCAGCGGTGGTGGTGGTTTTGTGTCTGCATGCTGCTGATCTCTGGGAGGGACCTAGGCTTTGGAATTAGCCTGAATGTTGCTTCTGTCTTTGGGGAAGGGGACCATTGCTGCCACCTTTTAGGGTTATTATAAGAATTCTGCATTAGATGGCCTCTGAGAGAGCACCCAGCGTGCAGCCGATCTGTTGGCCCCTGCTGTACCACATGGCATCTCCCACAGCCCATTTCTTCTGTTTCCCTGCTGCCACAAGCATCTGGTGCATTTCATCAGCTCCTTTAATTTGTGCTACATGGTGGTGTGTCTCATCCATCCTCCCAAGGAGAACCCTGATCAAGCCATCCTGAGATCAGAACCCACAGCACTGAGAACCAAATTTCTTGTTAAGCTGTTCACAGCCTTTGGAGCCCACATTCCATGGATCGGCCTCATCTGCCTGATGGGCTCAGTGGTTCCAGATACAGCAATCATGATGCCCAGGCCCGGGGACACTGGGTGATGTCTGGAGACATTTTTCACCTGGGAGAGAAATTGAGAGTGGCTTAAAGAACTCCTGGTACAATGAGTGACAAAATTAGGCCTGCCTTCATGACAGGAGGGCAGGGCCAGAGGAAGGACACAAGTTTGCTACTGATCTTATTTCCTGTGAGTAACTCACAGGTGAATAGTATCTAACCACAGAATAAATACAAATGCATCTTGGGGATAATTAATGTATTTATTCAGGAATGGCCCAAACTGAGAGTTCTAGTGAAAGAACTAAAACGGGGGTTTTGATTCTGAGTCACTGTCATTGTGACCTTGGGTTGTCCTGTCCTTTGTGGGTTTTAGCTTTCCCAATGGGGCTCACCCAGCTGTTCTCAGAGCTCTGTTCCACTATGGTCCATCTCTTGTATCCCATCCTGAATAGGCCAGGGTGCTACACTGTGACTTTGGGTACAGTGTTGAGCTTCATTAAGCTGGTGTTGCCACTTGATAGGTTCAAGGTAAAAAGAAGAAAAATGAAATGTGCAGGAAGGAAGAAGGAACCCAGAGATAGATGAGATGAGGAAAGAGGAAGATGGACAGTAACTGTTTCTCTGGGTGCTGCTGAACAAGATGGGTGCCTGTCTCCTGCCCTGACCCCATTCTGTGGGTGGTACCAGACTGCAGGTGGATTTAAGAGTTCCATCATGAGGGGCAGTTCTGGGTGATGCCTGTGGACCCTGGAGTTGATGGCCCGGTGTGGGTCCTGCTGGGGCCCGGGTACCAGCTGCTCTTCACCAGCCATCTGGTCGTGGGAAGTTCTTTGGCCTCTCCCTGCTTCTATTTTTTCATTTGTAAAATGGGGATCATAGTGTATCTCAGTCAGAAAGAAGGTGGTTATGAAGTTCAGAGGCTACTCACTTCAGATGGGCACTCAGAAGGTGTTAGTAGTTGTTAATGTGGACGTGACTGAAGGTTAACATGATGGAAATTTGTGTTTTTTAAATTTGCTTTATTCATTTGTCCACAGTTTACTAGCTTTTTAAAAACAATTTTTAAGTGGTTTTTTTGTTTTGGAATGAATTAAGTGATTTATCAGATATTTCATTAGATGCAGTTCTAGTTTTCCAGTTTATGAAAAACCTCTTTTGACATGCCTTTAAAAATATGTTTATTGATTTTAGTGAGAGCGGCATGGTGAGGGCAAGAGAAACATTGATGTGAAAGGGAAGTGTTGATTGGTTGCCTCCCATGAGCTTCCTGATTGGGGATTCTGGACAACACTCCCGCCAACTGAGCCACCCCAGCCAGGGCTGACGTGCCTTTTATTGGCCCCTCAAAAAACTTTAGGGGGGTAATTGTCATTGTTTTATTTTATTACTATCTAGTGCAATATCCTTCAGTAGTTAATTCCTTTAAATTGTCCTGAAAAAAAATTTTTTTTTTATTATATACAATTTCAAGTTAGTTTCCTTTTTCTTGGTATTTTAGGCCACTGTTCCCCATTTATAAGTACTCAAAAAGATTCAACACAACTTTATAGGCGTTGCTTGTATTTCATTTTTGACATATTTAGAGCTTGTGACTGCTTGTCACCTTCATGGAAATAGCAGTATGCATGGCATGTGTGCACGAGGCCTTGCCTGGCTTCAAATCTTTTGCAGATTTAGCAGTAACTTTTCTTCTGTTGTCCCCTAAGCCTTCTCATCCTTGTTCATGACTCCTCTGTCCAGCATTTGGAAGCTGTGCCAAAAATGTTTGACAGTGTTAGGATGTCTTATCTGGTGCTGGCAGCTGAGGCCCACAGGCCCAGGCAGATCCCGGCATGAAACTGCCTTCCCAACGCAGTGGACAGGGTGAGACTGTCCTCAGGGCCGGGCTGGCTAAGAAATTCCTCTGAGCAGTGTTTAATCTGGGAATCGGCTACTACCGATGGCCCATTTTTAGGATGTATTTACATTTTGACAGGCTTTTTCCTCTGTGCTGAAGCTAGTGTGTGATTGTCTCTGAGTCATCGTCATGGGACTTAATGTCTGTTTGACTGGAGCTGGCAGATGTGGAATGCCGCTCGGAGTCCTGGCCAGGCGGTTCCACCGGGCTGCTTGGCCTGTGGATGGATAATGGAGGGTTTGTCGTCTGCTGGCTACAGTGCAGTTCACGTTGTTTTGTAATTGTTAGTGTAAATAGTGACCAGCTGAGGAAGCAACTGTAATTTAGACGGACATATTTTAATTTTCGTAGTTGGCATTGGGATCTAAAATGCAGGAGACTGTCAAGCCAAGGTACCCTCTGAGGTTTCCTCTCCTTGTGTCTGCCTGGAGGAGGGGCATGAGTTTTGCTGCTGTTGGTTGTTTTGCTTGGCAACCTTGAGTGGGCGAAGGTGGGGCTGCTGGCCAGACCTGTGGGGATGTGGGTCAGCCAGGCACACTCTGGAGAATTTCCAGTGTGCTGGAGGGAGGGTTCTTAGGGTTTTATTTGCTCATGGGGACCCAGTTCTCCTGCCCAAATGCAGTTGTTTCCAGCTCTGTATTGTCATGGCAACCTGTGTGCATGTCCACCTCGGCACCGTCCATCTCGGCACTGTTAGCACTGTCTCATTTCTGGTCGGGGCCCACTAGAGTGAAGTCTTGCTTGGGGTTTGCTCAGTAAATCCTTTTTGAGTGAGTAAGGTTCTTTGTTATGTATCTTTATATTTAAAGGATTTACTGAGGCTTTGTGACTAACATTGGTGGTCCATCCTGTACCGGACTTGTGTGTGGGGCTGGGCGGGTGTGCTGTGTGTGTGGCAGGACGGATTTTGGCTGGAGTGGATTCCAAGTCACTCAAGGATACTCTCCTTTTGCCTCAGTACTCTATGAAAATGCAATCAGGTTAAAATTTAATACAGCAGTTCTTCATGCCTTTTGAATGTGGTGCCCACTAAGTGGAAAAAAGCTGTTTTCAAATGGAGCTGAGTAGTCAAATCGATATGTCAGGTTTTATCTCATGTTAGAGCTGGGAAGCTTTCAGGCTCTTTGGAGGAAATGGGGAGACGTTCTCTCCACTTCGCCGATGTGAAGGCATGACTAGGATCTTGGGCTCAAAAGATATGTTTTCCCATTGTGTCACAGTGACTCTGGGCTGAATGAGAATGGTCATAATCAATAAAATCAGTTTTAATCAAGCAACTTTAAGAAAGCATACTTTTTCCCAAACATTTTCAAACAAATGAAAAGCAAATGATTTTTTCCTGTTACCAAGTAGTGTTAATTGAAAATTATTTGGCAAAAGTCAATGAATTGCACCACCAAAAATAACCTATACTAATAGTGTAATGTATTTTTTCATTTTTTTAGTATCCATGCTCCTATCCACCTATCCCTTTATTCATTCACCCACATGTACTTTTAACCAATACCGTTGTATGTATTATGAAATATAGCTTTGTTATTTGCTGTTTTTTTCTAGCTAGTAGTATATCATGCAACACTTCCATGTTAATAAATGTTTCTAGATGTCTTTTTTTTTGTTTTTGTTTTTTTTGAAGTGTTATCTCACTATGCTTTGTTTTTTTTTTTTTTTAATTTTTATTGTTGTTGTATTACATCCATCCCCTTTTTGCTCCCCTCTGCCCCCCTCCCTACCCACCCATTACCCCCCAAAGTCAATCCCACCTGTTGTCCATGCCCATGGTTCCTTTATACTAGGTTCTTGTCTAATAGATGTCAATTTTATTTTTTATTTTATTTTATTTTTTAAATATTTATTATTTTTAGAGAGAGGGGAAGGGAGAGAGGCAGAGAGGGAGAAGATGCCAATTTTAATGGCTACATACTAGGTAACAAATCTCTAAGTCATGAGAGGATCTATTTCGGATGAGGCAGATCGAACTACTGTTGTTGAAAATAATGGAAGGTCATCATCACAGTCGGTGCAACCTGGACAGAATTAGGAGGATATGAGGAAGGGTGGGAATGATTGAATTAAAATCTCCATCTGTTCCCTGGTGGAGGATGTTCTTACTGCTGGTCTCTGAACTGTCAGAAATGCAGGTGATTTGGCCCCACCCAGCCCTACTGACTCAGGTGGGGAGGGAGCCCTAGAAGCCTGAGTTTCACAAGCAGTTCTGGTGCAGGATGGAAAACCATTGCTATAGGATGGCTAGGCCAATCAGGTTCAGACCCACCTGAGAATAACCTTGGGGTCAGAGTTGGTAGGCATCTTGCTGTATCTGCACAGTGGCACCAACCCTTTCAGAACTAGCTGGGTGGCTAAAAATGTTGGGAAGACAGGGCATAAACCCAGGCAGGAGAGAACTATACATGATAACAAGGCACAGGCCCCACCAGGGCCAGATATTCAGCAAGAGGACTTACAGGCTTTGGGTCCGGATCCATCCATTCAAACAAACCAAGATGTAATTGCTGCGTACCATGTAGCTGGCACTACTGTAGAGTTTTGGACTAAGATAGCTCAATGAATGGATTAAGGGTTTAATGATTATAAAGAAACATGGAAATTTTGAGCCATGTCCTTGTCAGGAGCTACTTCACCAACTGTTTTGGGATAAATGTTGCAATGTAAAAAATTTGCACTTTTATGGAATGGCTGCATCCTTTTACTCATTTAGCACAAGTGGCCAGTACAAATCCTGGGCTTCATACTTGGAGTTAGTCCTGGGTTCTGTTTCATCAGCAAAGGATTTAAAAACTTCTGAGTGTAAAAGGGGACAAGTCCTGGCTGGTGACTCAGTGGATAGGTGCCAACCTGTGAACCATAAGATCACTGGTTCGATTCCCCAGCCAGGGCACATAACCAGGTTGTAAGCCAGGTTGTAAGCCAGGTCTGTAGCTGGAGGCAGGTGAAAGGGAACCATATATTGATGTTTCTCTTCCTCTCTGCCTCTTTCTCTTCCCCTCTCTCTAAAAATAATACATGAAATCTTTAAAAAAGAGAGAGACTGTGTAACTCGGTGTCAAGCAAACAAACAATCCAATTAAAAAAGGAGTGGACCCTGGCTGGTGTGACTCAGTGGATTGAGCACTGGCCTGTGAACCAAAGGGTTGCTGGGTAACTGGTTTGGTTCGCAGTTTAGGGCACATGCCTGGATTACTTGCCAGGTCCCCTAATTGGGGTCGTATGAGAGGCACGCAATCAGTGATTCTCTCCTTCTCTTTCTCCCTACCTTTCTCTGTCTCTGAAAATGACTAATGAAAATCTTTTAAAACCGAGTAGAGAACCTGAATAGACATTTCTCCCGAGAGGACATGCAGATGTCCAATAGACCTGAAAAAATGTTCAGTGTCACTAATCATTAGGGAAAAGCAAATTAAAACCACAATTAGCTATCATTTCACACCTGTCAGAATGGTTGTCATCAATAAATCAACCAACAACGAGTGCTGGCAAGGACATGGAGAAAAGGGAATCCTAGTGCACCGATGGTGGGGATACAAACTGGTGCAGCCACTGTGGAGGTTGCTCGAAAAATTAAATATAGCACTACCATATGAACCAACAGTTCCACTTCTGCATTTATATCTAAAGGAAATACGATCATTATCTTGAGATATCTGCATTTACATATTCATTACAGCATTATTCACAAAAGCCAAGATATGGAAATAACCTAGGTGTCCACTGATAGGTAAATGAATAAAGAAGGTGTGGTATATTCCTATGATGGAATATTATTTAGCCATAACAGAGGGAAATCTCACTATTTATGACAACATGGATGAACCTGGAGGACAGTATGCTAAGTGAAATCAGTCAGTCAGAGAAATACTTAAGGAAGTAAAAGTTCTGGGGATCTCATGTATATTATGGTGATTATAGTTAATACTATATTGTGTACTTGAAACTTGCTAAGAGAGTAGAACTTAATATTCCCACCACCAAAAATAAAAAAAGAAATATGTGAGGTTATGGAGATATTATCTAATCCTACTGTGCTAATCATTTTGTGATATACTTGTATATAAAATCAACATGTCATACACCTTAAACTTACACAGTGCTATGTGTCAATTATGGCTCAATAAATGTTTCAATAAAACTGGAAAAAAAAAATAACTTTTGAATTTGTCTTGGGAAGTGCTCTGAATTCCAGGTTCCCAGTGGCAGCCTGCCCCTGTTTGCCCACCTGCTGCCTCCTGAAGCATGTGAGTTTGACACGGTGGTTTAAACTGCTGAGATAATTCCAGGGCTGGGGCTGTTGCACAGGAAGCAGACCTGTTTCCTCTTAGATCTTGTCATCCACTTAGGTTATAGCATCTCCTTTGTGACCTGTGGCAGGGAGGAAATGAGAACTTCAGATAGGATGCTGAGGCTCTTTTCAATTTAGTGTTACAGGATTCACAGTGACACAGATGATTCCTTCTGTTTGTGATTTTGTGACTTACAGATGTCTTACATCACAGCCTGCAGGGCAGCACTGGTGTCACTGGGAGCTGGGGAAGCCTCAGGAGGGGATAGTGTGCCATCTTCCTTACACATGGGGGACCTCGTGTGCAAATTTACACGGGCAGTGAGTTGAGTGGCGGAGTGGGGATTTGAGCACTGTTTGGGTTTGATCTTTTAGATATGTTCTTTGGATAGTATGCAATAGTAAAACAAAAGCTCGGGAAAATTAAAAAAAAATTAGATTTTCTAATCTATTAATTTAAAACACACCATAGAAGCACAGTCTGGGCCCATCACATTTGTTTACTTGAACTTTCTACTCCCTGAAGCTGATTGTGGCATAAAGATGAGCAGGACACATGCTGTCCTTCTGTGTTTGGTGTCCTTTCTCTGGCCTTTGTGGTCACAGGGATGTAAAGTGCAGCATAGGGAATATAGTCAGGATTATTGTAATAACCGTGTCTGGTGCCACATGGGTACTTGAAATATTGGGGGACCACTTTATAAAGTATATGATTATCCAATCACTATTCTATACACCTGAAACTAATACAAAGAATATTGAATATGAACTGTAATTGAAAAATAACATTAAAAAATAACTGATACATAATTTTAATTCTAAATGTTTTTACTGGATCTACGCTCAGGTAGTACAAACCAGTATATTTAATTGGTTGTGATTAAGGTAACTTATTTAAAGCACCAGTACCTGGGCTGAAGGGGCGGGGGGTGTGGAGGAGCCCACACTGCAGACTCGAGGGCAGATTATTATTTTCAGGGATATTTTTGGTGTCGCTCATCTACCGCTCTGTTGAAAGCACAGTGATCTATCAGTGAGGAGATGACTCTGCTGAGACTGAAGTTGCCACATGCTTAATGTCATTTCCATGTGTAGAGTCTCCTGTGGCTTGTCAATTTCAGGATGCCTCAGAAGGTCTCTTCTGGGCAGTTTTGGGTTATTTTGCCCACAGAGATTGAGGTTATTTGGAAGTCAGGCAGAGGTATGTTTGTTCTGAGTGCCCTTTGGAAGCAGTACGTGAAGGGAAGTGCTCCTGGGCGGAAGTGCAGCGTCAGTGGGTATGCACCCCTGCAGGCCCCGTGCCCCCAGAGCTCCTCTGGGGAGTGCTCCTGAGGGACACAGGTGAAGTGCTGTTTTGTACTCAGGGAAACTGTCAAATCACATGCCGAGGTTGCTGATAATTATCTGAAGAGTTTTGTTCCCCAAGTCATGTTATTCCATGGTTATTTCATGAGTTATTCCAGTTTTAGAACTAGGATCCTGTAACTGACAGTCTTCTTAGTAGCAAAAATACCCAAACAGAAGCTGTAATGATGGTTTAAAAATTATTTTTTAGTAGTCATGGCTATGAATACATATAATTTGTGACAGTGGCTGTAGGATCAGCTGTGTTGTAGCTAAACCCATAAGGCCTGAGACACGGACCGCTTGCTGACAGTATTTGTAATGTTGGGCAGCAGTCTCACACCCCAGGATTGGTTTGACATGGGAGCAGCGGCTATGCATTTGAGAAATGTGGGCCGGTTAGCTACTCCAGCTGGCTGACATGAACTAGGCATGGGACATACAAGGGAGCTGGGATACAGCCATGACAAGGAGCTGGGGCTTTGTCCCAGCAAATGTACCATCTGACTTTATAAACCCACATGTCAGCCAGGAGCTCAACTCAGATGTTTTCCGTTCCTCATCTGTGCCAGAGAAAACTTATTTCTCAAAGCATCTGTAGAGTTAATGTAAGTGAAGCATTTGAATACTAAGAATATATATAAGAAAATGGTACCAAGTTTTAAAAAGTACATAGAAATCTCACTACTTGACAAATTTGTAATTTATACCTTGGGATTAAATAATTGAAGACATTTGTTTTCCTGATGAATCTTAAGCATTTTGTGAACAAAGTAAATGACTATATATATATATATATATATATATATATATATATATATATTTAAAGATTTTATTATTTCCAGAGAGAGAGGAAGGGAGAGAGGGAGAGAGACATCAATGTATGGTTGCCTTTCACCTGCTTCCAGCTACGGACCTGGCTGGAGACCTGGCTTGCAACCTGGTTATGTGCCCTGGCTGGGAATCGAACCAGCGATCTTTGGGTTCACAGGCTGGCACCTTTTCCACTGTGCTACCAGCAGGGCTAATGTCAATATTTTAAAAGAAAGCATTTTGGATTTTTGAAAAAAAGTAGAATCACAGTGAGATGTGGTACTGGGACCACGTGAGTCCTGATGAGTGACAGTGAGCTCCTTGTCCTCTTGGAGCTGGCAAGTGAGGACCCCCTGTTCTTACATTATAACAAGGGCTTTGCGTGAAAGCAAAGTGAATGTCTTCAGAAGTGGGATTAGTACCACTGTACACCTATTAGAAATGCTGAAGTCTAAAACACTGACAACACCTAATGCTGACGGGGATGTGGCACAACAGGAACTTTCAAAATGGTGTAGCCACTGTGGAAAATGGTTTGTTGGAACTAAATACATTCTAACCATACTATCTGGCAATGTTTTTTAGTGTTGACCCAAAGCTTATATCTATCTACACAAAAGCCTGGGCATGGATGCTTTATAGCAGCTTGATTCATAATTGCCAAGACTTGGAAGCCACCAAGATGTCCTTCAATAGGTGGTGAGGTCCATCCAGACAATGTAATATTATTCAGTGCTAAAAAGAAATGAGTTATCAAGTCATAGAAATACATAAAAATACATACTACTGAGTGAAAGAAGCCAGTCAGAAAAGGCTCTGTTCTGTAGGACTCCAACTCTGTGGCATTCTGGAAAAGGCAAAGCTGTAGAGACAGTAAAAGATTACTGGTTGCCAGTGATTGGGAGGAGGGAGGGTGAACAGGTGGAACACAGGGTGTTAGGGCAATGAAGCTACTCTGGCTGATGGTGGATAAGCTCTCATGGTGGATATGAACCTGGGAAAGTCAGGTAGTGCTGCTTGTCACTACCTGAACCTCTAAGTAGAGCCAAGGATTGAATCTTTATGGGTGCTTTATTCAGATGGCCAGCAATCTGAGAAGGTGACAGGGTATGTACCCTAAAAGACCATCTTACATCTCATCCCAAGCCAACCCTTTATATAAGGAGAAGAAAAGTGTAGGTAAGGGGTTTAGAATTCAGGGAAAATGTTAATCAGATAGAAGCTACCATCTGGCTGTTTTCCTAGTGTCCTTTCATCTGTTGACTGGTGATTCTTTATTTGTGTCCTGGGCAGTGTAATGTCTCTCCCCAGAGCACAATGGCTCAGATACCATCTTGATTGCTTGCAGTCCTCTTGGGGCACAAAGGTCAATTGCTTGTGGTCTCTTAGAGTCAGGATGGGTCATACCTTCAGTTCCTGAAACAATAGCTTTTTACATGCATTCAACTCTTGAGTTCCCCCATCAGATACATATCATTAAACATTAGTCCAAACCCATAGAATACACACCATGAGTGACCCTAATGTAAACTATGGGTGATAATGATGTGTCAGTATAGGTTCATCAATGATAGCAAATGCATCATCTGGTAAGAGAAAATGGTGATGGGGAGGCAGTACATGCGTAAGGGCAGGGGTCATATGGAAAAATCCCTGTAGCTTTTCAATTTTGCTATAGAGCTAAAGCTCTAAATAATAATAATAATAATAATAATAATAATAATAAAGTCTTTTAAAAAGTGGGGTCAGTGCAGTAAGGATGAGCTGGTAAGCCTACTGAAACAAAAGAGGGCTTTCTGGAAAGGGTGTCTCCTTGGGAGACACGCTTAGGAGTTGCAAAGCATGCATACAGAGGGAGAGTGCTTTAAACACCAGAACAAAGAGTGAAAGAGCTGGGCCCACGGAGTTGGCCACTAAGTGGCAGTGGGTCAGTGTGTGGACTGTTGGGTGTGGGCTGGGGAGGGGAGTTGTGGTAGGCAGTGGAGGCAGCCTGTGTAGATGATGGGTGGGTCATAGAGAACATTGTCCTACAAATCCAATGGTTTAGATTGTATTTTGATGATGTTCAGGAGTCAACTGAAGGATTTCCATCAGAGAAGTGACAGATTTACACTTGAATTTTAGCATGTGCTAGGGCTACACGTGACTTCATTCTGTCCTCATAAAACCCTCTGAGGTAGGTTCAAGTATTGTCCCTATTTGACATTTAAGAAACCTGAGAGGAACTTACAACATGTCTTCAAGGTCACATAGCTGGTGAGCAGTGGGACTAATCAATGCCTCAGATCAGGTCCTGATCCCAGAGCCCATGTCCTGATCAGCCAGCTATTGACAGTTAGCTATTTGGACAGGAGGCTGCCGGGTATGGTGGTGTGGACAAGTAGAGAGGAGGGTCCTTATACACCTCAGAGAACAGGAAAGTAACTGAAACAGTTATATTTACAAGGCATTAGAAAGGCAAATGGGCCACATTTGATCTTGATGGTAGCCTGAGAGAGAAGGGGGGAGGTGCTAGTCTAGGATGAGACACAGATTTTCAGTTTTGGACAAGAGTGGGGATAAGAGCAGGGAGGGAGGGATGGCAGATGTGCTTTCCTGTGGCCATGTTGGGTGTGAGGAGCCAAGGCTCTGTCAGCAAAGATGGCTTATTGGTGGTTAGTATATGACAAGAGTGATTCAGGGGAGAAATACAGTTAGAAATAACTCGTTACATGGGGCATAGGCTGACACATGACGCTGACACCCAGAACATGTAGTTAGCACACCGGGAGAGAGTCTGTGTTAGAACATGGGTTATGTGCATTTGGGATGGGCCTAATGGCCACCCAAGGAGATGGAGAAAGAGCCATCAATGAAATGGGGGCAGGGGGAAGGTTAAGGTTGAAAATGTTCATTGATTTAGCCACTAAGGTATCATTGGTGGCCTTGATGAGGCTGTATGTTACACTAATCATTCAGGCAGTGAATCCATCTGCTCCCCATTGGTCAGTCAGGTCTGCCAGAGTCTAGAAAGCTATTTTGCTATCATCCAAAATGATTCAAATGGTTGCTTCTCAACTGAGATAAGCAGATTAAACCTCCAGCATCTGTGAATCTGATATTACACTTCTTTTTTCCCCCTTGTTGATTGGCTTTACTCAAGTGAGGTTTTCAAAACCTGGCTTTAACACAGATAAGCGAATGGCTATTTAAACCTTCATGGTGGGAAGAGATTTTCATCTTAGATTAAAAAAAAAAAAAGTTAATTAAAATGTCCCCTGTAGACATGTATCTTTTGTAGATTTTATTTGCTTCTGGCTAGAGGGAATCATAAGCATGTATTCTCTTTCTCATCTATTCCAGTCTATCCTAATGGAGCAATAAATAATAATCTTCTGAATCACCTTTGAATTTTACAATGGCACAGACTGACTATAGCTTCATTTCAGTGTGGTAAAAATCAATTAATGTTGCTAATAAATCAAGTCCTAGGGTTTTGATATTCCCCCCCCCCCCATGGGTGCATGTCTCTGAGGGAGTCCTGCTATACACCCCACTGTAAATATGAGGATCTCATGTAATGATGTTTCATGTGCTTTGAAGTGCTTGGGTTTGAATGGATCCAAATAATTGATTTTTATCCATTTTTTAATGCTCCCACATAGCTGAAGGACATGGATTTGGTAGGGCAGGGATTTTTTTTCCCCCAAAGGGAATCTAGGATGTGCATAGCTTGAAAAGTTTCTCTGGATAATTCCCTAATTTTCTGGGGAGTCTCTTGCTGTAGAGAATCACTCACTCACTAGAATGGGTAGGTTTATACAACAACAATAAAGTAATTAAAAAATTAGCTTGCTCTGGATTTTATTCAAGCTTCTGTAACCTGTGCTTTTATGTCTTTCATTAATATTGTAAACTCTTGGTTGTTATTTCTTAAAATGTTTTCTCCCATCCCCCCTTTCTTTTCTTTCCCTTAGACTGTTGGATTTTGTTTTACAGCCCTTGAATGCTGTGTTCTGGGTCTCACACTCACTTTTTTTTCCTTTTTTCCTTTTTTTTTGGTCATTATTAATCTATTTTCAAGTTCATTGTTTTTCCCCCCATACTTGGGTTGAGTCTTCTGATGATTCAGCCTCATTCATCTGAATGCCTTCTGATGTTGAAGGCATTCTTCATCTGTTATCATGTTTTTATTTTTTATTTTACATTTGAATTTCTTATAGTTTCCTCTTTTCTGGTGAAGTTCCTCATCCTTTCATGCATGTTGTCCACATTTTCCATACCATCCTTTAATAAATTAATCATAACTTGGAAGGCTTTTTAGTCTGATGGTTCTTTCCTCTGAGTTGTTGGAGCATCTGTTTCTTGGATTGCTTCGTCTGTTGATAGTGGGCTTTTACGGATTTCTTTGTGTGTCATGTGCATCTTGACTGAATGCCTGACAGGGTTATCCAGACTGAGGTGCAAGGTGTTTATGCTGGAAGTAACCCCATTCTTCCACTTGGTCACTGGTATGGGAAGTTGAGAGTGCCTCTGGTCAGGGTGTGGTTGGGATTTGGGGTTTGTTGTCATCACAGTCACCTTCAACTTCTCCAGCTCCAGCTTATTCTTGGGCTGGGGTTGTTAGAAGTTTGCTCAATATTCATGATCCAGCCCTCATGTCAGAGCCTGGAGTGTTTCTCCTTACTCCCCCAACTCTGGTCCTCACTCAATGCTATTGTTTGCTGTTTGGTGCATCTTGCTAGCGGTCATGGGGGGCAGTCGGGGAAGGGCCCATCCTCAGCCCTGGGGTCTAGGGTGAAGTGGGGCTCTTTTTAGTGATTTAGTCCACTTCCTCATGGCAGCCAGTCTCTACCTGGTACCACTGGCAGGAGACATTGCCTGCCTCTCCCCTAGGGGTGGAGGTGTATTTCTTTCTCTTTGGGAGGTGGTGGGTTCGGGGCCCACAGGGGCAGCTGACCTCCTGAGATGGTTCTGTTGGGGAGGGTCTTGCCCATCCTAAGGGGTGCAAAGGGTCTGAGGATTTCTGTGCATTCAAGCCACCCACCCTTGACACTCAGCACTTATCACTCAGTTTGGGATCCCACTATCCTATCCTTAGAATCACAGTAAAATGAAGCTGCCTGGGCAACCCTGCTGCAACTCTGTACTTGCGCCTGAGCATTTTGAAGAAGCTTGGGAAGCAATTAATGACCTGATCCCATGGTGAGCCAGTGCACAGTCAGGGATGTCCATTTGTAGGACGTCAGTTCTGTGGCAGACAGGGAGCTATACCCTTAATGTGCAGGATGTGTCAATCTGACAGTGACTTCGGGACCACTTGCATCAGTGGGTAGATGCAGGTGTAGTCAGTCATTTCTGTGCCTTAGGCTTGATTCCCAGCCAATCACTGGTCTCCACTGTGTGGTCTGCTGTGCTGCGTGTTCTGCCTGGTGGCCCCCCCAATGGGATACTGAGGGGAGTTTCTCTGTGCTTGCCAGCAGTGACAGGGTGGAGAGCTGGTTGTACTTAGGGGAAGTACAGATTTATGTGATTTCCCCCCTCAGACCGTAGATTTAAAAATTCATACTGGAAAAGCAAAAAAGCTTTTGTAAGGGAAGCCAATTAATTTGCATTTAACTGAAGACAGTCATTGCTTGAATAATTGGTTTATTTAGGAAATTGGTCCCAGGAACAATGTATGCAGATGGGGTAAGCTGTGGTGGTGGGCAGTCGCCAGCCTGAGTTATTGTACTGGAGTGGGAGAAATACCCTGTGCTATTCCTCAGCAGTCTCAGGTGTATAGCACCATGGGGTGCTGCTAAATGTGTAAGGGTTAGATTCTTTCACTGTTCTCTGAACTTCTCATGTGGTCCCAGAACGTGATTAAGCTGAATCAGTGCAGCCTACCTGCCCACAAAAAGTAATTAGTTTAGAAATAAAGTAGCTGGTAGCATTTGGTTCCCGGGTGGCATTTCATTCTAAGAGCCCTCTTGGATGGTATGACGTGAGTCATAGTTCCTCTTGTTCTGAGGGTGCTGTAACCTGAGGTAGAAGATGCTGATTTTCAACATCAATGTCCAAACCCTTCAAAGTGGTTTTTGTGCTGTGCGTGTATGTTTCTTTCATTGGTAAAATCTGTTGGTGACATTGTTCTAGATGAGCCAAAAGTTCTATTGATGAAAGGACTAAGGAAACCCTGGTCTTGGTGCTACCTCCTCTATATCTCCCAAGTAAGCTGACATTTTATAAACATTTGTGAATTTGATGGGGGTGCTTGTTCTACAGAAGTTAAGTGTGGTGATGTAGTGTTCTTCCCTCTCCCCTATAATTAATTATAAGTGACTGAATGACCCTGATGCCTCAGTGGTGACTATGTGGTGATTTAAATGTGTTTGAAGAGACCACACTCCTAGTATAATCACCTATTTTTCCGTTATACACAAGCTGGCTCCTCCAACAATACCTGCAAGGTTTCACATTTGCAGGAGCATCCATGGTGGTGCTTGGTGATTAGATTGAAGATGTAAACCACTTGACAACTTTTCATCACCATGCAAATGATTTCTCTGGAAAGAAAAAAGCAAATGGCGCACATGAGACTCCTATTTTTGTCACTCGAATATTGGCAGGAGCAGAGGCATTAAGGAACCCACCTGGGGGCTGCTCAAATCCTATGCTATTTCACAGTAAAACTTCTATTTATATTTCATCGAAAAGCACGAGATGTTATAAAAATTGTCTCCTCAGTTGTTCCTCTTTGCGAGAGCCTGAAACAGTATTGCCTGACTATTTTGCAGAGGGTGACAGCTGGTTGTCTGTGGTCCAGGCATGCACTCATGCCTTGGTCTGTCATCTTTATCCCACTACCTGGCCTGGTGGATGTTCTTACCACTTTCCACTGGGAAGCTGAGCCGTGGAAAGTCACACACGTTAGGGCTGGATTGAAAACTAGTTCTGTCTCTGTCAGAGAAGAGACTGAGCTCTTCTCATGGCACCTGTTGTGTCATGTCACTGGGGTAACTTTACAACCGTGTGTTGAGTTACTTTGAGGAATGGAAGAGCTTCTGAGCATCACGTCTTCCCATATTTATTCTCTTGAGTTGTGATGACCACTGTGATAGCCTGTAGCTATAGCTATTTTAAATTTCATTAAAATTAAAATTTAAGTACATGAATTAAATACAGTTGTTCTCGGACAACATGGATTTGAACTGCACGGATCCACTTATGTGGATTTTTTTTCAATTAATATTCTAAATGTATGTTTTTTTCTTAAAGTTTTCTTAATAGCACTTTTCTCTAGCTTTGTTAAGAATACAGTATTTAATACATATGAAAAATATGTGGTCAGCAGTGGGCTATTAATAGTCAAGCATTTGAGGAATCATAGTTGTATGCAGATTTCCAATTGTGCAGGGGGTTGGCACCCCTAATCCCCACATTCAAGAGTCAACTGTGGTTTGAAAAATGAATTTACTAATTAAAAATCTAGTCCTTCAGTCGCACTAGCCATCTTTCAGGTACTTGGCAGTTCCATGTGACTTTTGGCTTCTGTTTGGAGAGGGCAGATGTGGGACCCATTCATCATGGGAAGTTCTGTTAGATGGGGTTGCCCCAAGGGAGGGCCCTGGACAGTGGAGCACCCTTCACTCTTCATTGGCCATGAAAGGGCCTGGGTGTTGTGGTTGGTGCCTGTAGCCCTGTACCTGGTACCAAAAGGCACGTGCAGTGCAGGCTGAGATGGCTTCCTGTTGCCACCGGGTCCTTTCTTAGCATTGGGCCCACGTGTTGCTATGAGGGCAATGTATGTGTGGGTGGGGACTCAGGCAGTCCTGTGCTTCCCTGGCCAGGCCAGGCCAGCCTCTGTGAGTCTCCAGGTCTCTGTGGGCAGGGAGCCCTTGGCTCTACCATCAGACCCTGTGCTGAAAGAAAGGGCAGACCCCTGTAGGATTGATCTCAAATTGTGAAGACAGATCGGACTCAACTTTGATACCTGTCAAAGTGCAGAATCTAAATAGTTGTCTTATGTTGTTTACATGGCAACAAAGAATGTGTGGCCGCTGATTCTTTTGGTTTTGAATCAGAATCTTTATTACAAGTATTCCTTCCAATGACAAGGGAAGAAAGTAACCACATACAAACTCAACCTCCAATCATTCGTCTATTCCAATAGTGATTGTGAGATCTTGAAGAAGGTCCCATAGGGAAATAAGGGATGCTTTTTTTCTGTAAATATATCAGTGAATCTGTACAAATAGGTATGTTATTCAAACTATAAAATGAAACCTCTCCTAACTCATAGTCCAGAAAAATGCCAGTCTCACAACTTGCTTTGCAGGGCGCATGCAACACATACTGGAACACTTGTGACATCCCCAGCGTCATTGTTAGCTAATGTGATATAAGGATATTTCTGGGGAACAATTCTTTATACAGACCTATGGACCCTTCACCTGTACCTCTTCAACCTGTCAGCATCCAATCCCTTGAAACTGAAGACAGGTGGACAAGAAGTAATTGCCTGAGTGTTGGGTGTCATTGTCCTAAATAACACACTTGTATGTTTTTCTATAATAAGATTTGGGTGGGCAGTTTCAAGATCTCATGTCAAATCTACCTGAACTGTGCTGATCATTTTCTGAGGGCCAGAGTCACGTGGGATTGGAGTACAGCTTTAATTCCTATGAAAAGACCCTTGGGATTTTTAGGTGTTCATATCTGTTGTGAATCTATTTCAGGACCTGTCAGTAAATCCAGGTCTGTCTGCACATCAGTCTCTGCAATTTGATATAACAGATTTTTTAGAGTGGACACATCGTTTGTAATTTGTCTTTTATTTTTTTTCTTCAGCCTCCTTCTCTTCCGTAAGAAGCCTGGAATAATGTGCAGTTTGCTTTGTTCTCAAGGAAAACTCAAGGTCTCCATGTTCATAGTGTAATCTATCTTCCAATTTTACATCTTTCTCCCCACTTTGAAAGTTTTCACCCTGGCTGGTGGCTCAGTTGGTTGAGGTGTCATCCCATGCATCAGAAGGCTGCAGGTTTGACCCCTGGTCAGGGTGGGTAGAGGAGGTAACCGATCGAAGTTTCTCTCTCACATCGCCATTCCTCTCTGTGTCTTTGGCGTCTCTCAGTCTGTCTGTCTGTCTGTCTGTGTCTTATTATCTAAAATCAAGAAACATCCTTGGGTGAGGTTTTTTTTAAAAAAGGAAGTTGTCAAAACTTGGTTTTCATACCCTGTTTCAGCATCTTCAATCTTCTCCCTCCTGGTTCACTGTAGTCTGGGCACTTCCTGCTGTGACAGCTGCCACGTGCTCAGCAGGCATCAGGAGACCCTGCACTTGGGACACAAGAGCTCCAGGTCCTTCTCTCAGAACAGGGTCAGAACACACAAGGGTTTTTCTCTTCCTGCCATTTCCTGTGGCTTCTCTTCATGGAAAGCCTCTGAACAGTATGTCATGTGACATAATTGGTGTCCCTCCGGAAGTTCCCATCAAGGCTGTGGTAGTGGCGGACAGGGCAGGGGAAGATGTCTTAAAGATCATCTCACTGCTGGTGGATGCAGGAGCAGCAGAAGCTGTGCCCACAATCAGGGGTCCCTGGGGTTCGGGGTAGCTGGCCTCTGTGTGGTGCTCAGACCTGGAGGCTGCAGAGCCCATTGTGTGGGTGGGTTTCTGTCTGCGGGGGCTCTTCAGTCACCATGACTCTCCGGGAGCTAGGACAAGTGAGAAGCCAGTGTCTCTTCAGTCCTCACTCTCCTCTGGAAGGCAGCCACCAGCTGACATCCAGTCACCCTCTCCTTCTGCATTTCCCCCAACTGAAGGTCAGCATAGCGTCCTCATGGTTACAAGGGAAGCACAAGTCACGCATGGTTTCTGTGGCCCGCGAGGTGCTCACCTGTGGCAGCTCTGCTAGGTTGCCTTGGCTTTGTGCTGCGGGAAGGGCGATTCCCTGTGTCCTCAAGACCTGCTGGCCCTGTCGGCCCCTCCTGCTGGGACGGTGGCTCTTCCTTTGCTTGCTGAACGGGATGGTCTTCCTCTGTGCAGGTCAGGGGACAGCACAACGCAGGTCTCTGTTCATAGTTAGCGAGTGGCTGTTCAGTTGAATTCCTGTGCGTGTGCAGTGTGAAATGCAGATCCTGGGACTGCTGCTGGACTGCTTTCCTGGTCCGCAGTAACTGTCCAAGTGCAAGGTTAATGGCTGGAATGCAATTGCTGGGTTTTCATAACCCAGGCTTCCTGGCTAGTTAGATGGGGGAAAAATACTCCTGGATAGCTTAAGCTAGAGGTAGGCAGGAGTTGGGCGCTAGTTTGGGTAATGTGTTTGGTTTGGGATGCTGGTCAGGTGCAAAGGCTTCTCTGGGCCAGCGCGGGGCCTCACCACTCAGAAGGCGATGGGGGCCTGAAGGCATGGTTGCAGGGAAGAGCCTGTTGGTCCTCATTTCCAGGCAACAGTTCCTGGTATACAATCCACTCTTACTAGGAATGTGCTTCATTGTAATTCAGTAGCAAATGGTACAATTGCTCTAATTACCTGCTGTTAAGTCCCCATTTCAATGACCCTGTGTTAGAAACAGTGACAGTTATTAAAAGTGGGAAGGACAGAGCTATCCAGGGGTGGAAAGGGGCGCAGTTGTTTGCTTGGTTCACCCTTGCCAAGAATACGAAGCCAGTGGAACCAATTTTAGCGCTTGACTTTGCTCCCAGTCGGATCCGTCAGCCGGCTGGCGTTCCTGCAGCTGTGCCAGCCCCTCCCGGGCTCGGCGGGCGCATTCCAGGCGCTCTCTCAGCCCGATGCCAGGGCGGCCTTGTTATTTATAGCGGTAACACCACATCATTTCATCTGTTTGCTCTGGCATTTGTAGGTGTGGGCCCTAAGGCTGAGGGAAGTTATACCTTTCAGTTGTTTTTAATCTCATCCTAGTGGTAAATACCTTCTGTAGGAGTGGAATGCACAGATGTGGAGGTCGGAGTCTTCTCTCTAACTCTGTCCCTGGGGAAAAGGCCACAGCTCCTGCCCGGGCTGACCTGGGGCCTTGCCAGGAAAAGAGGTGAGTGAGGAGGTTACATATTCCCACTGTTGATGTAAGAAACGCCCAAACCCGCAGAACAATTTAATGAATTTATACAAGCTAAACTGCCAACTATTGCCTGGAAGCAAGATTTCAATGAATTGAGAAAATGCTTGGGAAGAGGGTCGTTTTGCAGCTTATTTTATACATTTGAATCAAAGAAGGAGATGTAAGGAGGCTTACCTGAAATCCATTGGCGGTAGATTAGGGAGGCAGGAGAAAGCAAAGCAAGGAAATCCCCGAGATTGGATAAAAAGTAAAACAGAGAGCTCATTTGTCTGTCATAAATGTTTACAAGCCTTTTCTTGTATAAAATAAGAGCTCATGTTCTTATGTAGATGAGACAACGCATAACTCATTTTGACCTTCCTAAGCCACAGACAGGTCTGTCCTTTGTCACCAATCTCACAGGTGTGTGGAATGTTTCCCTTCAGCAAGACCAGGGGAGTGTCTGACTAAAACATTCGTGTTGCAACCAATGGAAAGTGCACACCTACTGGAAAAGGTCAGACAGTTGTTTGAAATTCTGAATTTTAGACCAGCAAATAAGCAAGGACTTTCAATAACGACACTGCCTGCCTCCTGTGCAACCTGACCCTTTCTGACTTTGAAGTAGCATCTACTTGCTTACATTCCTGGTTTTTCCTGTGCCTGAAGCAGCGAGCAGATATATGTATTAGGAATTGTGATCCCTTCTTTCCTTTCTTTCGGGGATGGTAGTGATCTCTCACTCGCTGTAGGATCGCTGATGTGGACAAACAAGTCTTAGAGAGATGCTACCCATTATGTCATTGTCTCAAGTCTTTTCAAGGAACATAGTACAATATACGGTATGGGTAGGAGAGTTCATATTTTAGGTGTCTTTTCTCTTTTGAAATCAAGATTTAAAGAAAAAGCTTTGCCTTGAGGTCTTTCCTCATACACAACTTTCTCCTTGAGGTTTTAAAGCTTATCTTATTATGAAGTGCCCCCAACCTCATCCTTGGAGAACTTTCCATCTTCATATCCTCATTAAAAATACAACTAAACCTGATGTATTGGATTTTAAAACACCTTTCTATTTTATTTTTCATGTTTTTTTTTTTTAATCTCCAAATTCTTTATTTTTCTTTCTTTATTTTTTAAAGATTTTATTTCATTATTTTTTAGAAAGAGGGGAAGGGAAAGAGGCAGAGAGGGAGAGAAACATCAATGTATGGTTGCGTTTCACCTGCCTCCAGCTACAGACCTGGCTGGAGACCTGGTTTGCAACCTGGTTATGTGCCCTGGCTGGGGAATCGAACCTGCGATCTTTGGGTTCGCAGGCTGGCGCCTTATCCACTGTGCTACCAGGCAGGGCTACTAATCATACGGATGATTAGATAAAGAAGAGATGGTACGTGTGTATAATAGAATACTGCTCAGTCATAAGAAGGGATGAAATAACTGCCATTTGAGATAACTTGGGTAGATCTTCAGAATATCTTTTTAAGTGAAATAAGTCATACGGTAAAGGACAAGAACCATATGATTTCATTCACAGGTAGGGTGTACAATGAAAGCAACACATAAATGAAACAAAAAACTCATAGCCTTGGCTGATAGCACAGTGGATAAGGTGCCAGCCTGTGAACCCAAAGGTCACTGGTTCAATTCCCCAGCCAGGGCACATAACCAGGTTGCAAGCCAGGTGTCCAGCCAGGTCCTTAGCTGGAGGCAGGTGAAAGGCAACCATACATTGATGTCTCTTTCCCTCTGCCTCGCTCCCTACCCCTCTAAAAATAATAAAATCTTTTAAGAAAACCAACCAACCAAACAAACAAACTCATAGACATAGATAACAGTATGGTGGTTACCAGACAAAGGGAGTGGGGCGGGAGGAGGATGAAGAGGATTAAGGAGGTCAAATATATGGTGATGGAAGGAGACTGGAGTTTGGGTGTTGAGCACACAATGCACTACATAGATGATACATTATAGAATTGCATAGTTGAAGCTTATATGATCTTAGTAAGCAATGTTATTACCCTAATAAATTTTAAAAAGGAAATAGTCCTGACCTCATTGGGCTTATTTTCCACCACCCCCCATTTGTTTTTATATCTTAAATAGGAAGAATAAAATGTTTTCTTGTTCAGAACAAGTGGGGTGAAAGGAAATAACCAGTTTTTCTATTGCTAAATCCAAACAGGGTTCAAGGAGGGGAAATGTTAGTGACTGTTGGCAAGACAGAGGGCTCTTGGCAGGTGGGTGCAGGCAGGTGGTGTTTCTTTGGGAGTGACCACTTGAGATGAGCAAGGTTGTCCACCAGTTTGCCTGAGATGGGAAAATAGATAGAATAGCCTTGGGCATTCTGGCAAAGGGCTTCCCAAAATAGTTGAACCCTAGCGACTTGAAATTTGTTAGAGAGAAGGAAAGAAAAGTTGCCAGTCCTGGAACCTTTATCCAACCAGTATCTGTGTGCGAGCTGGTTCTGTGTTTGGGTTAGCCATGTTAATATTAACTCGAGCTGGATACCTGCGAAGCCTGCTAGGGAATGCCAAGTTTCTCTGTATACGCAAATTTCCACTTCTGCAAATAATGAGGGAGCAGCTCGAGCAGCTGTAGGACAAGCAGTCTGATTTCTGTCTGTAATTCATGCACAAGCAGGATTTGACCAGGTGAGAACTGCACAGGGCTTCAGGTGAGATGTAAATCTGCAAATTGGATTCCTATTCTTATTATGCTTTGAAATCTGGCCATGGAATTAACAGCATTTTAAAAATATTTCAGAGGTGATAATTTTATTTTCCAAGTAGTCTAGGAACATGAGAGTACCATGTAAAGTGCTCTCAATCTTAGATTAAGTGAAATCATTTAAAAGAAAAACTATTTGGGGGGGGAAATTTTAACTTATTTTAAAGATAAAAGGGCATTATCTGAATTATTACACAGGTAAAGTGGTTTTGAAAGACACTACAGATGCTACAGATTCATTAAGGGAACTGCTCTTTGTCTTAATTTAGAAAATTGGCTTTGATACAATATGTTGTCAATATTCACAGTCAGCCTCACTGTTGCTTGCTGGAATGTAAATGATGAATGTCAAGATGAATTGGATCCTCCTCCATCTGAGTAACATCAGAATGTTACTTTGGAAAAGAAACATTCTGATAGCTGATGGAACAACCTACCAGATTCCATCACCAGAAAAAGTTGTCCTCTTGTTAATTTTAGAGTTTACTTTTGGGATGTTCATGTAATGGAGAGAAAAGATCACAGTGTTTGAGCAGGGGCTTTCACTTAGGTATTAAATATATTCTAATCATATTTGTCTCATGATATTTTTAGCTGTTTTACACTATATTTAGAGCAGTGAGTCATAACAGCTAAATGTGTCCTTACCTTTCCCTTTTTTGAAGTAATATTACTTTTGTTTATATGACTAACAGCAAAGAGTGATGATGGAGGAAATATGCTCATGATATGGGCTTAGTTTTCTGTTTTGAATATGTTAAGATATTTAGGGGAAGAAGTTAATCGTACTTTTAATAAATATTGTATTGTGCATTGGGGTAATAGCCCATTAATTGTGTCTCTGTAAGGATAACCATATGAAACTATTCTATTTTGATGCAAGATCTGATGTACATTGAACCTATTTGTGGTGGTTATGTAAAAATATGCAGTGGCTTTATTTCCAGAAGGTCTGTTCTGACACACCCAGAATTGAAAGGACGAATACATTTTTGAGATGGTCTTCTGTGTATGTGCACTGGCTTCTTTTTCAGATCATGGGAAAGAGACATAGGAGGGTTACTTCAGATTTGCTGGTGAGCATTTGTGTACATTTTGGTGACAGCCTGAGGATTGGGTTTCATTCCCACAGTGTCCATCAGCTGTGAGTCCAGCGTCTTCTCTTGGGCACACCCCCTATGGGATTATAGTGAGAGTCGTCATCACCACTGTAGACTTGCAGACCTTAGTGAGAATGACACAAATGGACTAATAAACCTATTTTGGCTGTAGAATGCTAAGAATCTTAGATTTTAGATTTTTCCTTACCCACTTTGTGGAATGTGAGCTGTAATTCTTGTTGGAGGGGAAGTCCCAAGTCTTGATTGTTTAAGACGGTGGTCACAGTGTTACTCATGAAAAGTGGGGACATTCTTCCATGATATCCATCATAGAGGTATGTGATTGTGAAATATCATCTTCAAGTCTGAGCAGAAACCTGAATGGAGATTGGTGTCATCAGTTCCTGGAACATTTGCATGGACTGCTGGCTCTTTGGATGGATATATCCTGGCTATAGTCCCATGTATATTTTTCTCTTAGCTTAGTGAATTAACTACTTTCTAAGGGCAAAATGATTAGACTGTTTTGAGGTGAAACCTTCCGATGTTTGAGTTGTGCAGGGAGATCTGACTGTAAGGTCTTCAAGGACTCTTGGAAGGAGCAGGAGAAATGAGGACACCCTGGAGCTTCAGAAACCATAGTGCTGGACTTGAGCACCTCTTGCCTTGGATAGCAGAGCCTGATTAAAGAGGATGTGTGTGGTGTGGCCTGCTCTGTGCTCGGTTGCCCTGCACCAGGCATGATGACAGTCTCATAAAACACAAATCTGTCATAAATTGTTATTACTTAAAGCAGAGCCTGCGTGTGTGGGGGAGAGCATGGTAGTAGTGGTTCTGGCATATTGTGAATATAGGAACGCAGTAGTTTTGGTGTATTTTTGATGTGTTTGTGTGGCCTGTCAAATAATTGCTGGAAAAATATCTTTGCTTTGTGGTGTGATTCACCAGGATAAAGCTCTTCAGCTTCATGCACCAAAATGGTGGCAGACCTGATGATTTGACAGGTGAGCCCTCTGTCTGGTTTCTGAGGTCGCAGAAACATTGTTCAAGACCGATCTTTGGGTTTTGTTGTTTTGGGGTGGGGGGAGTCCCTGATTGGTGAGGCACTCCTCTAAATTAAGGAGAGATTAAAATCCTGGAGGAGAAGTATGGTGGGCGGTGGAGCAGCCCCTGTCCAAGGGTGGTCCATTGCATAGGCACAGACTGTCCATGGGTGTCAAGGGTGCATTGCTGTGTGACGGAGAGTGCCAGCTGAGGAGTGGCTCTTTGTTGGCTGATACCCTCCAGCTAATCTGCAGTCGGGGCTGGTCTGACATGCTACTTCTTTCCTTATTGACACAGAGTTTATTCTGAAGAGACGATTTAGACATTAGTTTACATATATTCACTTGGCATTTACTGATGCTTCCCAGTGCCAAACACTGCAGCTGGTTCCAGGGTCCCATTTAGGAGGATGGTCATGTCCAACAGGGCAGCTTGGAGCTGTGGCACTTGAAGAGAGTTGTGGGAACTGGAAATGGAGTGATTGACATTTTATGGGGGGTGGACAAATGGGGACCTTTGAGATGGGTCCAGAAAGACAAGTGCATGGAAATGGTACTATCTTAGAGGAGGTGCTGTAATGCCTGTGGATTGAGGTTTTGAGCCATTTTGTAGTATTTTTTTTGTTTGTTTGTTTGATGGAGGATATTCTCCCTTTGCTGGATCTATCTATTGATACACATTCATGTAGATATATAGATAGAACATTCTAAGCTTTCTTGTTTAGTTTTGATTATGTTGGTATTATAGAAATTCCTGAGAAGCATTTTTATTGCATAATCATCCTGTTACTTTTGTGGCTAGATAAATGGCCTGCAAGTATTGGTGAATTACCAGGCTACTAGTTTTGAGGGCATCCGTATCCAAAACAGAGGTGGACAGTATGAAGTAAAATGCATGCCATGCTTTAGAAACATTGCTTTGTGTTCTGAATTAGAGATTTGATTCCATAACAGAGCCTTGACATGCAAATCTAAAATGGGGAATATGAAATTTCCTGGCTTGTGATGTCTGCTGAAAATTTGCCTCAAAAACAATTTTGTATAAATGACCATTTATGTATTTAGACCAATGCCAAGGACAGGGCATCAATTGATCTTGTTATCTGTGTTGTTGTTATGCATTTTTGGTGAGGAATGTGGACTTTATTAGACTTGTCAGGAAGTCCTGAGTGGCAAATTGAAGGAATATTTCAGGAATTCTGGAATCTGGTGAAATTAATAGATTTGGAGTCTCATAATTGTTCTGAGAAAAGCCTGTAGTTGAGATAGTTTAGAATCCAGTTGTGCTTCCTGTTTCCCATTTTAAGAGGGAACTTTGGCTAGCATGTAAAATGTTCCATGGGTAAGTCCTGACAGCTGATGGCACTGGAATTGGGACCCTCTGCCCATGGTGAGGAGGTGGTGATTCTCAGTAACATCAGGGCAGGGCGGGTCTCCTGTGAGAAATGAGAACAGACCCCTCCACACACACGCACATGCATGTGCGCACAGTTATCCCCAGTCTTCACCATTTTTAGGTGCGTGGTGATCTTTCCTTGATGCTTAAACCTTCTATGTTGTCCTAAAACAGTTTCATTGTCTATGGCTTCCAATTCACCCACTTTGTAGATTTCTTGAACTCTTGTCTTTGTAAGACACTGATACTGTGAATGCATAGGAAAAGTAGCAAGCCAACAATATGATCGACAAAACCCAGAGTCTAGGGCCTGGTCCTAAGTGCAGATTGATTTTTGCCTCCCCCTCACATTTTGGTATTGCTGCTCCCTAGTTGGCCAGCAGGAAATCATGCTTGGCCGAGTGCTAGGCAAACCTCCCACATTAACTGAAGTGTTGATTTTTTTTTCTCTTTTATTTATCTATTTATTTATTAAAGGTTTTATTATTTCCAGAAGAGGGGAAGGAAGAGAGGCAGAGAGGGAGGGAAACATCAATGTATGGTTTCCTTTCACCTGCCTCCAGCTACAGACCTGGCTGGAGACCTGGCTTGCAACCTGGTTATGTGACCTGGCTGGGGAATCGAACCAGCGACCTCTGGGTTCGCAGGCCAGTGCCTATACACCGAGCCACCAGCCAGGGCGTTTTTCTCTTTAATACACTATTTTTGTTTATATGAGACAATAGAATTGAGGAAAATGTTTAGTGAAGGAAATTCATCTTTATAATAATGGAGAAGTGGATTTTTTCCTGACTAGTTACTTTAAGAAGAAAGAAGAAACCCAAAATATTAAGCTTTATGTAATTAAATGACTTTTATTATATGAAAAGATAGAAAGTTGAAAGTTCTTTATATGTGATTTAAAAATTTTTGGGGGTGTGCACCCTGGCCAGTGTGGCTCAGTTGGTTGAAGCATCATCCTATAACCAAAGGTTGGCGGGTTCGATTCCTGGTCAAGGCACATAACTGGGTTGTGGGTCCAGTCCCCAGTCCAAGTGCATGTGGCCCCTGGTCTAAGGGCATTTGATTCCCAGTCCTGGCACATACAGGAGGCAACCAATAGATATTTCCCTTTTTTCCTCTCTCCTTTTCTTCTGTCTCTAAAAAAGCAATAAAAAATGTCCTCAGGTGGGGATAAAAAAAGAATTAAAAAAATTTTAATTTTCTTTAAATAAAGATTTAAAATAAAAGATTTTAATTAATCTGTATGTGTGCTTGTGTGCAAGTGTTATCTGCGTGTGGGTGTTGTTTGTACACAGATATTACCTGTGAGCATGTGTGTGTGCATGTGTGTGTCAATATATGTTTCTCTGTGTTTTGGCGTATGTATCTGTGTGTATATCCACATCAGTATATATGTGTATCTCTACACATTTATATTCTCCACAGCAACACACAGCTCTGGAAATATGTGGTGTGTTCAGTATTTATGGGTTGGCTGATGTTTTGTTTTGTTTTGTTTAATTTAATTTTATTTATTTTTATTTTTTAATATTTTCAATGTATGGTTGCCTTTCACCTGCCTCCAGCTAAGGACCTGGCTGGAGACCTGGCTTGCAACCTGTGTTTTTAAAGTCGTATTGGTTGACTTTTCATGACTGTTTTGTTGTGTGTTGTTGTGTGATGTGGTATTTGGGTTCTAAATTTAAATGGAAAATTACCAAAGACATAATTTTTACTTAGCATTAGTTGTCAGTAGAATAATTCCCCCAGAGATGTTTATGATCTAGTCCCCAGAACCTGTGAATGTCACCATACAGTAGCACAAATTTAGCAGATGTAACTAAATTAAGGATCTTGAGATGGGAAGACATTAGGATTATTCTGTGGTTCCTGCCATCACAGGGCCCTGGGGAGAGGGTGGAGCAGGGTCAGAGTCAGGGAAGGAGGTGTGACATTAGCAGAGACCCAGGGATGCAGACACCCCGGGAAGCTGAACAGGGTTAGGGAAGAGGGTGCGCGAGCCTCCAGAGGAAGCAGCCCTGCCAACCTTGAGTTTAGCTTGTGAGACTTCTGATCTCCAGAAAGAGATACAAGTGTGGGGGGGGGGGGGAGGAAGCCACCAAATTGGTAATTTGTTACAGCAGCAACGGATACAATGTTTCTATTTGTTTCCTCTTTTAAAAATGGTTATATCAGTCTTCCCAGTGCCCTAAATATAATGAGAGAGGGTTTGTAAGATAGGCATTTAAATTATGGTGGAGAAGAGGGCTTGATGGAAATAGTCAACCTTCTTTGGTAGTGTTATTTGGTTGTTTAAAAAATGGCATTTCAGTTGCATCGTCTGATCTCGTTAATAATGTATTGGAAATACTTGTTCTGATTTTTCTGGAAGACTAGGCTTTTATATACATTGTGTTTAAAATGAAAAAAAAAAAATTGAAGATTCAGAGATAGAAGTCCTGAATCCACATGAACTCATGTTTGAGTTTTGGGATGTAGAATTCACCCACTTTACTGCTTGGGAAAATAAATTTCATAATTTGTTGAATGTTCTTATTTTCCTGATTAATGTCGTACTTTGTAATAAATAGCATTCACATGGATTTCATCTATTACTTGACATGTCAGAGCTTAAATGTAACCATTTTGCCAAGCAAATTGGTTGGGACAGGGCTTTCCTGCGCAAGCATTACTTGGTTTTCTTCTATAGGGTGTAGGGTCATTTGGGTCATTGCCACAAGGCAACAATCTTGAAACATCAGGGCTGTTAAGCCTCCCACAGCCTGCCTGGCGGGTGTCATCGCCACTGCTGGGAAGTGAGCTCACACAAACCCGCTCCTTCCTGCAGGAGGGGCTGGGCACCCAGGTTCTGGGGGAATCATCTGTCCTAAACCCTCCACCCTCTAGGGACTTCCACTCAAGTCCTGGTGTTTCCCTGCAGTGCACTGGCCCACTGAGAAACAGATTTATGAGGGGTGGGGTCCTGTGCTGCAAGGTCAGGGCCACGGTGGTGTCACTGTTGCAGGAAATGGGGGTGATTGTGTGAGGTGGGGGTAGTCGAGGTGCAGAAACCCTTTTGGAAACTTTTTCAGCAGGAGGAATGTGACATGAGGACTTGAGAGCTTAGGCAGCCTTGGGAGCCTGTCAGGATGTGTCCAGACTGTTCAGACCGACATGTGACACCAGTGAGCTCTCCTGAGCCCTGGGTCCTGCAGGACAGGATGGCTAAGTCCCCCAGCCCTTTGCTTACCTCAAAGAACCCCCCTTTCTCATGTGACCCAGGTAAGATGCCTAGTGCCCCTCGGTGCCCCTGGCAAGCTCAGACATACTCTCCAGATTCCTGACTCTGCCCCACAAGTGAGGAGCTGTGCCGCTTACCCACCCAACAATCGGCGGGAGCAAAGTGCTTGCTAACCAGACCCACTCAGGTCAGGCTTCTGTCCTTTCCAGCCCTCCTCGAAGCCAGCAAGCAGCCTCTTGTCAGGGCTCTCCCAGAGTAGGCTGGCACTGGTAGACCTCGCTCACCTGTGTCTGGCCTGCGTCTGGCCCCCTCCCCCTGCAGGCCCCACCAGGCTGTGAGACACAATCTCTGTCTCCTGCGCAGAGCAGCCAGGCTTGGGCCGCATCTCTTCCTATGTGGTTGTCTTCTTCCGCTGCTGCCACAGTAATTCCTTCCAGTAAAGTCTGTCCTCAGCAAGTTCAGATTGGGTTTTCTGTGCTGTGCAGCTTCCCTCAGAGAACAGCTAGAGTGCCAGGAAGAGGCCCTGGCCAACCTCAGCGTTACATCTTGCCGCCCATGTCTGGGAGCACAGTTTAAATTTTTCAGCCTCAATCAGGTGGACCTGAAATAAAAATGTTGCCATTCTAAAAAGCGAGAGTTTCTATGTGAGGTTACATAAAAGTTTGAGTGCATTTCTGTTTTTCTCATGTGCATTTCACATCTAAAATGGGAATGGTGCTTTTTGAAGCGTGGTTGTTATTTTAATACTATTATTGAGTGATAAACCTTGGTGTAGCATTTTTTATTTTTCCTTGATTAGTTGGAAAGAAATTTACTGAATCTTTGGAGTGGGAATAATGACACTGGTTTGTATGTGTATGGCTTTTTAAAAAAATGATAGATAAAGCAATCAAAGCCTTGTAATTTAAAGCTCATGTAGTTGTGTAAAGCAGGTGATTGGCTGAAAGAAAGCAGTGTTTGTTTACACTCACTTGACTTCCTCGTGTGGTTAAGAGAAAAGGGCCAAACTGGTGAATTGATTCAGGGCGCACGGGACACAGGAAGGTTAGCTAGTCCTCCAGCAGTGCACCATCTCATGTTGGTCTGTAACGTGCCATAAATTTTGGTGATGCTGGTTCATTGTGCAGAAAAGGCACACTTGAGCAAGGGACTTTTTTTTTTTTTTATATAAGATTTTTTTTTAAAGATTTTATTTCATTATTTTTAGAAAGAGGGGAAGGGAGAGAGGCAGAGAGGGAGAGGGACATCAATGTATGGTTGTGTTTCACCTGCCTCCAGCCACAGACCTGACTGGAGACTTGGTTTGCAACCTGGTTATGTGCCCTGGCTGGGGAATTGAACCTGCGACCTTTGGGTTTGTAGGCCGGCACCTTAACCACTGTGCTACCAGCCAGGGCGGGACTTTGTTTTAATGAGCTTTGGAAAGCATTAGTTCAGTTTATCAACACTGATGCAGAGGGCGCTTCAACAAGCCTGGATCTTGCTGTCATCCTGACTGCGTTATACAACTGCCTGACTGTGTGCAGCAATGTTTGCCTGTCAGTGCTGGCGTCTATTCTGCGGACTTCACGAATATTTACCGTGCTAATGGGAGGGCCCATGTGTAAAAGCACTTTCTCAGGGTGGAAGGAGCCGAGGGAGCTAATGTGATCCTGACCAGCGTGTCCTTTCTGATGAGTAATCTCCAGTCTTCAGGCATCTCTCTCATGAGCGGCACTTCCCCAAGGCTGGAAAGGAAGAGGGCCCAAACTCACCTATGAAATAATCTGAATGTTCTGATGACAGTGGACGGAGTCAGAGGAGGCAGGGAGAGGACCCAGGAGAAGTCTGTGGTCAGTGAGATGGCTGGGTATGGGAGTGCTGTGGCAAGTGGGTGAAGTGGGATCCCTGGGGTCAAGTGGCCTCTGTACACAGAGGGCCCCATCCAGCTGTGTCTGTCAGCTCAGGCTGCTGCTCACAAAATACCCTGGATTGGATCTTAAACAACAGACATTCCTGGGTGTGGAGATTGATGCAAGCCTGAGACAAGCAGGTTTATTCGAGGCAAGTCATGGACCCTCAGGCTGGCCTGTGACCTTAAGGGCTCCCAGCCCAGCTGGAGCACAGTCACTGAAGATGGTCACTCTGCTCCAGGCATTTTAATCCTCTCTATGCCTATGTCATTTCATGTACTTCTATAGCATTTCCGTATGGGACACCAGCATGACTGCTGTTTTTCCAGTGGGGAAAGGAAGACCAAAGAGATGAAGCACCTTAAGCAAGGTCATACAGCCACTAAAGAGCAGAATTAGGGCAGCTTGCATTGGGGTTCAGCTACGCTCTGCTGTGTGTCTCAGAGATTTGTAGAGAGAGGGTGGCACTGCAGCTTTTCTGTTAATGTGTATGGTACCTAGCAACTATTTGGACTCCAGCAACTATTAGTCTTTTGAATCAAACAGTCCCTTTTGTTTCTACTGGCTGCTCCCAGCTTTCCACCGTATACTGAGGTTTGCTGTAGCCCATAAACATGCCTTTGTTAGTGGAGAAGCCAGAACCCTCTTTGTAGCCCTGTGCTGCACGTCCTGCGAGTGGAGCACAGACTGTATGGCAGTCATTCTTGGCTTCCCTTTCACATACATGCATATGGCGGCACCCTTGTAACATCCTGCAGCAGGTCTTAGGGAAGTACCTCCGCTGAGAAAATGTTTTGGCTAATGGTGGTGACTTGGAGATTCTCACTGTGTCCCTGACTGAGTTGGGGGTGGAGGGGTTGCCATGTGGCTGATGAGGCAAATTGGGGGTATTGTCTCCTTTCATGAAGTGTTGTTTTTGCATGGAAAACAAGGTTTAATCGTACTTTAAAAAACAAAAGCAAACAAACAGAAAAACCCAAAACAGCCTCCTTTTACCTCAGAGACCAGCCAACAACCATAGGTACATCTGGACTCTCAATGAAAAGATTTGTCCCTGAGAGAGGAAAACTTGAGAGAGTTTGGATACAAAGGGGCCTCTCTGCCCAGTCTCAGTGTTTCACAATCATGAGCAAAACATTTCTTTAGAATTAACTGATAGAAAATTAATGGATTTTTCTCCTTAAAAATTTCTGTGAAGTTTAGAGTGCTTATAGTAATAAGAGGTGATTATTTTTATTAAAGTCCCATATTTGGATCCTGAAGATATATAAAACATTCTGTGTAAAGTCTGTTAAATCAAAACCTAAATAGACTGAGGTTATCTTGCAGACTTGTTTGGTGACAGTGATAAGAGGGAAGTGGTTAAAATAACTTGTTGTCTGAGGAATACTTTTTCTTATTTTTTTGGTGGACACTAGGTATATGCTTGGCCTTTTTCCTGTGTGAAGGCAAAGACAGATGTTTCAGTAACCCATATACTCTGGTATTTTTTCCCTTTGCTGTAAAACATGTGTCCTGTGGGCTCTAAAAGCTTGGACCAAGTGTTTCTTGATGATCTCTTATCTGTTGACATAAATGCTGTTAACAAAAACTGTACTGTAGATACTTGAAGCTGAATACCCCTTTTATTGTAAATAGGGGAGAAATAAATAAGCATTTTGTGGTAGGGACTTTAAAAATAATCTTAGCCTTTTTCCTGAAATAAAGTAACTAATTATTTGTTGGATTAGTTGTATGTTCAAAGGCAAAAAGTAACTAGACTATATATCCAAGTGAAAACATTTTTAAATGATTAAAACTAAATTCATCTAGTCTCTTTTTGGAAGACTAGTTTTGAATTAGGATTTTCAGTAAACTATATTTAGGTTCGTTTACCAGAGTTTCTTTCATTTCTTTCACTTGCATTTGATGCTTAGAATCTAAATGTGTTGTGTTAAAACTTGTGACTTTTATACTCCTTTAGTGTTTGTAAACCTAGGAGATATGAGAAGACAAATGGGTAGTGGGTGGTGGTGGGGTATAGGACACTGGGGTTAGATTCTTGCTTTGCTCTTAGTTCACATTGAACTATGGTTGAGTAACTTAGGTCTCTGTGGGCCCATGGTTGTCAAATGAAGGCCTGAATTAGGTGACTTGGGAGATTCCTACAGACCCTTTCAGGTCAACATTTCACCTTGCCCTTGATTACCCGATTTCCATTACTGACCTATTCATTCATGGTCCACTGGTCCAATGGGTCACTCATTGGTGATGAGTGACAGCAAATTCACAGTTCCTTCTTTTACTGTAAAGCTAGTGATAAGGTTGTTCTTGGACATGATTTGGTCTGTTTTTGAACTGTTACTGTTCCCTCTAGTTTCACCCTGATCTTGCTCATTCAGCAGTTTGGGATGTGATGGCTCACCAGATTTGTACCTAAATCCCTTACAGATAATAGGAGATTTGCACTTAGATGAGTTGATGTGTCTGTGAATTCCTTTAATATCTGATTTTGCTGGGTATTATGTTCAAATGGGATAGCTTGCTAAGTCCTTCACCTGTTTTATGCACCTGGTTGGCTAATTCTAACCGTTTCGGTGGAGTGCCACTTCTTTGGGATCTGAGGAAATGAGAGAATGGTATCTCCTCCAAAGTGGGGGCAGATGGCATTTATTCTATCCTCTGACAGAGAAGTCAGGGATTCTGGCTTTCTGAACTAAATTCACAGTCAAGAGAGGCTGTGGTTTATGGAGCCTGTTTGGGTTGATTTGTTCCTTCTTTGCTTATTTCTTTCTGGGGTTCCTGTGTCACATGTCCTTGGCCACTTTAGTGAGCAGAGATAAGGGGTCCACATTTGGTGCAGACACTTCCATGGCATTAAAAGGTGTCCCTGGGTGGCCTGTACTAGGGTTTTCCCTATTTTTGACCCAAAGGGAAATACCCACTGGCTTTTATTTTTTTCCAGCAACAGTTTAAAATAAACCTTGTAAATTTGGTCCTGGTGTCGAAGGGGCCTCCAGCCCATCCTGGTGTGAATCAGACCTCTTGCTCAGCTTCATATGTTGTCACATGTGGACATCAAGTGAAGACTCTTACATTGTTATCCTTACATGAAAGAAAATAAAAAGAATGTAAGCTGACCATGGCATGGGCTTCCTTGTAAGTCCCATGTCCTTCATTGCTTTGGATTTGAAATACGAGGGGCTTCGTCAGGAAGAATGTGGGACCACAATAGGCCCAGGGGAGGGAGGGCTGGACACAAGGGGTACCCTGGCAAGAGAATGGGGGCAGGAGGTGACAAGGGACCCTGGAGTTGGCATTCTACTGACTGATTCCCCATGGGGCCTGAGTTAGATTTAGAGTCATTTCTCACAGGGAACATGTATCATGCTTGTGTCTGCATTGTGGGGGTGGCCATTTGGATTCAGGGAGTCCAAGTCTGAATTGTGGTCTTTTATTGAACCAAAGGGTTAGCACCTGAACCAAAGGGTTAGTGCTCAATTTGGGGGTCTTAGAAGGCAGGACAGTTGACGTCATCTGTCCTGGGAGGATGAGGGAAAGAGGGGTAGGGACAGAGGCTCGTGCCAGCATGTATCTATGGAATGTCTGTCGCCCATTTTCTTTTTTACTGTAAGAACCAAGATCTTTACTCTTTTAGGTTGATTCACTGGGACTTGTCTGGAAGGTTATAGTAGAGTTTTCCTCAGGGGCGAGTGGCTATCAGATCAGCCTTATTTAGCCTGGACTTGCCTGTGGATGCTGACAGTGTCCAGAGGAGGATGTCTCCCGTATGCGGACGGGGCTTGATTGCGGGCCTCCTGCTTCAGTGAGCTGGGGAGACCTGCAGACCTGCTGGAGGAAGGAAGAACACCTTGGAGGCAGGTGGTGTAGGGGAGGGAGCAGTTGCCTTGCAGGAGTTGGGGTGGGTCCCACACTCACTCCCAACCCCATGTTTCTTCCCTATGTTTATATATAGAAAGGGGAGAAATTGGGGTCAGTCAGTACCTTATGGGTGTAAGTTCTACCCTAAAGTCATCTCAGCTGTTGTCACTAATATTATTTATACTCTTCTATCCGTAGGCTCATTTGGTATAAAAATATGAAAGGACAGAAATAGTTCAAGGACATTTAAAGACTTACATAATTGTGAATTGGCCTAGTTCTTTGATGTTTCATGTATTAGGAGTGTATCAGGAAACAAATTTGTTTCACTAGTTTAAAATGTCTTTACCATTCTGTTTCTAGCAATCATTGATTATTGGTTGATACCTCGTGAGAACGTGTAACATTCTTGTAACTAATGCCATTTGCCTTGGCATGTCTTGGTCACTGGGCGTTGCCTACCGGGATTCTGTGCCCCTGGGGGAAAGCACGCTAGACCTCTGGCTGCGAGGAAGCCTGCACGCCACTTCAGGGAAGTAACCACAGGTGTGTGTTTGCTTTTATGTGCTGTTTGCACACATTGTTCACATTCTTTATGGTCATGTCCTCTGTTAGTTTGTGAACTCGTCACAGCTGGTTCCTTTGTGACAATGGCCAGCAGGGGCTGGCACACATGCAGATGGAGGCCACCAACAAGGACTGCAGGCGGCCCTGTGAAGCCTCTCACACCTCCGCTGACTCCCTTATGTTGGTTCAATTCAGATTGTAACATTTCTTTTTACCTTGGGTCTTCTTCCAAGGGGAAACTGGCTAATTATCTGTATCTTGCTTAAAGAAGAGTATAATAGTTGAATAAATGTCTCTAGAACAAATGGGTGAATAAATGGTTTGTCTCATGAGGAAAAATTTAATACCAACCATAACATGATTTTGAGGGACTTGTTAAATATGATGAGTATATACACTATTACAATGAATTTCATTTAAAAGAAACAAGGATATTTGGTTTGTGATCTTTGTTTTATAGAGCTGTTGCTTAGTTCTCACCAGGGCTCTGCCTAGTAGGGAACATGTTAGCTCTTCTGACAAATAGGAACACTGAGGAAAGAAGGATTTTCTGTGTGCATTGGATGGGTAGCCAGTGCAGGGCCTGTGATCTGGACTTTTGGACCTCATATGTGTGCCCTTTCAACACTAAAAGGTACCTCTATTTCATTAATCTGCCTAAAAATAAGCTGTTTTCCTTTGTAATTGGTGTAGTATAGTCAATTTGTTTAAGGAGTCAAAATGATTGCTTTTCGATTCCTATTTCTAACATAACTAGTAAATATTTAAAATTTTATGTCCGGCCATATTCTAAAAGGAGCCAAGAAAAATGCTAAATTAATTCATTGTTTAGTTTCCTTGGTGTGGGATCACAGGATGCTGCCTACCGTCCATCCAGAGGCTTCAGTGCTGGACACTGACATGGCCTCTGCCAAAGGGCCTCCAGCTCTGCTGCGGAAAGTAGCCCTGTTGTGCGTTTTATTTATTTATTTATTTATTTATGATTAAAAAAAATTTTTATTGTTGTATTGCATCCATCCCCTTTTTGCTCCCCTCTGTCCCTCTCCCCACCCACCCATTCCCCCCAAAGTCAATCCCACCTGTTGTCCATGTCCATGGTTCCTTTATACTAGGTTCTCGTCTAAGCTGCTTCCCTTCCTTGCCTCTGCCTCCCCCCTCCCCTCTTCCCTCTGACCACTGAAGGCCTATTCACTGTATTCATATATTTGGTTCCGTTTTGCTTGTTGTTAGTTTTGTTCATTATTGTCCCATAATGGGTGAGATCATATGGTATTTGTCCTTCACTGACTGGCTTATTTCACTAAGCATAATACTCTCCAGTTCCATCCATGTTGTTGCAAAGGGTACAAGTTCCTTCCTTCTTTCTGCTATATAGAATTCCATTGTGTAAATGTACCAAAGTTTTTGGATCCAATCATCCACTGATGGGCACTTAAGCTGTTTCCAGCACTTGGCTATTGTAAATAGTGCTGCTATGAACATAGGTGTACATAGGTTCTTATGAATTGGTGTTTCAGGGTTCTTTGGATATAGTCCAAGTAGTGGAATCACTGGATCAAAAGGCAGTTCCATTTTTAGTTTTTTAAGGAAACCCCATACTGTTTTCCACAGTGGCTGCACCAGCCTACATTCCCACCAACAGTGTATAAGGGTTTCCTTTGCCCCACATCCTTGCCGACACTTGTTGTTTGTTGATTTGTTGATGATTGCCATTCTGACAGGTGTGAGGTGGTACCTTATTGTGGTTTTAATTTGCATCTCTCTGATTACTAGTGATGTTGAGCATTCTTTCATATGCCTCTGGGCCCTTTGTATATCTTCCTCAGTGAGTTGTCTGTTCAGGTCCTTTGCCCATTTTTTAATTGGGCTGTCTGTCTCCCTGATGTTGAGTCGCATTAGTTCTTTATATATTTTGGAGATCAGACCCTTGTCTGAGGTATCATTGGAAATTATGTTTTCCCATACGGTTGGTTCCCTTTGAATTTTGCTATTATTTTCTATAGCTGAACAGAAACTTTTCAATTTGATATAGTCCCATTTGTTGATTCATTCTTTTATTTCCTTTGCCCTTGGTGAAGTATCTGTAAACATATTTTTGCATAGGATATCCGAAAGTTTACTGCCTGTATTTTCCTCCAGGACCTTTATGGTGGCACTGCTTATGTTTAAATCCTTTATCCATCTTGAGTTTATTCTGGTGTATGGTGTAAGTTGGTGGTCTAGTTTTATTTTTTTGCATGTTGCTGTCCAGTTCTCCCAACACCATTTGTTGAAGAGACTGTTTTTACTCCATTTGCTGTTCCTTTCTCCTTTGTCAAATATGAGTTGACCATAGAGTCCTGGGTTAATTTCTGGGCTCTCTATTGTGTTCCATTGATCTATATGTCTATTCTTATGCCAGTACCATGCTGTTTTGATGACAGTAGCCTTGTAGTATTGTTTGAAGTCTGGTATTGTGATTCCTCCTACCTTGTTCTTCTTTCTCAAGATTGCTATGGCTATTCATGGGTGTTTTTGGCTCCATATAAATTTTTGAAGTATTTTTTTTCTATTTCTGTGAAGTCTTTCATTGGTATTTTAATTGGGATTGCATTGAATCTGTAGATTGCTTTGGGTAGTATGGACATTTTAATGATGTTAATTCTTCCCATCCACGAACATGGTATATGCTTCCATTTATTTGTATCTTCCTTGATTTCTTTCTTCATTGTTCTGTGGTTTTCTGAGTACAGGTCTTTTACCTCCTTAGTTAAGTTGATTCCTAGGTACTTTATTTTTCTCGTTGCTATGGTAAATGGGATTTCTCTTTTCACTTCTATTTCTGTTCTTTCATTATTGGTATACAGAAATGCTTTTGATTTCTGGATATTGACTTTATACCCAGCTATTTTGCTAAATTTGCTTATTAGGTTGAGTAAGTTTTTGGTGGAGCCCATCGGGTTTTGTATGTACACTATCATATCACCTGCAAATAATGACAGTTTGACTTCCTCCTTTCCAATTTGGATACCTTTGATTCCTTTTTCTTCTCTGATGGCTATGGCTAGAACTTCCAAGACAATGTTGAATAGAAGTGGAGAAAGTGGGCAGCCTTGTCTCTTTCCTGATCTTAGGGGGAAAGCTTTCAGTTTTTGTCCATTGAGTATGATGTTGGCTTCAGGTTTCTCATAGATGGCCTTCATGATGTTGAGGTATGCTCCCTCTATTCCCATTTTGCTGAGGGTTTTTATCATAAATGGTTGCTGCACTTTATCAAATGCTTTTTCAGCATCTATTGATATGATCATATGGTTTTTATCTTTCAATTTGTTGATGTGGTGTATTACATTTATTGATTTACGAAAGCTGTACCATCCTTGCATCCCTGGGATGAAGCCCACTTGATCATGGTATATGATCTTTGTAATATACTGCTGAATCTGATTGGCCAATATTTTGTTGAGAATTTTAGCATCTATGTTCATCAGAGTTATTGGCCTGTAGCTTTCTTAGTTGTATCTTGCCCTGGTTTTGGGATTAGAATAATATTGGCCTCCTAGAAAGAGTTTGGGAGTCTTCCCTCTTCCTGAATTTTTTGGTATAGTTTGAGGAGGATAGGAGTTAGTTATTCTTTAAATGTTTGGTAAAAGTCACCTGTGTAGTCATCTGGTCCAGGGCTTTTGTGCTTAGGGAGATTTTGGATTACTTCTTTAATTTCACTCGTTGTTATTGGCCTATTCAGGCTTTCTGCTTCTTCTGGGTTCAGTTTTGGTAGATTATACCTTTTAAGAAATGTGTCCATTTCATCCAGGTTGTCATATTTTTTGTCATATAGTTGTTTGTAGTAATTTCTTACAATCTTTTGTATTTCTGAGGTATCAGTTGTGATTTCCCCTCTTTCAGTTCTGATTCTGTTTATTTGGGTCCTCTCTCTTTTTCTTGATGAGTCTGGATAAGAGCTTGTCAATTTTGTTTATTTTTTTCAAAGAACCAGCTCCTGGACCTGTTGATTCTTTAAATTGTAGTTTGAATCTCTGAGTTACTTAGTTCTGCTCTGATCTTGATGATTTCCTTCCTTCTACTTGCTCTGGGCTTTGTTTGTTGTTGCTCCTCTAGTTCTTGCAGCTTTGTGGTTAGGTCGTTGTTATAAACTTCTTGTAACCTTTTTTGGAAGGCCTGTATTGCTATAAATTACCCCCTGAGAACTGCCTTTGCTGTATCCCATAGGTTTTGGGCTGTTGTGTGTTCATTGTCATTGGTTTCCAGGAACTTTTTGATTTCATCTTTGATCTCATTGTTAACCCCTTCATTGCTTAAAAGCGTGTTATACAGTCTCCATGAGTTAAGAGAATTTTTGTTTTTTTCCCATGAGATTGGTTTCTAGTTTCAAGCCATTGTGATCTGAGAAGATACTTTGTATGATTTCAATTTTCCTGTATTTGTGGAGACTTGTCTTGTGACATACCATGTGGTCTTTCTTGGAGAATGATCCATGTGCATTTGAAAAGAATGTGTATTTTGCTTCTTTGGGGTGAAAGACTCTGTGTACATCAGTTAGGTCCATTTCCTCTAGAGTGTTGTTCAATGCCACAACATCTCTGGGGATTTTTTGTTTGGAAGATCTGTCCATTATTGATAGTGGGGTATTAAAATCCCCTACTGTTAGTGTGTTGCTGTCTATGTCTTTCTTAAAGTCTTCCAAGATTTTCCTTATATATTTCGGAGCTCCTATGTTGGGTGTGTATATGTTTATCAGAGTTATTTCTTCCTGATGGATGGTTCCCTTAAGTATTATGAAATGTCCATCTTTGTCCCTTTTTATGTCCTTCATTGTAAAATCTATTTTATCTGAAATCAGTATTGCTACTCCAGCTTTGTTTTCATGTCCATTTGCTTGATATATAGTTTTCCATCCCTTCACTCTCAGTCTGTGTCGATCTTTTGTTCCGAGGTGAGTCTCTTGAAGACAGCATATATGTGGGTCATGTTGTCTTATCCATTCGGCTACCCTATGTCTTTTGATTGGTGCATTTAATCCATTTACATTTAAGGTTATTATTGATTGATACTTATTCCTTGCCATTTTCTCCCTTTGTGTCTGTATTCCTCTTTGGCTTTCTCTGTTTCTTCATTTTATTTGTTTACTTATTTTTATAGCAGACCCT